>CM069136.1:95772293-96122230 GCA_035221665.1 Okamejei kenojei | reverse complement strand
TTCACGTTGGAAATATCTCGCAGGCCCTGACACTGAAGGACTCTGAGTAGTGGACAAAAATCACAGCCGTAATGGTCATTTTTCCTTAAAATCAAATATACATGCAAACTGGAAGTTGTCCAAGTTTATACTTTTAATTATATAGAGAACATTGGTGAATGTTGTGTGAAAGTCAGATTGATGCATGCCACAACAGACAAGGGAGAAGAGAATCCTGAACAGTCCACACTTGATGCTTCTCAGATTTCAGCATCTGGTGTTCTTTGTGTCCCTCTTTGTAGTGAGATTGTTTGTTGGTATAGTATCTGGATCTATGCACAACTCGCCTCTCATATTTCGTTCAGTGGAGTGATTGATAGGTTCTTGGAAAAAAAACTCACAGAACATTGTTGGCAATCCAATTATCAAAAATAATTTTAGTTAGCTGCACCTTATGAGACATTGATTGATTACTGCTATATACTTAAATCCTGGGGCATGCAGAAAGCAACGTTATCCGAATAAGTGGATTTTGCTTTATTCTAGCAACTTATTTCCGTTTTGTTAACAGATTCAATACCGCACCCACAATTTTCTCACCTTTTGCACAAAGCACGAACCAAGGCCTCAGCACGTTTTTTTATCTTAAAAACAATATCAAAGATCAGAGCATTTCTTTTTGAATTAGCCAAGGTTAGCATGGAAGAAATAGCACCAAGAATGATTATCTTGTATTACACTGGTTGTTGCAAATTGTTTGTTAACTTATTCCGTAATTAATTGCAAAGTACTTGTAAGGGCACCAAACAAATTTAGTTACCTTACATATTTAGTTCACCCATTCCATATCCTCAACAAATGTGCTGTGGCAGATAGATGTTTTGCTTAGAGTTTTAAGTTGCTAGTGAGTCTAGAGTGATACTGTGTGGAAACAGACTCCCACCAGCCCATAATTGCCCAGCTACACTAATTCGGCGCTTTGTCCATATCCCTCCAAACTTGTCCATCCACCCGTACCCTGTCTAACCTACGCCCACACCCTTTGTGGGAAAAGTTACCCCTAAGATTCCTATTAAATCTTTTCACCCGTTCACCTTCTGAACCGATGTCCTCTTGTCCTAATTCCCCTACTCTGGCAAGAGGTTCTGTGCATCTACCATTCTGTTCCTCTCATGTTTTTATGCCACCCCAGAAAGATCACCCCTCATCCTCCTACACAGCCAAAATAGAGACCCAGCCTACTCAACCTTACACAGCTCAACCTTCTAGTCCTGGCAGCTTCCATGTAAATCATCCCTGAATCCGTTCAAGTTTTGAACATTATCTGTCCTATAACATGGGCCCAGAACTGAACACACCTACTGGTTCTTTCATCTGTATTACAATCATGATTTTTTTCCATATTGTAGAGAAATTATGAGAAATGAATGCATAAAAGCTCATAGATGGCATAAAATATTTCATCACAACTATTTCCAAAGAGCTATAAGAAAAACTAGCATTTCCTTATATTCCACTTGTTACGGTAATGCACATTTTTACATCCAGTGCTCATTACGAAACAAAAATTGTAAAACAAAAGACTAGAGATTTTTCCACCAAATATAGTAAAATATTCACAGATTAATATCCCATCAAATAAAGTAAAATATTCACAGATTATTTCACTTGAAAATGCAAGAATAAGTTTGATTCTGTCTGTATTTCATGCTTTTTAATGGCAAAAAAAATTGCAACTTTATATTATAAAAATAAATATCCATGAGGTTTACTGATGTATCAATGCCATCAGCTACTTGCTGAATTATTATGGATGTTTGTGAAAAGCCACCTATGAAAGTTCATTAATTTTTTCCAGCATACAAATTAAGTTTATTAAATTCACTTTTGTGTATGTCGAATGAATGGGATTATGTTGCTTTATCAATTAGTTAAGGGTGTTTTACTATTCCAATATTGATATGGGTAGAGCTGTGAAACACTAAGGGGCAGAAAACACTAGTGGGAGTTGTTGTACAAGCTACCTAACAGTAAGTAGTGGAGTTGGGATGGCATCGTACATGAAATTAGAAATGCGCACTGAAACACCTCTCTACCGCCCATGCCACGGGCTATGGCGGCCCCACTTGATCGCCAGGCTCCGGCTGCCCTACGACATTTCCACCAACCAATGCCCATTCACCTCTTCCCTGTGGCTTCCCCTAGCCCACCTAAAACGGGGCCCCGTTACCAAGAAAGGTAAAACAGTTATAATGGGTGACTTACAGCCATTGTCTACATATAGATTGGGTGAATCAAATTGGGCAGGTGGTGCTGAGGAAGAGGATTTAAATTGGAATGTATGCGGATAGTTTTCTAACCAACATGGAGAGGAACCAACAAGAGAGCAGATATTCAAGATCTGGCCCCTTTGAGCAAGAGTGACCACATATGTTAAGTTCTTCATTAGTGATGGAGATGACATAGTTAATTCAGAAACAAGGGTTCTGAACTTAAGAAAATAACTTGAGGGTATGAACATAAAGGCCAAGTCTAGACTGGCAATTGGATTCTAAAATGTTTGATGGTGGATAATGCAATGGAAGCAGTTAATAGACTGCATGGATGAACTAGAACATTGTTCATCCCATTTGCAAAATAATAAATCAGGAAGGTAGTGTATAAGCCCGTCTCAACTGCGAGTTGACACATGAGTACCCCGAGTGAAAGACCGTGGTTGTGTACAGACTATCAAGATTATGTTCATAGTGTTTAACAGAGGTCCCACGGTATGTCATTTCTGCGATGTTCCAAGTTCCTCCTCCGAGTTTACCAAGTCCTCTCCTCCCGTTTTTCATGCGAGCCAAACCATGAATTAAGTATGTTTTTAATAAAGCATCCATTGGTAAAAGACATCTCCATCCTTGTGCTTTGAGGTTATTTCAGCCGGCCGCATCTATTGATACGACCTATACAAAGGGACAATGCTCACCCTCCACATCCAATAATGTGGTAAGTGCATTCTTTTCTTGTGCTTTATGTTTTTAAATACTGTATTTCCCCGGCGTGGGGGGAGAGCTTCAGTTCATAGTAATTTGGTGAGGCTGGTGTTGTGAAGGGAGTGGGTGGGGTCTGTAACCCACTTGCCACGGCTCCAGTCCTGGTGCTGGTAATTGGACCTAGGTACAGTAACGGCAACGGAGTAAAAGGCAGAGATGGCCTGTTTCAGTGCGTCCCATTGCCTCTATGGGTTTTATTGTGGCCGGGGAGTGAATTAGCTTGTGGCTGCCGCACGTGCCCGGGCACGACAGCAGAACTGGCCCCACTTCCGAGGAAGATGCGCTCGTTACTGATTTTGAGCGGCCTGCATATAAGCAGACCTCGACACCGGCCGAACGGCACAATGAGGCTACGGGTGGAGGTCACACAGATTACACACATACAGGACAGAGAGAGACCACAATACTCACACATGTAGTGGCAGGCGATAGTCGTAGAGGGCGGTATAATCACTACACAACTACAAGCCTAGTTTAACGCACCAATGCGGGTAATGAAACTCTTCAAGACACACTTATTAATTGTAATGGGAGGGATTGGTATGGATCTAAGAGATCACCTTGGGTCTTACCTAGGGGGGGTGGGGGGGGAAGCGGTATGTAATATTATTTCTGTGGTGGGTGGGGGTGGAGTGAGTGAGAAATATATAATATAATTGATTATGTTGGTTTGTGTTTTTGGTAGGGGTGGGGGGGGAGGGATAATTGTATATAGGTTTGAGATTTGTGGATAAAGGTAGAGTGTAAAAAAGTTTGATTTGACAGATTAATGGCAGGATGATGATAAGTTGGTGTTTGTTTAGACACGGGGGTTGAATGAATGGTGAATTCACTTTCGGATGAAGGCCTATCAAGGTTTGAGAGAAAATTAGTGAACAAACAATTCAGAGGCCCGTGAGAACACACCCAGTCAGGGTTAAAGTGTGGAGGAAGTTTAAGCAGGAGTTAGTTATAAAAAATAATCCCAGCTTGAACATGTCTTGGAGCACTGGTCAATCATGTGCAGACCGAAAATGAATAGATATGGCAACAACTGCAAAACCTACCAAGAAGGGCCACCACCAGAAACGGACAGGCGGGCAAGGAGAGCATTGATCAAAAACGCCAAAGACCTATGGTAACGCTGGAGGAAACCTGCAGAATCCACAGCGCAGTGGAGAAGCGGTCCACCAAGGACAACTATTAGTCAGGCACAGCCACAAAGAGCGGGCCTTTAGAGTGTGAAAGTGGCAAGCAGAAAACCATTGGTTTGAAACAAAGCCTATAATACAGTCCGTTTGCGTTTTGCCACAAGCCATGTGGCGGGACACAGCAAACAATGTGAGGAAGGTGCTCTGGTCTGAATGATACCAACAATGAAGTTTTGGCCTAAATGCAAACACATTGTGGTGGGAAAACTAACACTGCTCACGATTCACACACACACCCGGAACACACCATCTCCACTGTGATCAGGTGGGGGCTGCATCATGCTGTGGGTTGCTTTCTTTCAGCAGGACATGGGAAGCTGGTCAGAGTTGATGGAAATGATGAGCCAAATACCAGAGCAATCGTGAAGAAAAGCTGTTAGAGTCGCAAAAGACTTGAGTCGGGGCAGAGCTCACTTCCACAGTCAAGACCCATTGTGGTGGTGTGGGGGGGGGGGGGGGGGGGGCTAACATATAGCCAGAGCTTCAATGGAATGGTAGTAGATTCAAAGCAATACTCACGCAGTGTCAGAAAGGGCCAGTCAAAGTCCAACATCAAGCCAATTGAGACTCTCATGGCAAGGCTTGAAATTGCTGTTCAACAGACATGCTCCATCCAAGCGGCCTGAGCTTTGGACTAGGTTGCAAAAGAAGAAGGGGCAAGAATTTCAGTCTCTAGTGGGGCAAAGCTGGTAGAGATCTACCCAAAAGAGTTGCAGCTGTAATATGCAGAAAGGTGGTTCTACAACTAGGGACTCCAGGGGGGCTGAAATACTGGGTGCCACGCCCTCGTGTCATTTTGAATTTGTAATAAAAAAAGTTTGGAAACCATGTATCATTTTCCTTCCACTTCACAATTTTGCACCTCTTTGCTTTGGTCTATCACAAATATAATCCTAATAAATACAGTTACGTTTGTGGTTGTAACGTGACAAAACGTGGAAATGCAAGGGTATGAATACTTTGCAAGCCACGTGAATATTAGATAATAGATATAATATGTATTACTGGGCTAGTGCAGGAGATGGGACTAGGGGAAAACTAATGGCGCCACGGACTGGAAGGGCCGAGAGGGCCTTTTCTGTGGCTGGTAATTGTTATATGTGTTATATGGTTTTATTTATATATATAGATATATATATATATTATATATATAATATAATCTATAATAAATATATATATATATATATATATCTATCTATATATTATAATATATAGATCTATATATATATAGGCAGAGATTTAGGTTTGAAATGCAGGGGGATGATATTCGCGGAGTTACCTAAACCCAGCATAGGCATCCCAGGAACCACCAAAGTAATATGACATTACCCTACACATACACATATACATAACCACAGGTCTGGGGAAGACAGAGAGGGAACAATGAGGACACGGAAAGTTTTATGGGATCTCATTGGTTATTATGTGGGAAGAAGTCCAAGAATGGTTTAAAGATAGACAAAATGCTGGTTAACTCCAGCGGGACAGGCACCTCTCTGGGTAGTGGTCTACAGGAAGGGTCCACGACCCAGACATCATCCATTCTACTCTCTCCGGAGATGTCCCCGCTGAGTTCCACCAGAATTGGTGTGTGTGCGAGAGTTACTCTCAGCATGTTCGTGTGTGTGTGTGAGTTACCTAGATTGTGTTGTTTGTGGGGGTTGGGTGTGGGTTGATTACATTAGCATTGTGTGTGTTTGTGTGTTGTGTGAGTTACCTTACAATTGTTGTGTGTGTTGTGTGTGTGAGTACCCAGCTTGTGTGTGTTATAATGAGTTACCCCAGCAGTGGTGTGTGTGTGTGTGTGTGTGTGTGTGAGTTGTGTGTGTGTGTGTGTTGTGGGGGTGTGTGTGGTGTGTGATGAGTAACCCCCCCCAGCCATTGTGTGTGTGTGAATCATGACTGCCAAGACCCAAAGGCAACTGTAGAACAAATAATGTCATACACAATAAAAGGGCAGATGCAGTTGAAAAAAAGTGAACACAGGGGTGAGAAAATGGGAAATGTTCCTCCCGTCACCCGTTTTTTTTTTTCCTTCTCTCCAGAGATGCTGCCTGCCCGCTGAGTTAAAAGATTCCCACGGTAATACCACGAATCACTAAGTAAACGCACAGGCCACCACGGTTTATAAACGAGTTGAAAAGGGTTTCAATTTTTTAACTTGAACTGTAAATTTGACTCGGGGAAAAAAAAATCAAACATGTTTGATTTTTTTCACGATACCCCGTTTCACGGTACCGCCATTAGCACCACGATCGCCTAATTGCTCGCAAGAGTTCCGACGTTCCTGGCTACGTTTAGTGTACGTGATTACCGCGAGTGACAACTCTGGGTCACTCGTGGGTCAACTCGCACCGTGAGACAGGGGTTTATCAGTGGATAACAAGGGAAATCAGGAATAGTATCAAAAGAAAAGATGAAGCATACACATTAGTCAGAAAAAGCAGCCTACCAGAGGACTGGGAGAAATCCAGTCCAGCAGAGGAGGACAAAGGGCTAAATTAGGAAAGGGAAAATAGATTAGAAAAGAAAATTGGAAGGGAACATAAAAAACTGACTGCAAAAGTATTTATAGAATATGTGAAGAGAAAATTATTAGTTAAAACAAATGTAGTCCCTTGCAGTCAGAAACAGGTGAATTGATCATGCGGAACAAGGACGGGCAGACCAATTCAATAATACTTTGGTTCCGTCTTCACTAAGGAAGACATAAATAATCTGCCAGAAATAGCAGGTGGTCAAATGAGATGGACGAACTGAGTGAAATCCAGGTTAGTCGGTAAGTGGTGTTAGATATAATTGAAATGGATTAAAGGCCGATAAATCCCCAGGGCCAGATAGGTTGCATCCCAGAGGACTTAAGGAAGTAGCCCCAGAAATAGTGGATGCATTTGTGATAATTTTTCAAAACTTTTTAGATTCTGGAGTAGTTCCTGAGGATTGGAGGGTAGTTAATGTAACCCCAACTTTTTTAAAAAGACAGGGAGAGAGAAAACGGGGAATTACCAGACCAGTTAGTTTAAATATCGGTATTGGGGAAAATGCTACGAGACGTCAGTTGTTAGAGATGGGATAGCAGCACATTTGGAAAGTGGTGAAATCATTGGACAAGTCAACATGGATTTAGAAAGGTAATCATGTCGATGAATTTATAGATCGCATTTTATGAGGATGTAACAAGTAGAGTGGATAAGGGAGAACCAGTGGATGTGTGACAAGGTCCCACATAAGAGATTAATATGCAAACTTAAAGCACATGGTATTGGGGGGGTTCAATAATTGATGTGGATAGAGAACTGGCTGGCATACAGAAGCCAATGTGTAGGAGTAAACAGGTCCTTTTCAGAATGGCAGGCAGTGACAAGTGGGGTACCGCAAGGCTCAGCTATTTCCGATATATATTAATGATTGGGCGAGGGAATTGAATGTAACCCCTAGCGCCTTCAAGTTTGTGGATGACACGAAGCTGGGGGGCAGTGTAAGCTGTGAGGAGGATGCGAGGAGGCTGCCAGGTGACTTGGATAGGTTGGGTGAGTGGGAAAAAATGCATGACAGATGCAATATAATGTGGATAAATGTTAGGTTATATCCACTTTGGTGCAAGAACAGAAAGCAGACTATTATCTGCTGGTGGCTGATTAGGAAAAGGGGAAGCAATGAGACCTGGGTGTCATGGTACACCAGTGGATTGAAAGTAGGCATGCAGTGCAGCAGCAGGCAGTGAAGAAAGCCGCATTGTATGTTCGAATTCAGAGCAAAAGGATTTGAGTATACGAGCAGGGAGGTTCTACTGCAGTTGTACAGGGTTTTGGTGAGACCCACACTTGGGAGTACTGTGTACAGTTTGGTCTCCTAATCTGAGGAAAGAATTCTTGTCATAGAGGAGTACAGAGAAAGGTTCACCCAGACTGATTCCTGGGATGAGGCTGGACTTTCATATGAAGAAAGACCTGGATAACTCGGCTTCTACTTCGCTAGAATTTAGAAGATTGAGGGAGGATCGTCTAGAAACTTACAAAATTCTTCAGGGGATGCAGGAACGATTGTTCGCGATGTTGGGGAAGTCCAGAACAAGGGGTCAACAGTTTAAGGATAAGGGGGAAGTCTTTTAGAACGAGATGCAAAAAAACATTTTTCACACAGTGTTGAATCTGTGGAATTCTCTGCACAGAAGAGAGTTGAGGCCACTTTCAATTGGCTATATTTAAGAGGGGAGTTAGATGTGGCCCTTGTGGCAAAAGGTATCAGGGTATGGAGAGAAGACATTCCCGTACAGGATACTGAAATTGGATGATCAGCCATGATCATATTGAATGGCGGTGCAGGCTCGAGGGCCGAATGGCCTACTCCTGCACCTATTTTCTATGTTTTTTGATGTTTCTATGATGGCTTCATGGATAGGAGTCATTAATGGTATTTTTTAGGGAGGGGGGTGGTCATACCCACAGATACATATAGAAAGTAGATTGGGTGCCTAGCAGGAAAAAGGGAAGGCAAAGAGTGGAGGATTTTCTTTGTGGCTCTTCCCCTCAAAACAAATATTGCCTTTTGATCATAGTTGAGGGGAACGACTGATCAGAGGAGAGCAGCAGCAGCAGCAGTTAGCTCTGCGGCAGTACTCATCAAAGTGTCAGTAGGTGTGCCTTTTGGGGCCAGCAATCACAGTTCTATTAGTTTGAAAATAGCTTTGAATTAATAAGACTGATGCACCAAGTTTTCATTATTCTCAGTCCATTCAGTACTTCACCTGTGTTTTAGTGGTTGAGCTGTTTTTTTTTTCCTTGTTAGATTAACTATTATAAATGTTATTTTCACTAATTTACACAAGGTAATTATTTATTAAGCAAAATGTGTTTTTTATTTGTAATAATACGGTGCGCAATTATTTAGACATATTTCAACTTTCTGAGCATCCCTGCACATAGGAGATGTTTAGAGCAAGTGGAAAAACCCTTTGGCAGTGCTGGCATTCTGAGGTCTATCAGCATACATTCTGAGGCATTCTGACGTTGAGAAGGCAGACAGAAGTTATACTGTTCAAGCCATCTCATCAGTCACAAACCAATCTGGTTTGTGTTGCAGATGTGACAGTGTGGCCACAAATTATATTAGAAACAGCTCTTCTCTGAAAGACATGTCAAATCAACAGCATTCCACAGACAGTCAACATGAGGCCTGGGCTAAATACAATTCCATCTGTTTTGTACAAATATCAGTGAATCAAAAATACTTCAGAATTTATATAAATGCACTTTTCCCTTCAGTGATTATGTTTTGATGTTCAGCAACATAAGACTGATATTAATCATCGAATATAATGAAAACTCACTGTCCTGTGCAGTTCAATGAGGCATCATTTTCTGTTCTACATTTATGCTATTGAATTTCTGCTGCTTAGTGTTAGAAAGCACCCGTTTGAGAATAATCATCATATTTTCTTCACATGAACCAAATGCACGATATTCCTCCTGTTTGTAATCTTCAGTGGCATCAAGTCAGATTAGAGGAAGCTGAAGTTTAAGGCAAAAATATATAGTCAGTAATATTCAAGTGTTGTTAAATACTTGTCAGCATAAACTCATTGCAAGCAACTGGTGTTGTATCAAGCCCTGATCATCCATCTTGCTGTGTGATTTATTTGGCAGTAATATATTACTGTAATATTCTCATTTATTAAATTCAGTGTGCATTTATACTGTGTAATGGAATAGGGTTTTATATTCAACATGCAGTTTACTTTAGATGGTGGACTTTAGAGATACAGAACGGGAGCTCCCCTCAGTTGCCCACCGAGTCCGCACTGGTCAGCGATCATCCCATGTACGAGCACTATCCTACAACGAGGACAATTTACAATTTTTCTAAAACCAATTAACCTACAAACCTGTATGTCTTTGGAGTGTTGAAAGAAACAAGAGCACGCGGAGAAATCCTATGGGGGGGGGGGGTGGGGGGGGGGGGGGGGGGGGGGGGGGGCGCAGTCACAGGGAGAATGTACTAATTTCTGTACGGACAGGCACCTGTAGTCATGGTCGAACCAGGTCTCTGGCTATATAAGGCAGCAAACTACACCTCTGTGTTACTGTGCCGCCCCAATACGTCCCAGTTATGCTGACATATTATGATTTATCGCACACCATTGATCGGACCTCAAATACCTCACTGTGTTTGAGGCTTGGTGGTAGCGCTAGTCAAACTGCAGAGCGCTGTTTGGGACAAAAAAATTGCCAAGAACCACGAATGGAGTTAATAAAGGCCAATGAAGATAAAAAGGCTTTCTCACATCAATTCTATCAACTCTAGTTTGTGTTTTGGCCTTCTTCTGTCAATGGTGAAGGTACAACGCCTATCCTGTCCCCAGCCTCTGGTTGCGCTCTCTGCACCCGTTTCTCTCCCACTTCACTCCATATACCAATCCCCCCCTTCCACATAGAACCACTTATCACTTGCCAGCTCTTGCTACACATTCCACTGTTCTTGAAAATGACCATCATCCCTCCAGTTTTACAGTTTAGTTGAAGGGTATCAACCAAAACATCCACTGTCTTCTTCCCTGCATGGAATCTGAAGATTTGCTGAATTCTTCCAGTCGTTATTTTTTCAAGGGATGAACATGTTATGGATCATGCTATCACACAAGAAATCTACAAGCAAAGTGGTTAAGCACTGGACTGGTGCTGGAGAACAAGACTTTTGGATCTAAGCTTGATTCTAAGCTTGAATTAATTTCAAGTAGTGACATAAATTGAAATCAAAAAATATATCAGCAAGTGGTGACAATTAAGCTAATGGGATGCTGTTGACGTCATCAAACTTATTTGTGTTCTTTGCAGAAGTCAATTCCCCATCCTTACTTGGTTTGACGTATGTGTCTCGAGAACATAAATGCCTTTTGTAATGTGCTTGGTGAAGAACTTGGTATGGACAGTAAATGCTGGGCTTACCAGAAATGTTTCACACCTTGTGACTGAATTAACTTCCAAAAACTTATCAATAAGACCTTAAATTCAATTAAAACTAAGGTAATCCTTAACCGAACACTGTAGCATCATGATTGAGTATTGGTCGATTATAATGGAAAAAAAAATCATCATCTATTCATTAAAGGACATAATGTGATACTGCATTTATTTTTACATGTGAAGTCAGGAACTTAATTTGAATGAATGATTACTGAAAGAGTAAAGCTCTGGTTTATTGCCATGGTTTATAATCGCTCTGAGAACATCTCAAACAATCGGAATTCAATAGACTCAACAATTACATGCAATGAATGATTCCAATATTTGCTTCATTCAGGGCCTCTGCTAATGCAAAGATATACATGGTTGCCACATGTTGCATAACGTCAAATGGAAAACCATATAAACATGCAGTTAATTAAAGGAGAATCTCAAAACTGCAACAGTGGTTTACATGAGATAAAGTAGAAGAAATGGAAGAAGCAGAGGTGTAGTCAAAGGATTTGTTGTACAATTACTCAATAACATCCACAGTTTGGTCCTCTTTTTTTAACTCACAATACCATGTTCAAATCACATTTCTGAGCCTGGGAAGTTTTAATTTAGTTATGATAAGTCAAATCTTACAATGAGTAGGTGGTATTCAAAAAGTGATTGTGAAATTAGTAGATTTCCACTAAAATAAACCATCTGGTTCATCGAAAGTCCCCCCAGAGCTGAAAATATGCATTTCATAACTCAGCCCACTATAAATGTGATCCATACGCATGACAAGGTTGATGAATTATTTTTATTCGCTAAACAACCCAGCTAGCAACCACGCCAGTTCAGCAATTAAAAATTCACTACAAATGTGGATGATGAATAAACTGAAGACAAACACTGGATGGTGTGTAAAGAATCTATAAGAAAGTTCTCTAAAGAAGGCAATTATGGTATATTGTAAGAATTTCTGCTGAGAAGTATCTCAGCTTCATCACTGCAGATTGTGTCTGGACACCCTCTAAGAAGCAATGGAACAGTGTTTATTGTTGATTCCTAGTGTGCACAGCTAAACAAACGCATGCCTGGCAATACTTGGTTGGGGGACCATGAGGGAATGCCAGGCAGTATAGCTCATCGTCTGGGGAACTGATGTCGAACTAACGGCATGACATCAACAAGAATTCAATGATGTTCCATGAATAATTGCATTGACCAATATAATTGAAACATCCTAAGGCCAAGTACAATAAAAATGCTTTTAGGAAGTTTAACATCTCAGGGCAGATGACCAAGTGGTCAGTCATTTCATTCCAGGATGTGTGAGTGTTACTGGCAAGCATTTATTGTCTAATTAAAGCAGTAAATGCTGGAAACACTCATCAGGTCATGCAGCATTTGTGGTCAGAAACAGACTTAATGGTTCCGTTCGAAGACCCTTCACCAGACTAAATTATGTGTAATTGTCTTGCACTGAGTAGCTTGCTAAGCATCTATTTCAGAGGCATCTGGGAGTTGACCCAAATTACGGAGAATCTGGGGTTGCATATAACAAAGACTAGACCAAGGGCAGAAGATTTCATTTCCTCTAGGACATTAATGAAGCAGATGGTTTTTTTTATGATAATCTGGTTGCTTTACAGTCATTGCTACTGATGCTAGTTTGATCATAATTGCAAATTTATATTCTCAAGTATTGCAAGTGGACAGATAGACTGAACAGGTTTTCAACTTTTATCATGCAAAAATCTCCTTTGTGTTCTACAATAAATAATTATAGAACCTCCAGGTGCGTGAAAGATGTTATCCTGAATTCTAATCCCTGAGGGAGCAGCAGAACACAAATGGTCGACCCAAGCTATAGCTGGACAATCCAATCATGAGTGCAATGGCAAATACACTTTTTATCCTCTCCACCTAACTTAATAAACAATGTGTGTGGGGTGGGGTCTGGCAGGTGGGTAGCACAGACCCCCTTTGCAGATAATTAGTAAGCACATTATGAATGAGGTTAATTGCGCATGGTGTTTGAATGGAAACGTGTCCACCTGAAGGGGGATCAAACCTAAGTTCCTCTGCAAGTGTAAAAATCAAATGGCTTCGCATTTTGATCCCAAATTGACTCTTGGAGATACATTTAATTACATTGCAAAATCAACCTGCATTATCCCCCTCAAAACTTTTCATTTCAACGAGACCACTCAGTAAGATTTGTTTATATACGGACGAACTAGTTGCCTTGTCTGCTCAGCTTTCGGCCATTGATAGATTTCCAGTTAATGACCACATCTCTGCTACTTGGATAATTTAAAATCAAAGCTTTTCTTTGAGTGAAATAATTTCATCAATCTTTTAGAACTTGAAATGTTCAGGCACCAGCCCCATTAAGTCATTGTTTGTCTCGTGATAACGGAGCATCAAAAGCGGTTGCTATATCTGAACAAAAATGGAACAGGATGAGGTTTATGTGTTGGATAGTTGGGACAGATTAATTCATATAAATGGTCCAAATGCTTCTGAGGGCAGGGAACCCAGACAACTAAAATCAACATTGTAAGGGCTGTCTCTCTAGTGTGCACAGATAGCTTAATTATTGATAGACAAATAAATATGCCTGTGAGCATGTTTGATGTAGTGAAAAACAAAATATGTTTGGTCTGGATGCTTCCTTTTTTCTCTATCACATTGGTGTGAAATAACTAAAATAATAGTATAAAACAGAGTGCCGGAGGAACTCAACAGAACAAGCAACATAATAAACAGAGGGTGTTTCCGGTCAGTAGCCTTCTGCAAACTGATTGGAGTAGGAAGGAGAAATCAGGAAATGAGAAGTGGGGTTGGGACAAGCCTGACAAATGATAGATGGATACAGATGAGGGCGGATTCGTGGGCAGATGGGTGGAGTAAGAGAAAAAATCTAGAGGTGTAAAGATGACAAAAGGTTATCAGATAAGGAAAGAAGAGGAATAGTGACATGAAGCTGAAGGTAGGGATATGATTTGAAGGGGACATGGGGAGGGGGAAGATGGGGGAATAAAATGAAACTGTGGAACAGAGATGGGAGATGAGCATATTAAGAAGGTTACGGGAGCAGATTGACTGGGGAGTTGGGAGAAATGTGTGCAGACTAAGGTATTAAATGAAATAGGAACATTCAACACCTTGTCATTTGACTCCTCTTACTTTCTTCAAGTCAAATGTGTAGCTATGGAAATATGGAAATTCACAAGAGTACCAGACATACCTGTTTTTTTCAGTGGTTGCATTGTAGAACCCTTCCAAATGTACCATTCCTCATCTCTTTCACTGCTACATTGATGACTGCATTCTGATTGCTTCCTGCATCTGAGCAGAATTTGCTAATTTCATCAACTTTACTCCTAACTTCCACCTACACTCAAATGTACTTGGACTATCTCTGAGACCTCTCTCCACTTTCTTGATCTTTCTACCTCAGTCACAATGAACAAACTATTGGCAGACATCTGCTACAAACCTACTACAGCTACGTTGTCGAAACCTCCTTCCAACTGCCTCTTGCAAGGATGTAATTATTTACTCTCAACCCCTCCTTCTTCACCTCATCTGCTCCCAAGATGAGGTTGCCCATGCTAGATGTCCTCTTTCTTCATTTAAAATACATTTGGACATGTGCATGGAGAGGAAATGTTTAAAGAGACATGGGTCAAATGCAGACTGGTAGGTCCAGCGTAGATGGGGCATTTTGGTCAGCATGTACGAATTGGGTCAAAAGGCCTGTTGTTTAATGCTATGACTCTACTCCATCAGGCCGAAGAAGGGTCCCGACTCAAAACATCATCTATCCATTACGTCCACAGATGCTGTCGGACATGCTGATTTCCGCCAGCCTTTTGTTTTCTGCACAAGATATCAGCAGAACTGCTTTGGGAGGAACACTTTTCCTTGAAATGACAAAGGGTGTAATCATCAACTCGGTCATGGAATGTAACATTCACCTCAACCCCCTCCCAACCCCTTCCTACTCCTATTCCTGCCTTTGATATCAATGTACTAACATCAATCATTTCTTAACCGACACCTCTGAGGAGTTGTCAAGAGTTGTGAATCTAGCCTAGTCCTTCACACAAATCCAACTCCCCACATTGACAGCATTTTCAATTCATGATGCCTCAGAAAATTTGGCAACATAATGAAATACTTGTTCGACCCAGACATTCCTTCTTCCTGCTCCTGTCAGTCGGGAGATACAAAAGGCTTTAAAAGTGCACTTAAGTAGTCTAAACCTAAGAGTACTAACTTAGTTTTGCTTACAGCAACCTTGGTGAGCAGCTTCTAAACATTATTTTTTCCAAAGCTTCATAAACAGTCAAAATTTATCTCCAACAACTCAACTCAATGGAGGCCTTGTGCCACAAATGAAACTCTTCATCCAAAGCGAATGTTCCCAAATTCTGAGCCGGTGCGGCACAGTGCAGCTGTGCAGTCTGTACGGAGTTTGTACCATGAACTGCGATGTTCTCCGGGATCTCCGGTTTCCTCCCATACTCCAAAGACATACAGGTTTGTACGTTAATTGGCTTGGTATAATTGTAAGTTGTCCCTAGGGTATGTAGGATAGTATTAGTGTGCTGGGATTGTGGTTATCGCGGACTCAGCGGGTCGAAGGGTATGTTTCCGCGCTGTATCTCTAAACTAAACTAGACAACTAATAAGCATTCTTCATTGTAGGCATCATACTTTGCTTGTGATTCCTTCCTGAAAACTTAAGGCTCAGTGTTTTGGCTGCAGGTCAAACTCAGAACCGGTTTGTGCAGCTCATTACCATTTTAATCTAATGGGATGGGCTGAATTAGTGAATGACCATAGAGAAAATCATTATTTGTAAACAAATATCATTTAATTTAACTCTTGACTTTAAGTATATGCTGCTTCACTGAATATCTTCCCCCACACAGAAGGTATAATCATTCTACTGCTTGGGAGCATATATCTCAACCCTTCATCAAAATTAATGTAATTTCAGATTTTGATAATTGCTTATTAAGAAATATTTGCATTTAAATTAAGTAAGAAATGCAATGTAATTAAAAATGCTAAATAATATTTGATTGAGCTTTTCTCAGAAGTGGAATGTATGATTTGTTACACTTCACCACAAATTTAGTTGCATTCATAAATATCCATAAGTCTAACAAAATTTTCTCTTCATCTTCTTAAGCAAACTGTAAACATGACAGACATATTTTTATGATGTCTTGGAGAATATGAATGAGGAAACCTTGGTACAATTATAATATCAGGTGTTCATCAGTTATTTTTCCCCTGAGGAAGCATCTACTTTTCCTCAGGCTTTCCAGAGTGATTCCTGGATGGGAAGTTTTTTTTTTATTGAGGAGATCTATATTTCTGTATTTTATTGAACAGTGTGAGCTCTTATTAAGACATAAGAGGATTAGAGAGGGTAAAGACTGAATCTTGAACATGCATCCTCATATCAGGACTAATCTAAGAGTGAGATGAAAATAAATGTTTCCCCTTCGAAAGTTAAGAGGCTTTGTAATTTTCTACTCCCGAGGGCTGCTGTCGCAAGGCCTATATGTATTTTTGTGGCTAGGCCTATATGTATTTTTTGAGCAACTTTAGGAATCGTGAGAAATACAGATTGGGTGGGAAGTGTATAACTTTCAGGAGATTGGATGATGGTAGATACAAGGATCTGGAATCCTTTGCAAATCTGAAGAAGGGCCCTGATCCGAACCATCACCTATCCTTTTTTCCCCAGAGCTAATGCCTAAAGGGCCTGTCCCACTTTCCCAAGCTGCTCACGAATTCTCCCGAGTTTTACCCTTGATTCAAACTCGGAGAATGTTTGTAACGGGTCCATAGGAGGCCATAAGAGTCCGTAAATATATCGTAGCGGCTCGTTATGTCAGCCGTAGGTACTCGGGGCATTAAATGTTGCAATGTTTCTCCTCCCGACTATCTTTTTACTCATGGACATTCTTTATCATGCTGGATAAAAATGTCCCGACTTACCTGATGCCCCGAGTACCTACGGCTGACATAACAAGCTGCTACGATATATCTACGGATTCCTACGGCCTCCTACGGACCTGTTACGAACATTCTCCGAGTTTGAATCAAGGGGAAAACTCGGGAGAATGCGTGAGCAGCTCGGGAAAATGGGACAGGCCTTGTCACTTTGTGTATGTTGCTACTGAGTGATGGAGCAGACTTGAACTTATCCCTACTACTATCACTTATGTTATTATTTAATAGTACGATTAAACGAGAACTTACCAGTTTGAAGTTTGATCTTTATTTTATGAGGAGTCGAGTTGAGGGACTACGTGAATAGAGGCCCGTACAGCCGTTGGTGCGTCAATCTTCAAAGCAGCGGAATGAATTCACAGCTAACAATGACCGAAGTATAACGGTAAGATGATTAAACTAGAACTACCAGATGAGATCTATGAGGGTGGGAGCGGAGGGCACGTAGTCCCTCAACTCGACTCCTCATAAAATAAAGATCAAACTTCAAACTGGTAAGTTCTCGTTTAATCTTACTATTTTACTTCGGAGTCACATGAGTGACTACATGAAGATTTCAAAGCACTGTGAATTCACGCCGCAGACCCAAATCCGACGTTCACACTGCCTGGATTGACTCAAAAGTCGTTAACAATCAATCATGCATCAGTAATACATTTGTTAAATGAAATAACAGTTTATTTACAAACAAATCATACCAAAGCCCTCTAACTCAGGGGAAAAGTGTAACAGTACTGAAACCAGAATCAGCAAACACCCCGAGCCTTGAAATCGGCTTGTGATAAAACCTCTGAAAAGTTAGCTCACTGGACCATCCTGCGGCCGCGAGGATATGGTCTATTGGCAAGTCCATCGCCCTTGCCGCGGACGTTGATGCCGTCCTGGTGGAATGAGATTTGAATTTATCAGTATCAATTCCAGCACTTCCCAGGACCTGCTTTAGCCACCTTGAAATCGTTTGCACCGACACCTTACTGTGTGGTTTTTTGTGACTAATAAACAAAGCCAACTCTGTTCCTCTCAGAGTTTTAGTAATCTCAATGTAACGAGATAAATGTGAGACTACACACAAGCGATCATCTGCGGGGTATGCTGAAAACACAATCTTACATCCTGTCATGCCTCTTCTATTATGTTTAAGCAAATCATAGACATAAAATATAATGGCATCAGCCGACACATGCATTCTATCTAGCCGTAGCTTTTTGCAACGTTTGTACACATTGAGCTGAAACCAACGCCATAAGCATGACCACCTTCATAGATAATTTGGCTACTGATAGGCTTGTAACCGGAGCCCACTGGCGAAGAACCATAAAAACCTCACTCACATTCCAAATACCGGCATACCTGGGTTTAGGAGAAATAGAATTGAAAAAACTCCCTTCATGAATCGTGAAACTAACGGATGTGTCCCTACTCTATGCAATTCTGCATTCATAGGTAAATAAGAGGACGGAGCACTTCTGGCTGAATTAATTGCACTGTAACTTAATTTTTTTGGTCAAAATAAAGAGTTGACAAACTCCAATACGTCCGTGATCCCTGCAGTGTGATATACAATATTCTACTGAAGGCAGAATTGCTCCCACTTCCTTATATAGGTGATATATTGCTGCTGTGTACTATACCTGCAGGCCGACGTGAGAACATCCACAGTCCGATGAGACAGTCCTCTCCCCAGGTATGGCCTCCTTAAAATCTGCAAATTAACAGATCAATACGATCATATAAAGGATGTTGATCCCCAGTGACTGGATTTACCAGTAGATTTTTATTCTTGGGCATAAGCATGTAAGGCTCCCTAGCCATTTGTAATACAACGGGAAACCATGCTTGTGTAGGCCAATCTGGCACTACCAATACCCCTGAAGCGGAGTCCTCCTTGATCTTTTGCAAACATCTGCTGATGAGACAGAATGGAGGAAATACATACACAAACATTCCTCCCCAATGCAGCGAAAATGCATCCACTGCTACTGCCCCAGGATCTGGTTCCCATGAACATATCTAGGTAACTGATGATTTAATCGAGATGCAAACAACTCAATATCTGGTAATCCATACTGATCAATCATTTGGTTAAATACATCCTGATTTAACATCCATTCAATGTTGTCATTAAACTGATGTGACTTCTTCCTGGCAAATAAAGTGCTGAAAGCCAGATATTTTGGTCAATACACCAGCTCCAAATCTGGTTAGCCAGTCTATCACAAGACTGTGACTTAACTCCACCCATGTGGTTTTACATATGCCACTGCTGTGGTGTTGTCAATCTGACCTGCACATGCAGATCCCTCCTTGTAGAACAATAAGCTTTGAGCCCATACCAGGTGCCAAACAACTCTAAATAATTAATCCCTCTTAATTGAGGAAGCGATGTCTCATCCACATTCCATCTGCCTCCACAACTAAAGGCATATCTGTTGCAACCCCAACCAAGTGCACTTACATCAGTCTGTAATATCAGTGACGGTGATTCCACCAAAACCTTCCTTAAACTTTTTGAAACATGTACTATCCACCATTGTATGTCAGCAATCGCCCCAGCTGACTACTGCATAGGCCTATCAAAAATGGCCCCTTTGTATTCTCAGTGCCTGTTCCTTTGATGGTTGTAATTGTTGATAATGCAGAGGACCATACTGCACAGCTGGAAAGGCTGCAACAATTTCCCACTTAAACTGGCTACTTGTCTAATCGAAGGCCGTTGTTCTCCAACGAGATTAACACAGTCCTCAATTAACTGATTCAATTTATCCCTGGGCAAAGTTACCAACATGTGATTGGAATTAATGGTAAAACCCAGATAATCAATAATTTGGACTGGTGATAATTTAGATTTATCTGGATGAATAACAAATCCCATTTGTTCAAAAGTGATTTTAACAACTGAAACTGATGATTGAGTTTCAGCATGAGTCTTTCCAACAATCAGAACATCATCTAAATAGGCCATTACCACATGCCCCTGAGCTCTAAGTAATGCTAACACAGGTTTTACCAATTTAGTAAATAATCTAGGAGCTGAAGTTAATCCATTCGGCAATGCCCATAACAAACAAATTTGTTCAAATTCGATAAATCCAGAATAATTCTACATCCCCCAGTCTTTTTAGATCTGGGAAATATACTTGACAGAAATTGTTGACTTTGATAGACAGAAGGCTCAATTACCCCTTTCTTATGCAACGACTGAATCTCTGCTTGAATAAGCACATTTTCCTCATCTGAAAAATAAGTTTACGACTAGGAAAATGTTGATTAGGTAGACTGTGCTTAGAGTAAAATTCAATTTTTCACCCCTTCAATACACTAAGTATGAACAAATCTGATGTCAACTACTGCCATTGTTTGAGAAACAATTTTTAACCTTCCCCAATTTGAACAGGAACATCTGTTAATTCACCGTCTGTCAATGTTATATTCCTTACATGCATTTTTCCTTGCGGACCTTGTTGTCCTCGACTTCTTGTAGAGAACCTTTTTTGCGTTGCTTGCCAGCTGGCTTAATGAGGGCCATGGTTATAACAGCCTCATGACAGTCTTTGACCCTTTTTGCAAGGTTACCACCAAACAACAGATTTCGTGGTGGTACACTGGTCGGTTTGCACAAACTCGCCAAATTCGGGTTAGCACTGGTCTAATAGCGGCCCTCCCGATATTATTAATTTCAAAATGCATTACAAAGGAATCCCAGTTCATCCTGGTGTGCTTCAACCCTATCGTTTGTATCAATAACTTTCACCACAGCTGTAATACCTGCTGACAACAGTTTAAGCACTTTTTTAAACTTCATCTCCTGGGCCCTAGCAGGCATACCCATCTATGACCAAATTTGGTGATTAACCAATGGTACCTTCAGGAGATCACCATTAACAGGAGCTTTATAGTTTTTTGCTACTTCATCCATAGCTAGCTCCTGTAACTGGTGGGAGAGCATATACTGAATTGCTTCGGCCAATTCTACATCAATCGCCTTTCCTGCCTCTCTACGCTCAGCAAACTTCCCAGCAATGTTCGGAATTACCTCCAACCGAACTCCTTTACTGCTCTCCCCCAGCATAGAATCAGTGTCAGCAAATTGCACTGATAGAACATCCTCCTCACAGGCAGGATAGTTCTGCAGCCCTGAAACAGGTGCTGCTAGCACAAGCTCCCCATCAGCCTGGCTTGGGCACCACTCCTCCTCACGGAGCTGGTCCCTGTCGAGCATTCTTTTGTAATAGAATCTCGACGTGGGAGAGCCGTGAGCAAACGGACTCGCCTATGGAGGGTATAACCTCCAGGCCCGACTCATCTACGGGCCACAGAGACTTGCCAGTGGCCTTCCGCCCTACTGACAAGCCTCCACTGCCCCCCGGCAGTGGGTCCGCAACCACTGGCTGTGTAGCCAGCACCGGACCAGGTGTACCAGACGGGCCTCCATCCTCAACACTCTCCTGGCCACTTTCCTTTCTACCCCCGGAGCGCCTCGCCGACACCTTCTTCACTTTCTGCAACATTCTCTAAGAACTCTAAACCGTCGCAGAAAATGACATGTGGTAAAATTTTTAAAAAACCTTACCTCCGTTTAAACTTGTTAACGAAGAACTGCAGATGCTGGAGAATCGAGGGTGAAGTCTGAAGAAGGGTCTCGACCCGAAACGTCGCCCATCTCCTTCGCTCCTTAGATGCTGCTGCACCCGCCGAATTCTACAGCTTTTCGTGTAACCCGCGGTTTAAACTTACCGCTCGGAGGACGCTCACGTGACTCCGAAATAAAATCTGTGAACATGACGGTTGGATAGGGCTATTTTGGACACTCATCTGGGACAGGAAATTTGCTATCAGAAAGTAGTGAGGGAGGTGGACACATACCTTGTTAAAATATGTTGATAGACATCTGGAATGAAAAATAGCTTGGAGAAACCTCAATTTCAAGCTCAATCCATGAACATTTTGCAACCAACTCCCAAAGATCAAGTGGTTCATGCCATGCATTTCATATTGAATAATTGAATATATTTAATCATTTGAAGGCTATGTCAGAAGTGTACGTAATACCAGGAAGCCCACAGTTTGTGTATTATGTATGGTTCTGCTGACCATGTTACATGGCAGGTTTGGTAAACAGAATTAATTTACATGGGGTTTGGGTTAACCTTCAAAACAAACACTCTCTAGACTACAAATTGGATAACTTGAGAGATACCCATCCTAGGGCAGATGATTCATGTCCTAGAGAGATACTCCCTGATACAAAGCATACATTGCTTTTGTACTACTCCTTATCTACTTTTCCTTACATTATCTCTACCCGACATGTTTGGTGTGCACATAAGTTGAAGGAATTCATGCTACCAAGCTGCGCACTGGTGTGTTTTATGCTCTAAAAACTGTTTAGTTTAGTTTAGAGATACAGCGCAGTAACAGGCCTTTCGGCCCACTGAGTCCGCACCGACCAGCGATCCCCGCACATTAGCACTATCCTACTCACACTAGGGACAATTTACACATACACCAAGTCAATGAACTTACATACCTGTACATCTTTGGAGTGTGGGAGGAAACTGAAGATCTCGGAAAAATCCCACTCGGTCACGGGGAGAACACAAACTCCATGCAGACTGCACCTATAGTCGGGATCAAACCCAGGTCTCCGGTGCTGCAAGCGCTGTAAGGCAGCAACTCTACCATTGCACAACCATGGCCACACAAATTATAGTTCAATTTTGCCATATATGTAAAATGCAGAATTTAACTCTGAAGATTGCGTAGTGGCCGCAAGTTCCAGGCACGGGTTCACCTAAGTCACTTTTAGTTGCGATGTGTCACTATGACTGATATTATCCAATTTCAATCACAACCATATTTCAATGAGGCACCTCTCCCTGCTTTGAGGATCATCTTACTATCTGCCATAGCCCACAATCTACTTTAACCCATTGTTTGTCTTAACCCAATGTATCATTTTACAAATATGGTCAAATTGGAAAGAGTGCATTTCAAGAATGCGGCTGGAAGTAGAAAATTGTAGCCATAAGGAAATATTGGATAAGTAAGCATTATTTCTATTGGAACAGAGGAGGCCGAAGGAGGATTTAATTGAGATTATGTAAATTATAAACATTGAAAATAGGTGCAGGAGGAGGCCATTCGGCGCTTCGAGCGAGCACCGCCATTCATTGTGATCATGACTGATTGTCCCCTATCAATAACCCGTGCCTGCCTTCTCCCCATATCCCTTGACTCCACTAGCCCCTAGAGCTCTATCTAACGCTCTCTAAAATCCATCCACTGACTTGGCCTCCACTGCCCTCAATGTACAATGCAGAATTTAACCCTCTCCCTGCTTTGAGGATCATCTTACTATAATTCCAAATTCCGTAAATTCACAACTCTCTTGGTGAAAAAGTGTTTTCTCACCTCAGTCTTAAATGACCTCCCCTTTATTCTAAGACTGTGGCCCCTGGTTCTGGACTCGCCCAACATTGGGAACATTTTTCCTGTATCTAGCTTGTCCAGTCCTTTTATAATGTTATATGTTTCTAAAAGATCCACACTTATCCTTCTAAACTCCAGTGAATACAAGCCTAGTCTTTTCAATCTTAGCCTGGTCTCCTAAATTATTAGGAGACCAGCTGCAGTAAATCAGAAGAAGATACTTTTCTTTACAGAAGTGTCAAAAAACCAAAAGGGAATCAATTGAAATAATCGGGAGAGCGATCAAAGGCAAGAGAGAAAATTAAAAAAAAAACAATGGTGTTACGAACCCAGATCTCACTGCCTGGCAGGGTATAGAGACAGAAATAACTCATCACATTTAGAAACCAAGATATAAATTGGGCTGTGTAGGAAGGAACTGCAGATGTTGGTTTTTACCAAAGACACAAAATGCTGGAGTATCTCAGTGGGACAGGCAGCATCTCTGGAGATAAGGAATGTTCTTGGTGCGATTGGTGGGAGGAGGAGCAAGAGCAGAGTCGCAGTATATAAACGAGACCCTGGTGAGGACCCATCCATGATGGAAGTGGGAACACATGTTCCCTAAAGAATTAGGACATCTCAGATGCTCTGATACGGAATACCTCATCTTGGGCAGAGATGTGGCGTAGATGGAGAAATTTGGAGTAGTGGATAGAGTTTTTGCAGGAGGCAGTGTGGAAGAATATTTGTAGGTCAGTATATATTGGGCTTCCTTGCCCTTTATCAATGGTGTTGCTCAAGATGAAACCCTCTTCTCTCTTCACATAAGGACTCCTGCGTAAGACAAGTAATGGCAAGTGATCCCGATAGTCTGTTTCCCTTTCTCCAACTTGGCTGAGCATCATCAGTCTGAAGCATGTTATGCCAGCAAGTAATGCCCACAATACCCTTGCTTTAGGTTCTCACATTTTCTTCCTTGTTGTTGGAATCAGCACTATAACATTCAACACATTCCCAGCTTTGAGTCAAAACCCTCAATGTGTTATTCGTCATTCACATCCTTAAACTGTCAGGTTAAAATAAGAGTGGATATCACAGTTTGCCTTTGATAATAGAGAGAGGTGAGATATCATGGGAGGGGGGAGAAGGAGGAAAGGCAAAGGAAAGGGGTTGGGGTGGTTGCAGTAATTCCAGTGAAAATGGAGCAAAACTGTCTGCGTATTCTGCCTAGATTTTTCATCATTTTATGTATTTTAATTTTCAGTACTTGGAGATTATTTTCTTTTTTTAATTTACAGTTCATTGGCCTGAAAATTGTAATACTATTTCTCTCTCTGCAGATAGTGTCTGAGTATTATGAGTATTCTATGTATATGCTCCAGAATGTCTCCAATTTTGTTGTACTCCTGCAATAACATTGGTCATAGAGAGATAGAATATAGAAAGACACCCTTCAGCACACTGAAGTATATGCTGATTATCAACCACTTAATTACGCTATTCCTACATACTCCCATTTTGCTGTCTTTACAGTCTCATTAACCAACTCCAGATTCTACCATGCATTTATGCATTATTAACCTAACAACCACACATCTTTGTGAAATGGGAGAAAACCGGAATACCTGGATGAATTCCACACAGTCACAGGAAACGTGATAACTCCACAAAGACAGGGTCGGGAGTCAGGAATAGTTGCTCTGCCTAAATTGATTGAAATAGCCATCATAGAATGAAACCTTGGTCGTAAACTTTAATTCTGTGAAACCTTCTGAGCTCTGTGTAGCCGGATTTAAAGGAGAAGCTATCAGTGAAAGGGAATTAATAATGCTTTAGAACCATCATGCAGAATATCTGCCCTGCAAGATAGGTTCATCTAGAATGCCATCACTTATTGCTTTTACCTCCCACATTGTCTGTTCCTGTTCCCTCTAGCCTCTTCCCCGTCACCATTGTGATGGTTCCACCTATACTGCCAAGCTTACCAGCACCATGAGGTTTACTGCTAGTTGGTCTCTCTGAGGACCTAATGCTTGTAATATTAGCTTTCAAGGCTTGGTTTGTGGAAGAATCATTCAAATGCACAAACAGTGAATTGCTCAGTAAGATGAAACTATGATAAAGAGTATATGGCTTGCCTGAGATCTTGATAGGGGTTCTGTCACTGTTGGCTTTTAATTGGATTACTAGATTAAGTCGGACCTGTTGGTGACGTGTTGTGTCCCATTCTCACAGGGGAGGCCTGGTCCCCCAACGCAATATTCCACCACTCACCCATAGCTCCCAACTGCGCAGGCACAGCTGATGGGTCCCCGTTGTGATGCTCATGATCCCCCTCCTCCTCACACCCCCCCTCACTCCACTCCCTGTCATCCCCCTGACCCCTTGCACACTCCATCCCCCCCTCAACCCCTCCCATCCACTCTTAGCGACGCAGCCATTCCCACCCATAGGGTTCCCATTGACACGCAGGCATTACTGCGCAGGCACAGCTGATAGGGACAGCAAGTGGAAAAGGTATTTATTAAATCTTAAAATGTTTATTTTTTATTTTATAATATCTTTATTTATTAGAGGTACCGTAAGTTAATCAGTGTACATCCCTTGTATAGTATTACAGTCATTGTACCCCTTAATTTTTTTAAGGCTTTAGAAAAGAGAGAAAAGAGAGAGAAATAACAACAAAGAAAGTAGAAGAGTGAAAAAGAGATGTGAAAGTGCAAAAGCGTGATAGAGGGAAAGGAAACCCTTGAAGAGTTAGAGACCGGAGATTAAGAGATAGACCCTATTGAGGAAAAAAAAGAAAAAGGGAAAGAAAGAGAAAGAAAGAAAAAAAGCCAGTTACTTTATTATAAACATCTCGCAAAAGGAATCTACCAACTCAACAGTTTTTCTTCCCCCTTTCCCAAGACCCGACACCGGTACTTTTTTGAGGTATTCTTGTACCTTCTCCTTGTAATAGATTTATAAATGCAGACCACGTCTTACAGAAACAGTCTGATTTTCCTGCTAGTCGGAGTCTCATATCTTCCAAGTGCAGTGTTTCGAACATAGTTGAAATCCACATATTAACTGTTGGTATAGGAGTATTTTTCCAGAATTTTAAGATTAGCTTTTTTCCAGTTATTAAGCCATATTCAAATAGAGTCTTTTAAAACACATTTAATTCAGGGCTATCTTCCGATATCCCGAAGATAATCCAGTCTGCTTTTGGAGTAAAAAAAAAGCTTAAAATGTGAATAACTCTTATAATATAACAACAATTTAAATGTTAAAGATGATTTATTCAGTTCAGTTCTTACCTGTTGTGTCTCTTGTTGCATTCTACATTCAGGGAGGAGGACGGCTTCAGGCGGGGGCCGGTGGGGGAAGCATCCTGCAGCCTGGGGAGGGGCACGGCTCCAGGCGGGGGCTGTCGGGGCCGGTGTGGAAGGGGGTAGCGTCCTGTAGCCGGGGGAGGGGGACAGCTACAGGCGGGGCCAGTCGATGGCCGGTGGGAGGGGGGGGGGGTAGCGCTGCCGTGGCCTACTGCTGCTGCTGCCTACCCCTGCCACTGCCGCACACGGCCAGCTTTTGTTAGGAACCAGTATGGAGCATCCAGCAGCTGGGGTTGGGGAAGCGTCCTGCACTCAGTCCATCCTTCCTCAACCTCTCCATCCACTCTTAATGCAACCATTCCCGCTCATTGGGTTCCCATAGGGACATAGAACATGCAGGTATTACTGCGCAAGCACAGCTGACGGGCAAGGCAAGTGGAAAAGGGGTTTATTAAAGTTTAAAATGTGAATAACACAATATAACAACAATTTAAATGTTAAAGAGGAGATTTATTCAATCCATTCACTCTTGTTGCGGCTCTTGTTGCATTCTGCAGCCGGGGAAGGGGGACGGCTTCAGGTGGGGCTTATAGGTAGCCGGTGGTGAGAGGGTCTAGCGTTACTGTGGCCTACCGCAGCCGTGGCCTACCACTGCCGTGGCCTAGCACTGCCGTGGCCAATCACTGCTGTAGCATACCGCTGCCTACTCCTGCCGCTGTTGTGGTAACCGCTGCTGCTCCCCACCAGCTTGGGGAGCATCCTGCAGTTGGGGATGGGGATGGTCTTCTTCTTCTTGCGTTTGAGGCAACAGAAAGTCCGCAGCAGGGTGATGCCATCCGGTTCGACATCCGTAGGTGCCCGCCCTAAAAAGGGCGCATGCTTCGGGTTGGCGCCAAGCTACGGCGCTGCTGCTGTCTCCGTTTGTTGTCGTTCGCCTGACTGAAGTCAGTTGACAGGGCTCACCACGGGGAGGTCGACAACATGAGCCCCATGGGGATGGTTTCTGACGGGGGCCGGTGGGGGGAGGGGAACGCCCTGCAGCTGGGGATGGGACGGCTTCAGGCGGGGGCCGGTGGGCAGGGGAGAGCGTCCTGCAGCCGTGGGAGGGGGCCGGCTTCAGGGAGGGGTTGGCGGGGGTCGTGGGGGGGGGGTGGGGTAGCATACTGCAGCTGGGGGAGGAACAGGGGGAAGGCTTCAGGCAGTGGCAGGTGGGGGGAGTCTTTCTGAATGGTTAGTACGGGTGTTGTGGACTGAAGGGACTGGTTTCTAGAGGGCTTGTACAGATATTATGGGCCGAAGGGTCTTTTCATAGGCTAGTACAGGAAAAGAGGGACTTGTTTCCGGAGGGCTAGTAGGACTGGGGCCGAATGGACTTTTCTTGTGTTAGTACATGTGTTGTGGGCCGAAGGGACTGCAGCTGGGGACAGGGACGGCTTCAGACGTGGGCCTGCGGGGTGCGTTCTATACCCAGGGAAGGGGGATGATTTCAACCGGGGTCGGCGGGATTGTCCTGTAGCTGGGGATGGGGTTGTCTTCAGGGGGACCATTCTGTATCCGGGGGAGGTGGATGGCTTCAAGCGGGGGCTGGAGGGAGCGTTCTGTAGCCAGGTGGAGGGGGACGGCTTCAGGCGGGTGCCAGCAGGGAGCATTCTATACCCGGTGGAGAGGAAGCCTTCAGGCGGAGGCCATCGGGTATCGTCCTCCAGCCGGGGGAAGGGGAATGGCTTTAGGCGGGGGCTGGTGGGGGAGGGGAAGCGTCCTGCAGCTGTGGGCATGCACGGCTTCAGGCGGGGGCCAGCGGGAGCATCTGTAGCCGGGGGATGGGGACCTAGCACTGCAAATTCTGATCTCACCAGGGAGTAATTACTGTTGGTACACAAAAGGCTGGAGAAACTCAGCGGGTGCAGCAGCATCTAAGGAGCGAAGGAGATAGGCGACGTTTCGGGTCGAGACCCTTCTTCAGACTGGTCAGGGATCAGAGGAACGAGAGATATAGACGGTGATGTGGGGAGATAAAGAACAATGAATGAAAGATATGCAAAAAAGTATCAATGATAAAGGGAACAAGCCATTGTAAGCTGTTTGTGGTGTGAAAATGAGAAGCTGGTGCGACTGGGGTGGGGGAGGGAGATAGAGAGAGAGGGAATGCCAGGGCCCGAGGGCTGAGGTGGGAAGGGGAGGAGAGGTGGGAAGGGGAGGAGACAGCAAGGGTTAACAGAGTTGAGAAAATTCAATGTTCAAGCCCAAAGATGCAGACTCCCCAAGCGGAATATGAGGTGCTGTTCCTCCAACTTGCGGTGTTGCTCACTCTGGCCGTGGAGGAGTCCCAGGACCGAGAGGTCGGATATGGAATGGGAGGGGGAGTTGAAGTGCTGAGCCACCGTTTGTGTGTGTGATATAGGGATAGTTTCATATTTCTGTTAATTCTTGTTAAAGAATAAAATTTGTCTCTGGTAATTTTATTTTTTAAATCATTTCTTTTTAATGGCTCATATGCTGTGTTTGAGTTGATTTTATAGTAACCGGAATCTACCCGACCCGACTCTCAGTGTAATCAACGTTGCGGGGGAACAGTTTGTGTGTGTGATATAGAGTTAGATTCATAATTCTGTTAATTCTTGTTAAAGAATAAAATGTTTATAAATTTTGATTCTGGTAATTTTCCTTTTAAATGTTTTTTAAATCATTTCTTTTTAAATGGCTAATATGCTGTGTTTGAGTTGATTTTGTTGAGTTGACATGCACTCTGTAATTCATTCATCTAATCACACTGTTCACAACTGCAGTAGTTGCGTATTTCACAAAATTAAATGTGTTTGAGCAAGATTTACAAATGATGTATAACTTAAGGATGGTTTTATTCAGCGAGCATACACCTGATTAGATTGTGCTACAAAGAACACACATACATGAATGTGATATAGATGTACATAATAATATAACACACACATTTACATTTCTTCCAATTTTTATATCATATCCAATGATGAACTTTATTTCAGACTAGACAAGGGACAACATTACATTAAAAAACATTGTAAACCTCCCCGCAGCTTCACTTTGGTGTCTCGGCCATGCTGATCTGTTCCAGACTCCCCGCCGGGATACAACCTCAGCCCCGCGTCAGGCCGCTCCGTCGGGACTCAGCCCCAAGTCGGGCCGCTCCACCGAGATACAGACTCAACCCCACGACGGGCCGCTCCGCCGGGACTCAGCCCTGCATCGGGCCGCTCCGCCGGGACTCAGCCCCGAGTCGGGCCGCTCTGCTAGGACTCAGCCCCGCGTCGGGCCGCTCCACTGGGACTCAGCCCCCAAAATGGGTGCTATAATTACCCATGAATCTGCCCATGACCGTACTACGCGTTTTTCGTGGGAGTAGTCCATCATGCTCCGCTATAGGATCTTTGAACCTGGCCTCTCCAATTTGGCGAAAATTAACATTGGGGAAGCTTTCTGCAGCTGGGGACGGGATGAAATCAGGTGGTGGCCAGTGGGTGTGTGGGTCGAGCGGTGGCATCCTGCATTTGGGGATGGGGATGGTTTTAGGCAGGGGCCGGCGGGAGGATTCTGTAGCCAGGGGATGGAGACGGCTTTAGGCGTGGAGCGTCCAGTAGCCAGGGGAGGGGGACGGCTTCAGGTGAGGCCTATCAGGAGCCAGTGGGGGGGGGGGAGCACTCACCGTGGACTACCGCTGACATGGCCTACCCCTGCCGCTGCCTGCTGCTGCTATAGCATATCGCTGTCATGGCCTACTGCTTCCTTGGCCCTGGCCTGTAGTTGACATGGCCTACCACTGCCATTTCCCACCGCTTCAAGTGGGAGCATCCTGCAGCTGAGGACAGGGATGGCTTCGGCGGGGGTTGGAATCGTCCTGCAGCTGGGAACGGGACAGCTTCAGGCAAAGCCTGTCGGGGGCTGGTGGGAGGGGGGTGCAGCAGTGGCCTACCACTGCGATGGCCTACCCCTGCCGCTGCCGATGCCTGCCTACTGCTGGCATGGCCTACCTCTGCCACTGGCATGGCAGCTGGTGGATGCTGCTGGAGTGGCCTACCACTGTGTGGCGGGGCGGGTGTTTGGTGGGTGGAGGTTGTGGGGTGGGAGGGTTATGGGGGGGGTGGGTGTGTGTGGGTTGGATGTGTGTAGGGGCAGGCGGGGTGTGGGGTGTGGGGGGTGTGGGTGGTGACATGGGAGAGGAGGGGGTGTGTGGGCAACAGGCATGTGGGGAGCAGGGAGTGAGTGTGTGTGGGGGGGTTATGGGGAGAGCGGGGAGTGTGTGTGCGGGCAGGGAAGGGGGGTGTGTGGGGGATGTGTGGCGTTGTGGGGGGGCATTGTGTAGGGGGGGCGCATTGTGGGGGGGGTTGTGGGGTGAGGGGGCATTTGGGCAGGGGAGAGGCTGTGGGGGAGGGGTTGTGGGAGGGGTATGTGTGGGAAGAGGGGTTGTGAGGGGGAGGGGTTGTGAAGGGGAGGGGGGTGGCGGAAGGGGGAGAGAGCTCGGAGAAAAGATGGGGGAAGAGTCTTGGGGAGAGTGTGGTGTTATGGGGAGGGGGCAGCGAGGGGGACCAAAGGAGAAGGGGTTGGGGGTGTGATGGGGACTCACAGCGGGCGCTGGTCGCTTTGCTGGTCATTCTTCGCCGCACGGCTTGGGGACTCAGCCCCACCTCTGGGGATTTTTTTTCCTCGCCCCGCATGGTGATTAACAGCAAAGTTTAACAGCGGGTGACGGAAGATGGATTACCTTCATGGTGAGAAGACCAATCTTCTGATCTCACGATTTTTTAAACCTTCATAACTTTTGTAATCTTCCACCGATCAGAACAAAACTTGGTGCGCTTGGAGCAGAGGAGAACGGTGAGTAAGATGGCAAGTAATCCTAGCAATATAGGGCAGTGTTTTTGCACAAATGAAAATAAAACGCAGACCGGAAGTGGTCAAGATGAGAGCTTTAGTAATAGTAAGGATAGATAGATAGATAGATGGATTGATGGATAGATGGATAGATGGATTAAAATATAAACCCTTTTTCCTTACCAATCAGAGGGAGTTTCTAGTACCTTCAAAAAGACATGCGAGCTGTTGATGTTATTGGTAAGGTAGAAAGGGACAGTGGAGATGTTCCGAGGAATAAAGAGGAGTCACCATGGCAGCTGTGAGGGAGCAACGTGAAAACAACGAAGGAAAATGATGAGGCAGTGAAGAGGTTGTGAGAGAGCAGTGGGGGAACAATGAAGGAAATGGTGAGGGAGTGACAACGAGCAGTGGTATGGCAATGTTGTAATGGTGAGGGAGCAGGGATGAAGTGGATGAGAGCAATAGCAATGAGGCAGCGTGGAAGGAGCGAAGAGACTACGACAAAGCATTGAGGCGGCTGTGAAGTAGTTGTAGGAAGGAACCTAATCAAGGTGGTGATGGAGCAGTAAGAACAATGGGTATTGTGTATTAAACATGATAAAACGGATCAGAGCTTCGTTATGAAGAGTAAAAATGCAATTATTTTTCTTGCGTTATCCTTGGAAGAGCCTGAAAACTGTTCTGTCCAATCTAGAAGAACTCATCAGACAATCATACTTAGATATCTGAACTAGTGAAAGGGATTGAAGATTACTGCAGGTACTGTACAGTAGATGAGAACATGGATTAAGTGTATGCTCTGATCCGGGGGCGGAAATCCCGTGGGGGTGCAGGGGAACTCGTGCCCCCCCCCCTGTTTTGAGAGATGGGGGATGATCCCCCCCATTTTATGTAATCCAGATTTTAAAACCCGGTGAAATCTCCGCTTTCCGCGAGACAGTAGGGGTGGGACTGCTGATCGAGGGCGCCGATTGGACTGGAGAGACATCGGTGAGCAGACAATGGGGGTGGGACAGAGGCGGAAGTAGGGGGGAGTGGGACTGAGGTTAGAGTGCAGTGATTGGAGGGGGGAGACGTGGCACAGACATGCTCCTCATCTGCAGCCAGGATCGATCCCGGTCTCCGGTGCTGCAATCACTGCCAAACCGCCACTGGACCATCCTTTCCCCACTCAAGTGCCCCCCCCCCCCCAAGCCCGGGGGTGGCCAGAGACTTCGGGAGTCAGACAGGAGCTGTGCCCCCCGGCCCACAGCCAGCGCAGAGAAGCAGCGCTAAACCCAGCTCAACTCTGCCTGTCCCGCCAGGTTAACCTACAGCCTTGCCTGGACTTGCGGGAAATATGGCCCAGGTTTACAGCCAGCATGGAGAAGCAGCGCTGGTGTCCCATCAGTCCAGGCAGGGCTGTAGGTTAACCCGGCGAGACACGCAGAGTTGAGCTGCATTTAGCGCTGGATTGAGCCTCCGAAGCCTCGCGCGTGTGTGTGTGTGTGTGTGTGTGTGCGTGCGTGTGTGCGTGCGTGCGTGCGTGCGTGTGGTGTGGCCACCAAGAAATTGTGTCTCCCCTGTCCCCTGTTCCACTCCATATTTTGATAGCGATTTCCGTGCCTGCTCTGATCAGCCATGATTTTACTATAGATTATAGAAAGTATAGAAGTATATACTTCTGCTCCTTGTTCATAAGGTCAAAAATCAAGCATGGTTATCTTAGTGACTAAGCTGTATGATTTTATTCTAAGATTGGAATAATTTCTGAAATTTTAGTTGTCTGAGCAATAAACCTGCAACTAGTCAACATCTTAGGCCCTGGAAATGGATGATTTGTTGAATTATGATTAAGTGGAATTCTATATAGTTACCAATCATTTTTTTGATATGTTTTGCAAGTATTGTATTGATTTTTTGCTTTTATGAAATTGCTTTTCGGACAAATGCATATGACCAGATAGATTTTCCATCATTTGCAACGCCTCTTCATTATTTTCTTTGTACCAATGTTCATTTACTTAACAGTTTTGGTCATTTCAAAACTGGATAGTACACAGATCCAAAATGAAGCAATACGTGATTGCATCCTGTCAATTTTGAACTATAATTTTAAAGTTAAAAATCATCATGTTTCTTATATTTGCAAACATATTGGATTTTCCATGAATTTATAAGCAAGAATAGAATCCGACATCCATCTCACCAAAAGTGATTCAAAGTATACCCGAGGCAAAATGTTCCTATATACTTCAAATTGCTTCCTTAAATCTGTGCGGCTAATGCTAATATATCAGCAAAACTAGATTGTGCTTGATCCAACTAGTCAATCACACTTGTCAGTCCTGCTGCCACTGAAAGAAGTGAGGCTGTGCTGGGAGACTCCAGTTCGTTAGCCCTTCAGTAAGGCAGACTGAACTTGGACTGGCCATTAGCCCTCAGGAAGTGGAACCTGACTTTCATACCTGATACCATCCTGACAGCGTTTGACAGATTGTTGGCTTCACAGGCATTCCAGTATCATTACATGCCCTTTAATAATCAGAAACATATGAAATACAATCAACGTAGAATAAAATGCTATAGGTATATAGTCATAGAGTCATACAGCGGTGAAACAGGTGCTTCGGCCCAACTTGCCCAAATGACCAACATGTTCCATCTACACTAGTCCCACCTGCCTGTGTTTGACCCACACCCCTCTAAATCTATACTATCTCTGCACCATTAAAGAATTTAAATTATTTTTTATTTTATTTTTTTTCAATATTCCATAAATTGCAAAATAATAAATGGTAGAATACTTGGTCCCAAATTTAGTGTTTCCCCTATTAAGGCAATTGCATTTTATTTTAGGGTAGACCTGCTAGTTGTGAATGGAAATCACAAGAGAATGTTAGCCAGATATCTGACTGGCACAAAAATCTATAACAATCCCAGTCCAAAGCATATAGAAATCCATGTAGTAGTGGTGCTGTTTATTTCCGATATAATATGCAGATACAAAATGCTGAGACTATCACCAAAGGGACTTGCAATAAATCCCTCAGAGCTTAGATGCAGGCTGGTGGCAGCTAAGGTTAGCAGTAGCTCACTCCCAGTCCCTAGCGCAAGCAGAACTACTTCTAGTTTAAATTTATCTCAAAAAGCTGGCAACTTACCAACAAGCATCCAGTAAGCCTCTCGGTACATACCTGTGAGAGTTATCTTATCCTTAGAGGATTCTGCTTATAAGGCTATCTGGAGACAGATGAGAATAATTTGTCCCCTGGTGGTTGACCTGACTGATCAATCAGCTTAGCTGCAAGTATTTTGAGGCTGATTCTGTGAAGCGTATTTTTTATATACAGATACAAATATACAGACAACCTAACTCCATAAATAACAGAAAGGACTCAACCTGAAACATTGCCTATTTCCTTCGCTCCATAGATGCTGCCTCACCCGCTGAGAATTTTTGTCTACCTTCGTATTTGCAGTATATAAGAATCCCAAATGTTAAACTGGCATATTTTGCTAGTTTCACAATCAGGTTTGGTTCACAAACCTGGGAGAACATATGCTACAATGTCTTCAGAAAGGTCAATTTTATGGATTAAAATCAGAAACAAAAAATTGGAGTGACTCTGCAGTTCAGGTGGCACCTGTAATGAGAAAATTAGAGTTAACATTTTAGTTTGTGGTGGAGTTCATAATGTTGTACAGGTAGCTGCTGACAGCTACAAATTAGATACATCGGCAAAATAAGTTACTCCAGCACTATGCTTTTTTTTGTAAACTAGCTGCTACAGTTCCTTATATCTACTATATACATAATATTTTATCAGGGCACTGCATAACTCAAACAGTAATATCTTGAAGTCCTGTAAGTCAACAAGACACTTACTTTGCAACATGCAATGTATGAATTTTAAGTGGGTTTAAAACCTTTAATTACGTTATTTGCAGACCGTACAAACATTTACCCATGAGACAAGAGCCACTCAGAGATGGAATGTATAGTTTATTCATCACAGGCTGATTCTGGAACTGTTTTGTAAACATTTTTATAACCTGGGGTGCAATTAATCATGACATAACCCTGAAAAGGGCAACTTAAAATAACAATTATCATTCTCAACCAATACTGAATATATTGTGTATTAAAGAATAGGAACATCACTTGCAAGTCTAACATTAACTGTTCATCATTAAATTCTCTTGAGATGGTGTTAGGTTGGTGGTTTCTTGAACTTGTGGTTATGGTACCTCCTAGTTTAAAAAAATTGCTCAGAAATAATGCAGGAATAACAAAAGAATTCCAAGGATCTACAAACCTGTCTTCATCGACAGGTGAGTGGTGGAGGGAGCAACAACATCAAGTTCCTGGGCGTGCATATCTCTGGAGATCTATCCTGAACCGAGCAGATTGATGCAATCATGAAGAAAGCCCATCAATTATTCAACATCATCTTTGAGGTTAGGTATGCCTTCAACTTTGGATCGGGCGGCATCCACCACTTTTTGTATTCTGCTTCATTAATGGGAGTTTGAGCTGCCAAACCTGACCATCACGCAGTCAGTCAATCTGCTGTTTACTGTACACCCATAGATGTTTGAGAGCTTATTTGTTGACAAATCAATTCTCCTCAATCTTATAAGGATGTCAAAGTCATGATGGTGTATGGCTTGGATTGATATAGATAGGTGGTGTTATCACTCATGTGCCTGGGGCCCTTGTCCTTCTAGGTGGTCAAGCTTGTGGGTGTAAGTGGTGGTAATGATAGTTACTGCAGCCCAATTTCAGTTGATGGACAGTACTAAGTATTACCATAGTGGAAACTAATGGTCGCAAACTTGCCTGGATTTATAGTCTTTGTGATGCCAGTGCATTCAGCTGTTGAATGGTACAATGTGGAATAAGTCCTTTTGGCTGAAGGATGCTTTGAAGGAGTGGACCTCCTGTAGAGGTTGAGATGGTTATGATGTTTGAAAATGTGTTTAGCACTTGGATACTGTTTTCTGCCATCATTCAGAATGGTCTTGTGCATGGGGTTTTCTACTCCTGTCAGTGGATAGATTTTGTGAGGGCATCTACCACACACAGTGCCTCAGGAAGGCTGTCAGCATCCATAAAGACTCCTTTCACCCTTGCAATGGACTGTTCAAACTACTCCCTTCCGGCAGACGTTACAAGGCCTTCTACACCCGCACCTCCAGACTCAGGTACAGCTTCATTCCCAGAGCTATAGCGGCTCTGAACCGGCCCTGCTGAGTGCCCCACCCACCCCCATGGACTGTCTCCTTCGGATGGTCACGTCACACAGACACAGCTGCACTTTAGTTTGTTTTGACTTTACTGGTCTAATGTTCGTTTTACAAACCTTGTTCTCGGGGTATCTAAACCTAAATTTTATTTGTCGATTATGTCATGACATCGGATGGAAGTTGCAAACCAAATCTCATTGCACTTATGTGTAATGACAATAAAATATATTATTACCTATATAAGGTAGTTTTACTGGGCAATATTAGTTCTTGCGGGATTTTTGTCTTCTTCGGGTTTCGCCATTGACTTTACGTAGAAAAACTGCGGTGGCTCCAAGTGTGAATCTTAGGAAATTACCAGTTTCGTATTTTGATTTTCAGTTCCAGCGGGCAATATTACTTGGTAATAAAGCTCCATCATTGACTGGTTGATACACCAGGAAATATGCCCGCACTGAAATCTTCGGGCAATATGATTTCAGTTTATTCCTGTGTATCCCTGAGTCAATTATTATATTATTATTATTATTATTATTATTATTATTATTATTATTATTATTATTATTATTATTATTATTTATTATTGTGTGACTACTCACATCTGGTTTTAACATGACTACACAGCTTTGACTCTAAAAAGCAAAAACAAACTATGGATGCTGGAAATCTGAAATACAAAAAACAGTGAAATATTCAACAGGTCAGGTAATATCTGTTGACACAGAGTTAATATTTCAGGTCAATGACTCTGAATCTGACATAATATTTTTGTTTAGAGTAGAACTTTGAAGTTACCCAATAGTTATGGCACCATTTAGTTTTGTGTCTATAACATGAAGGTCTGATAGTATATTGTGTTGTCGTTTCATTGTACAAGACACGATTAGCAAGTTTGCAGATGACAGTTAAAGTGGGTGGTATTGTAGATAGTGAGATAGTGAAGATGGTTGTCACAAATTGCAGCAGGATTTTAATCAGTTGGACAGGTGGGCTGAGGAATGGTTGATGGAATTTAATACAGAAAAATATGAGGTGTTGCATTTTGGGAAGTCATAAGGTTCATGGATAACGTTTTTCCAAGGGTAGAAGATTCTAAAACTAGGGAGCTTTGGCTTAAGGCGGCCTATAATTCCCTGGATTCTCTTTTCCTCCCTTCTTAAATAAATATTGCATTGCCCAGCAGCCTATCTTAAAAGATGAATGAGCAAAAGAAACAAGCAATCTCTATTAAGATAAAATCATTCAATCTTGTTTCAATCTTTTATCTGGCCTATCAAATGTAGATTCACAGTTAAATAGAGATAAATTAATTATTCTAATTAGTTTTGGTTTAAACTAAATAATGCAGTTTTGCCTCTGGGTGGTGTATTACCAACAATATAGTTAAATATAAACTCGGACAAATAATTAAAAACACACACCAGTAAATGTGATTAATTGTTCCCCAATTTAGATATTTGACTGTGATGGATTATCAGGAAATATAAATGTATCCAATATTTTCAAATATTTAAACATTGAACACCTTCTGCTTTGTTGGAATTTCTAACTATCCACCTTTAACTGGTGAAGACACTCGATTCCAATTTTCAGTACAATTTTTTTATAAAGCAAGCTTTTAGAAATTATATTGAAAATAACTTGTTTATGAGAGTGGGGAGAGGTGGTCATGTATTCTAATGGAAGAATAATAAAAAATTCAACACAAGGGAAGCAGGAGTGCTCTTATTCCTAGATATTCTGAGAATATTCAACAAACCTTTTGTGTAAATCTAAATGAAAAACATTGAAATAAAGTTTCAATTTTTTCAGCAGTTTGCCCCATGGATCCATTGCCATTTGTACAAAATCCAAGTTTCAAATGTGATTTACATTGTTTTTCATGGCGACTAACCTTTAATTGTTTGGAAACTACAAGGCAGAACTTGCAGAGGGAGATAAGCAATTAAATGTCTAAAGTATTAAATGCTTTGTCTTGCAGTCATGGAACAGTCTTTTTGTCGTTAAAAATTTCCATCCATCAGCTCAATGGTAATCATGGGATCAAACTAATTCACAATATAAACTTCCTCTAACCTCACATGGTTGCTTCAGTTTTTCTGGGAAAATAAGCCATTCTTGTTGTATTTCAAGCACTTCTTCAGCACAAATCTTGTATGCAGGGGATGCAACACATTTAAGTTGAAACTCTTGAAACTCATCCTGTCAATTCTAGCAGGAGACTTTTCTCGTCATCACTGCCTTTGCCTCACCCTCCCCAATTTGCATGTCTTCCGGTCTCAAAGCTGGTGGATGATTTTTGGTTATCATTCAAATATTCTATACATCCCAGAAAGTATTAAACAAAAATGTACAAAAGAAAAGTTTAAAAATAATCATATATTTTTGTTCAATTGAAAATATCTTTTATATGTACATAAACATAAAATGCTTGTGTAACTCAACGGGACAGACAGCATTTCTGGAGAGAAGGAATAGGTGTCACCCATTCCTTCTCCCCAGAAATGCTGCCTGTCTCGCTGAGTTACTCCAGTATTTTGTGCCTATGTTCGGTATAAGTAAGTAAGTAACGTTTATTGGCCAAGTATTCACATAAAAGGAATTTGCCTTGGTGCTCCGCCCACAACATGACATACAGTGACAGTTACGAAGGACTCATAAATCACTAAACATTAATAATAATAAAACATTAATGATAAAACACCATTGATCAAGCATGTGAACCAACAAAATACCAGGTCAAAGGGAGGCTACAGATTTTTGGCTGTTGAGTAGAGCAACTACTCATGGATAAAAACTGTTTTTTATATCTGGCTGTGTATAAACCAGCATCTGCTGTTCCTTCCTACACATATTCAGTATGCTTATATCCAGGGTAGACACAAAATGAGGGAGTAACACAGCGGGACAGGCAGCATCTCTGGAGAGAAGGAATGGGTGACCTTTCAGTCCAGTTTCAGTTGCTGTCGTTCCATGTGTACAAACATGAAAAATAGTAAGATTAAATGAGAACTTACCAGTTTGAAGTTTGATCCTTATTTTATGAGGATTTACGATGAGGAATTACGTGAAGAAGCCCCGCCAGGCATATGCGCGTCATACTTCAAAGCAGCGGCGTGAAAACACAGAAACCGATAGCCGAAGTAACATAGTAAAGCTTTAGAAGACTAGAACTAACCAGATGATCCTTTTGATTATGAGGGCCGGGAGCGGAGGGCACGTAATCCCTCATCGTAACTCCTCATAAAATAAGGATCAAACTTTGAACTGGTAGGTTCTCATTCACAACAAGAACAATCCATAATCGAACTAGAGGGAATTGCTGAAACATGCTCTGAAACTACAAGCAAGCTTCTCTCCGAGAACAAGCGGTTATCGGACTTATTGCATAAAATAACTGGAAAATGCATTGACTTGGAGGGACGACAGAGACGCCAGAATCTAAGAATTATCGGTGTCCGGGAAGGAAGAGAGGGGAACCAGGACCCTCGTGAATTTGCTGCAGATCTACTGAAGAAAGTTTTAAATCTGGATCAAGCACCTTTACTGGCTCGGGCACATAGAGCACTGAGACGCCATCCAGGGGTGGATGCCCCTACAAGACAATTTATAGTGAAGGTGCAATATGACCATGTTTTGGATGACATGATGAAGAAAATTGTTCGCAGCAGAAATCTTGATTTTGAAGGAAGGAGACAAGATCAGCATATTTCGAGACTACACGGCGGAGGTTGCCAAGAAAAGAGCATTGTTTACAGACACAAGAAGAATACTCAAGAACATTAATAACCTGAGATATGGACTGATGTACCCTGCACATTGAGAATCACCTACAACCACAAACGATACTTCTTTACTAACCACACAGAGGCTTTTAAATTTGCAAAGAAGATTGAGGCCACTGAAAAGATTGAAATTAGCGAGGACGAGAGCGAAAAAGAGGACAATGAGGATTAATACTTAACACAAAATATATGCGATGATATTGGATTCGGTACCTTATTGAGAATAAACTGAACTTTAAATTACTATACTTTCGAATTTAGAATGGTTATATAATATTTTATATTATTGTATTAACTAATACTAACCATTAATCATTATCAATTATAGTTAGTTGGATTAATTCAGAATTAGTTAAAAGGATGAACCATAAAGATGATTAAAATAGAAGATGTAGGTTCAACCCTAGATATTGATACTATTTAGACTAATCATGGACACTTTAGTTTATGACTTTTATTAACTTTGAGATTAAATAATTATTCCATTATTGGAATACATTCAACTGCCCCCCCCCCCCCGCCCGCATAATGTTTTTCTTTACTGTATTTGAATTTTTTTCCTTCAGGAAAGAACGGAGCTAGTAACATTTTTTTTTACCAAAGCTACGGAAGTCTTTCGATGCCTAGCCACATTAGGGTGGCTATCACTAACTAAACTAACTATAGATGTCGTATTTTTCTTTCTTCACACTTTACTAACATAATAACCACTTACTCTTTTCATGTTAAATCAGTAGTATCTTTATTTAGAATTGTTATTCAAGGAGATATGACCGAGAAGAAAACCTACAAGTTCTGAAATGCTCTATCTGAGATCCAGGTGGTAAGGTATGGTTTAACATGCTGAATCATCTACTCCATTATAAGACCACCCTAATCATGATGCAAGATGTAAAAGTAAACACTGGGGTGAAGGAATTACATTTTTGCAGTTGGAATGTTAAGAGAATTAATGAACCCATTAAGAGAGGCAAAGCATTAACTCACCTAAAATCGCTCAAAACAGACATACTTTCCTCCAAGAACTCACCTTAAAAAGGAAGCGCAATACAGATTGAAAACAAAATGGATTGCCCAAACGTATCATTCCTCATTCACACATATATCTAGAGGAGTTGCAATTCTAATTCGTAAAGGTATACTTTTTAAACATATATCAACTACAGAAGATACTGATGGTAGATATATCATAGTAGTAGGCGAATTATATTCAAAAAGAGTGACTCTCCTTAATATATATGGACCCAATTTTGATAGTCCGCAGTTTTTCAAGAGAATACTGAATATTATTCCGGAATGTACACAAAATAATTTAATAATTGGTGGAGATTTAAATTGTACACTGGATCCATATTTAGACAGATCATCAACTCGGAGAAAGTCAAAATCTCTGTCAGGTGAATTTTTAAACTCATATATAAATAATACCAATATTAAGGATATCGGGAGAATTGAAAACCCATCTGGAAGAGAATACTCATTTTACTCATCTATGCATAAAACATATTCAAGGATAGATTATTTCTTGGTAGACTCTAAACTAATTCCATTTACTTATAAATCACAATATCATAATATTATAATTTTGGATCATGCCCCATTAACGTTTATGATTAAACTAAATGGAATGGACAAGAAACAGACACAATGGAGACTTAATCCTCAAATTTTAAAAGAACAGGTATGTTGTGAATATCTTGTAAAACAGATTAATATGTTCTTCGAGGTCAATGACCAACCCAAAATCTCTGCTTCCCTTCTCTGGGAAACATTCAAAGCATTTACACGAGGGGTATTAATCTCCTCTCAGGCATTTCTTAACAAAGAGAATAGAGCTAAACAACAGACATTGGAATTGGAAATAAGACAATTAGACATAGAAAATGCAAGAGCACCTTCATTGGTAAAACATAATAAAATAGCTGCATTGAAATATAAGTTAAATAAAATATACTCTGACCAAATAATAAAACTTTATCAACATACAAAACAATTAAATTTTGAATTTGGTGATAAACCACATAAATTATTGGCACGCCAGCTTCGAAAACTGGATGAAGAAAAAATGATTCATAAGATTAGATCAGAAAAGGGAAAAACACTAACACTCTCCAAAGATATTAATGACAGATTTTTACAATACTATCAAGATCTTTATTCAACTAAAGTGACACAACAATCAATAGGAATGGAAGCATTTTTACAGAAATGCAACCTTAAAGGCTTAGATCTGCAAGAACAAGAATTATTAGGAGCTGAAATAATGACCAAAGATATTGAAGAGTCAATTAGATCTTTAAAAAATGGAAAGGCCGCCGGCCCTGATGGTCTAAGTTCTGAATTGTATTAAAAAATTTATGATCTGATTTCTCCACGCTTACACTGTATAAACATGTTTATACTCAACAACAACTCCCAGAAACTTTAAATGAATCTACAATAATACTTATACCTAAAATTGATAAGGATCTAGAAGACCCGGCCTCATATAGAGCAATAGCTCTATTAAATACTGATCAGAAAATATTAACTAAAATCCTTTCTAATAGATTGAGCTTAGTAATTAACAAATTAATACACCCTGATCAAACAGGTTTTATCCCAAAACATCATTCATTTTATAATCTTAGACGATTGTTTAATATTATATATTCAAACAGAAATGCTAATGCAGACCTAGCAATTATATCGCTAGATGCTGAAAAAGCCTTCGAACAAGTAGTATGGCCATATTTATTTTCAGTGATGGAAAAATTTCAATTGGGAGAGAAGTACTGCGCATGGGTTAAATTGTTATATTCTAACGCAACAGCTAGAATACTAACAAATCAAATGTTATCAACTAAATTTAATCTTTCCAGAGGTTGTAGACAAGGATGTTCGTTATCTCCATTATTATTCGCTTTAGCAATTGAACCACTTGCAGAAAATGTCAGATCTAATCCAGAAATACATGGGTACAATGCTAAAGATACAATGAATAACATTTCTCTATATGCAGATGATGTACTAATATATATTACAAAGCCGGATATTAGTATTCCAAATTTATTAAATCTAATAACTCAATTCGGTCATTTCTCAGGATATAGAATTAATTGGAATAAAAGCGAAATCATGTCAATAACGGATCATAATATACATATACTACAACAATCACATTTTAAAATAGTTGACGAAAAATTTAAATATCTAGGTATTTATGTAACTAAGGGGTATAGTTCTTTATTTAAATCAAATTTTCCACCTTTAATGAATAAACTAAATAAGAATATTCAATACTGGAAAACACTTCCTATTTCAATGTTCGGTAGAATTAATGCTATAACAATGATTTTTTTACTGCAATTATTGTACCTATTTCAATCAATCCCGATATATATTCCTAAATCTTTTTTTAAAAAAGTAGACTCTACTGTTACAAGTTTCATCTGGAACTACAAGAATTATAGAATAAATAAAAAACATTTATGTAAATCAAAGATTAATGGAGGTTTAGCTCTTCCAAACTTTTTGTTTTATTTCTGGGCAGTTTATATTAAAAACATGAATTTTTGGCAGGAAGAAATGGATCAACAACCAGAATGGCTAAGGATGGAAAAGGAGGATTGTCTACCTTTTGAAATTGGTTCGATTATATTTGCACCCACAAAATTGCACAAAAAAACTTATGGGGAAAACCCTATAATATATAGTGCTACACAAATCTGGAAACAACTTAAAAGGCTCTAAAACTGGATAATATACCACTCTATCTCCCTATTGCAAACAATCCCTTATTCAAACCTTCCATGCTAGATAAAGGCTTTATACAATGGAAAAACTATGGAATCAAAAAGGTGGAACACCTTTACAAGAAAGGCACTTATCTCTCATTTCAGGAACTGCAACAGATTTATGGATTACACTCAAATAATTTTTTTCGATACCTACAGCTCAGAGATTATGTTAGGTCAAATACACAAGATTATAGGAATAGGGAACCAGAAATCTTCGATGAATGTCTGAATAAGCATCCTAACACAGAAAAATTAACAACATTTTTACAACACCCTTTTAGATAGTGGGATACCATCAACGGAATCATATAGACACACATGGGAAAATGAAATAAATCAATCCATAACGAAAGATATATGGGATAAAAGTTTACAATACATACATCAATGCTCGCTAAATTACAGGCATGCTCTAATACAATTTAAAGTTTTACATAGATTACATTATTCCAAAGTTAAATTAAATAGAATCTTTCCACAAATATCGTCTACCTGCGATAAATGTCAACATCCAGAGGCTAATTTAACACATACCTTTGCAAATTGTATAAAAATTAAGAATTTCTGGACTGAGATTTTTAGAATAACTTCTGAAGTTATTAATACTAAACTGGATCCGGACCCAAAATTAATAATACTTGGAACATCAGAACAAAGTTTAACTCTTACAACAAGTCAAAGAAATTTCCTAGATTACAGTATAATAATTGGGAAGAAATTAATATTAAAATTTTGGAAATGCCCTATATACCCCACAATTAAAATGTGGATTATGGAAATGTCAGAGACCCTACACCTGGAAAGAATCAGATTTGCCTTAAAGGACAAACAATAAGTTTTTGTTAGAACATGGTCTTCTTTCATTGATTACTTAAAAGGGTAGAATGGTTCGGTAGGGAACCCTAACTGAAACTTGGATTTAGGAATAGATGAAAAGTTATATCTTATATTCCTTGATCTTATCTCCTACGATGTATTAATAGTAAATTATTCCTTTCTTTATGATTTTCTTTTTTGATGTAGATTTTTATTTTATTTTTCTTACTGTTCTCCTCTCTTTATAAAAAAACTATTAGAGTCAAAATGATACACTTGATAATATTAATAATGTATGCTTGTTGAAATATTGCTATCATAACATATGTTTGCTAAATCACTGTCTAAATACTCTAATAAAAATATATATTCCAAAAATATATATATATAAAATCATGGTAAATCACATAAAAACATCATAATTTATATATTTTAAAAAAAACCCACAATACTCAAGTTACAAATCCAGAGTAAAAAATGATCAATGTCGTACAACGAGACAACGATACCAGTGTCTCCACAACTGGGATTCGTAGCGTGTAGTGCTAACCCTTATGTTTGTCAAGGCCACAATAAGCACATTTTTAGAGTCATTTATCCTGCAAATGAATTTATACATGTGGTGTCTTAGGATAGCTTCTAGAGTACTGACTCCTGCAGCCACAAACATATTACTGGCACTACACCATCTTGGTTGCCTTAGCAGTGTTCTCATGGCATCGTTATATGCAACCTTTAGTCTCTGCATACTTGTCTTTAAATAGTTCGACCACAGGTGCGCAGTGTAGAGGGGTGTGCAGTATGCTCTAAATAGCGACATCTTCACCACATCTGCACATGCACCAAATCTACACTAGAGGATATTCGCCTGTATATACAGCATGCGTCGTTGCCTATAAATATCCTCATCATCTGTCATTTATTCTGTAATAATATGCCCTAGATATTTTATCTTATTACAGACACTAAGATTGTTGTCAGACAATTTAAGATCAGGATATTTTAGGCTTTTATCCATAACAGCACTCTTACTAGCATTATATTTAATGTCATGTTCCAAACCATACACGGAACATGCAGTAAGGAGCTGCTGGAGACCAGCGCTAGATGGACTAAAGACCACAAGATCATCTGCATACATAATATGGTTCACTAAAATATTACCAATCACGCACCCAGTGTTACAAGCTTTCAATTGTTTAGACAGATCATCAATATATAGATTAAAAAGGACTGGGGATAAAATTCCCCCTTGTCTAACACCATTGCTAACCCCAAATGGGGCTGAGACCCTATTGCCCCATTTTATTTGCATAGTCTGGTGGGCATACCAGTAGGCCAGTATTCTCACAATGTATTTAGGCACCCCTCTTTAACGCATTTTACCAAACAGCTTTCTGTTTGGTAAAAATGCGTTTGGTAAAGGCTTTGGAGGCATCAATAAGGCACATAAGGATTGAAGAGTTTTTGCCTCTATATTTGTTTACAATCTCCTTTAGGGCATATATGCATAAGTCAGTGCCATGTTTATCTTTAAAGCCAAACTGGTTATCTGTGGAGTTAACAAACTCATGTATTCTATCCAGCAGAACTCTTTCTAATACATTTGACAATATGCTGGCTAAAGCTATGGGCCTGTAATTATTTAAACTGCCTACTTTACCCGCTTTGTCCTTAATAACCGACACTAACAGGACAGACAACATTGAGTCTGGTAACATGCCATGAATAATAAAGCCAGTAAAACAAATAGCTAGGAGAGGAGCTATCCTCACACTCACATACTTAAAATGTTCAGCAGAGATATGATCCAAGCCACTTGCTTTGTTGTTGGACAGCTTGTTCATGGCATGATACACCTCATGTGACATAATCACCATCGAGTCATTACTCTCAATATTGTCTACCCTATACAAGTCACCTTGTACACAGTTGAATAAAGTGCTATAATGTTGTCGCCATAACTCCGCGATATTAGCCGTTCCGGAGATTCCATCTACAGTACATGGTAGAGATGTTTTGCAACTGCTAAGAGCTCCCACTTCCAAAAATCTGTAGCATTGTTACTTAGCAGCTTCTTAGCCATAGAGTCAGCCCTCATAGCTTGCTCATTTTTACAGATGAAGCGAACAGCATAATTATACCTTGCATTAGTGAGCTTCTTGTGCTCAAACACAGGCCCCTGTCTGGGTCACGGGCTTCGGAATGATATCAGCTACATACTTATTCCAGCCAGGTCTGATGTTATGTGTCTTATTTTTATGCTTGCAGTACGGCTTACTGCCTACATATAAGGCGCTTTATACTGACACCTTTATACTGACACCTTTTATGAGGTTTTTTTGTGACAAATGAGCATTAACTCAGAGCCTCTGAGACTCTAAGTTACCTCGATATATTGACTCAGGTGCTTAACTACACATAAACTTTGGTCAACAGGGTATGCTTTACTTTGGTTCCGGCCATTCCTGGCCTGCTTTGTTTGATTAATCATACACATAAAACGTAATTTTATATGAAGAAGAATACATGCTATCTCATCGTAACTTTGCAATGTTTGCACTCTTTCCGCTTATCCTAGCGCCATGAGCTTAACGACTTTAAGTGTTAACTTCTGAAAAGACAATGACGTAATTGGAGCCCATTGCCGAAGCAGTGTAAGAACTATACTGACATCCCAGATTTCTGTATGTCTAGGTTTAGGAGGATTTTTGTTACAAAATTCCTTTTATGAATCGGGACACTAATGGATGAAACCCCAATAGGTTGTTGTTCTGAAACTGCCCTAAATAGGAGGACAAAACACTCCGAGCACTATTAATGGCACTATAACTTAAGTGTTCATCAAAAATGCAACATAGCAAGGAACTCCAATACATCTGGTATGCTTGCAGTATGATAAAATATATCTGACTGAAAACAAAACATCTCCCATTTCTTAATAGTAGATACATATTATTTCTTAGTGCTATCTCTCCAAGCTGCAGTTATGACATCCATGGTCCTATTCGATGGTCCAAAGCCTTGGAACGGTCTGGTCAGAACCTGCAGATCAACAAATTAATACGATCATGTAACGGATGACTTTCTTCTGTTACTGGATGCACCAACAAATTACTGCAGTTGGGGACAGTCATGAATGGCTGAGTCATCATTCTGAGCACCAATGGGAACCATGGCTGTGTAGTCCAGTCCGGAACCACCAAAACGCCTGAGGCAGAGTCCTGCTCTATTTTGGTGAGACATTGCCTAATCAGGCAGAATGAGGAAAGCATAAAGAATGTACGTCCCCAATGTAGCGAGAATGTATCCACCGCTCCTGCTCCTGGACCCGGTTCCCATGAAACATATTTAGGCGGGAAGGAGATAGGCGACGTCGCCTATCTCCTTCGCTCCTTAGATGCTGCTGCACCCGCTGAGTTTCTCCAGCTTTTTGTGTACCCTCGATTCTCCAGCATCTGCAGTTCCTTCTTTAAAACATATTTAGGCAATTGGTGATTTAGCCTGGATGCAACAGATCAATATCTGGCAACCCATAGCGGCTGACAATCATTTTAAAACTTCAGAATTTAATCATCCATTCTATGTTGTCATTGAACTTTCGTGAGCTGTTGTCTGCAACCACAATGTCTCTACCTGGTAGGCAGATAGCTGAGACCCAGATGTTTCTGGAAATACACCAGTCCCACATGAGGTTAGCCAGATTATCACATGATACTGACCTTATTCCTGCCATGGGATTGATATATGGCACAGCCGTGGTATTATCAATCTGGAGTTGAACATGTAAATTATTCATTGTTGACCAATAAACTTTTAATCCATAGAATGCTCCCAGCTATTCTAAGTAATTTATACCATGCCTGTGCAGGATTAAATCCTCTAGCACACTCCATCTACCATCACAGCTAGACTCGCTGTCCATAGCTCCCCATCTGGCAGCAGTCACATATGTCTGTAAAAGCACTGAAGGTTGCTGAACCAAAATGTTTTTGGTAGTTTGTAATTGAGCTATGGCTCTGGTTGGTAACTGCATAGGTCTATCAAAATGACCTGCATGTTCTTCAAGTGCTTGTTCTCTAGCTCATTGCAGACTTTGATAGTGCAGTGGTACAAACTGCACTGCAGGGAAAGCTGCCACCAATTTACCAATAACACTGGCTACTTCCCGGATGGAGGGATATTGTTTTTCAGCGAGACTAGTACAGACCTCTCTGATCTCCACAGCCTTGGCTGTAGGCAAAGTCACTGACATATCAACTTGAATCAATGACACATTCCAAATAATCAATATTTTAGGATGGTTCTAACTTGGATTTGGTTGGATGGACCTGGAACCCTAACCTTTCAAACAGGTATTTGGTTGCTGAAACCAATTCCACAGCTGTCTCCTGAGTGTTGCTTATGATTAAAATATCATCTAAATAAACCATTACCATGTGATTCTGGGCCCGAAGTAGCGCCAGCACTGGTTTCAACAATTTCTTGAACAGCCTAGGAGCTGAGGTTAACTCATTGGGTAATGCTTTAAATTGCCACAGCTGTCCCATCCAACTAAATTTGAAGTATCTCCGATACTGATGATGAATTGGTACTGAATAACATGCATCTTTCAGATCTATAGTTGCCATATAACTGCCTTGTGATAACAGCTGTTTTGCAGTATTGAAGGTGTCCATTTTAAAACTGAACATAGGAAGGTGTCCATTTTAAAACTGAACATAGGAATTTAACTGGTTTCGGTCCAGAATGACTCTACATCCCCCATCTTTTCTCTGTCTGGGGAATATATTGGACACAAATTGTTGAGGATGGTTTGTCGTCTTCTCAATTACCCCTTTTTTCGGGACAAAACAGTAATTTCTTCTTTTACCTGCTGAGTTTGTGGTGCAGAAAAAACCCCCAATACTCTATAAGGCATATTGTGTACAGGCGGATCAATTCCTGACATAAACTCTATTCGAGCCTGACACAGTGTCTAGCATAAGCCGATGCGATGTTATGCAGCACCATTCATCATACCAATTGCAACCTACCATGCCTGTGTAGGATTAAATCCTCTAGCACACTCCATCTACCATCACAGCTAGACTCGCTGTCCATAGCTCCCCATCTGGCAGCAGTCACATATGTCTGTAAAAGCACTGAAGGTTGCTGAACCAAAATGTTTTTGGTAGTTTGTAATTGAGCTATGGCTCTGGTTGGTAACTGCATAGGTCTATCAAAATGACCTGCATGTTCTTTAAGTGCTAGTTCTCTAGCTCGTTGCAGACTGCGATAGTGCAGTGGTACAAACTGCACTGCAGGGAAAGCTGCCACCAATTTACCAATAACACTGGCTACTTCCCGGATGGAGGGATATTGTTTTTCAGCGAGACTAGTACAGACCTCTCTGATCTCCACAGCCTTGGCTGTAGGCAAAGTCACTGACATATCAACTGAATCAATAACAAATCCCAAATGAACAATTTTTTAGGATGGCTCTAACTTGGATTTGGTTGGACGGACCAGGAACCCTAACCTTTGAAACAGGTATTTGGTTGCTGAAACCAATTCCTCAGCTGTCTGCTGAGTGTTGCTTATGATTAAAATATCATCTAGATAAGCCATTACCATGTGATTCTGGGGCCAAAGTAGAGCCAGCACTGGTTTCCACAATTTCTTGAATAGCCTAGGAACTGAGGTTAACTCATTGGGTAATGTTTTAAATTGCCACATCTGTCCCATCCAATTACATTTTAAGTATCTCCGATACTGATGATGAATTGGTACTGAATAATATACATCTTTCATATCTATAGTTGCCATATAACAGCCTTGTGATAACAGCCATTTCGCAGTATTGAAGGTGTCCATTTTAAAAATACCTATAGTATCACAGGAATTTAACTGGTTTAGGTCCAGAATGCATCTACATCCCCAATCTTTTCTCTGTCTGGGGAATATATTGGACAAATTGTTGAGGATGGTTTATCATTCTCTCATTACCCCTTTTTTGGGACAAACCCGTAATTTGTTCTTTTATCTGCTGAGTTTGTGCAGAAACCCCAATACTCTATTAGGCATATTCGGTACAGGCGGATCAATTCCTGACATAAACTGTATTCGAGCTTGAGACAGTGTGTAGTATAAACCTATGAGATGTTATGCAGCACCATTCATCATAACCAATTGCAACCTACCCCCAACCGGATGTCCCAGAATCTTATCCTGGACAGAATGAATCACCTGTACCTCTACAGTCGGCCTTTACTCCTTCTTCCCATATTGGGGTTGTTGCTGGGATACACAGGTGAGTAATACCATCGTCCCACTGGCCCCACTCTGCTTGGCCCTGCCCCTGGACTTGGATATTGGTGGACCTACATAGAGCTGCAAACTTCGGGTTCAACATAGGCGTTGCAGAACAGGGTCAGCATATTTTGTTGAGTACCAGACATCGGTGCCCCCTGGACCTTCTCCAAATGCCTGCTGCCAACAACTTGAGGACGCGTTGAAATCTCACTTCTTGTCCCCGCATCGTTGCACTCATTTGTGCCCTTCCCGAGTTCACGGTGGACATTTTGAGTGAAGCACAGTTTACAGGTGTTTTATAACGTGTGGCAGTCTTCCATGAATGTATCCAGGAGCTGGTGAGAAGCCATGTAATTTACATTGGCGGCTAGAGTTTTCTCAATAGTCTCACCAGTCCCTTCCTGGTTTAGCGAAGTTTAACGCTACGTCCGGGACATCTGGAGCACGGCTCGTGTGCGCTGGTGTGTGCGCATAAGCAGTGACACCAGCTTCAAGGTCAGACTCCTCCTGCCCTGCTTCTCCCGAGTCATGCTCTAGGGAGGACTCATCCAGCCCTAAACAAGGTGCTGGAGAGGATGATTCCCACTGTTATCCATAAGCGGTGTTTTCTTCTTTGCTGTGTGGACCACTCCGAGAGACTGTGTGGGAAATCCTAGGGCATTCGACCTCAATTGAAAAATTTCCATGGCTCTTTAATTTTGGGGCATTCTCCCCTTTTGGTTGAGCCATCCCCATACCTTTAAATTAAACGGAGGGAGTCTTCCACATCATCAGACTCATGAGACAAATGAGCCTGAGAGTGCTTTAGTTTGGTATTTCTGAGTGCCTTGAAGCACTGGAAATTGATGGAGGCAGTTGAGAAATAAAGTTAGCGTTTCATTTTATTTCATTTCATTTTTATTTTATTTCATTTCATTTCAGCTGCCAGTAGAACAGTAGCGGGTATTGGAGCCGGCATTAGCGCTGTCGTTATCTCCAAACCCGATCTAAATAGCGGTAATCGCGGGAGCCGGCTTTAGAGCAGCCGTTATCTCCCGACCCGATCTATAAGCGGTAACCGCTGTCCCCGCGCGTTCCACTCAATTACCGCAGTTTAACAATATATCTTACCAGCTCTAGCTGGCCCTGCGAGCCAGAATTACAGAGTTTAAAAAACACTCGCAGGAAAGGCTTAATATTGACTTGCCTGCGGGTTACTACTTACCTGCTGTTGGAGCTGCGCTCTCCAGCCGGTCGGTGCGACATGCGTCGATGTAATGACGCGCTTGCGCCTGGCGGGGCTTCTTCATGTAGTCACTCACGTGACTCCAAAGTAAAATTGCATTCTATTTACATTACCACCTGACAGCACCAGTGGCCTTCTTGTGACATAGCGACAACTTACGAAATTATAGATTTGGCCAAATCACCCACCGTTCCTCATTCTTATCATAAAAATAATAGTGACTGCATTTATTGTTAAAATATTAGAGATTATTTTATTATTAAAATCAGTTTTATCTAGAGATTTTAATCCTTTAGTGTATCTCCAGCTTTTGACCTTTTATGATTTGGATGAATCTATTTGTATAATCTTTCACTAAATATGGAACATGGTCAATAAATATTAGGCATCAACAACCAGAAGTTAAGAATTCTTAAAACTTTCTAGCCGTATTGCTTGCACTGTGCAAAATGACAATGGTGGGGGTGTTATTGTAGTGCAAATTTGGGGACAGGCACAGGGAATATACATCTGTTCATTTTATTTTGAGACCAATGACAATTAAATAATACCACAGAAAGTTAAGCATTCAGTATGGAGCATGTCAGGAGTGAATGAAGGGACATTGCTTTATTGCCTGGGGATTATTTTAATTTTACTTCGGAGTCATGTGAGTGACTTCGTGAAGACCCCGCCAGCACGCCTGCGCGGCATATGGTCGCGCGCATTTGCAGCGGCAGCTGGGGGGGGGAGTGTGCTCTCCTCGGGCTCCTTCATAAAAGGCCGGTAGGTAAGTATGTTTTTATCCTACAGGATGGATAAGGGGAAGAGAAAGGCGCTGTCGAAAGGCCGAGCTTCGACCAGCCAACGGCCCTTGTCTCCGGAGCTGCAAGCAACACCAGCAGCTTTGAGGCGTGTGGGGGCAGGAATGCGGAAGTTGGGTGCTCCCGCTGATTCAGGGGCCAACTCACCGGAATGGTTTACCGCACCGGAGCTGGAAATATCAGATCCAGACTTCGAGCCCCCTTCCCCCAAGAAATGAGGAGGAAAGCAGGTACGTGGCAAAGGGTCTCACTTGTTACAAGCCACCTCTCCCCGAGCTCCAGTAGACCCGAGGGGGCTGGGCCGGGAGACAGCCGCACGACAGGGGAGCCCTGCAAAATGCATATACGTACCACAGCCAGGGATATCTGCCATCGTGCAGCCCGGGCATAACACTGCTGCGTCGTGTAGGCCTGCTGGAGCAGATACCGCCGACAACACACACCGTCAGGCTGCGGTCAAGGGCGGAGGTGGCAGCAGGAAGCGGTCGGTCAGCTCAGCTCTGGGAGCGGCCGACCATGCGCCTCCACGCCAAAAAATGGGCAAGTGTGGAGGTAAGCCTGCACGGACTCCGGGGAGCCAGGTTCCGGGGGCCGGCGCCGATTCAACTCACCTGCCTTCTTATCAGCCAGGTGGGCCGCCACAGTCTGGGAGAAGACAGACTAGCGGAGAGTCTGTGCGGGAGTCGTATGATCCTACTTGGGCTGTAGGTCACGACGACCTGCCATTGGACCCTAGACAGCACTCTAAGGGGGTGAGGTCCGATGGTGGAAGCCCCAGTGAATTCGCAGGGCCTGGGGAAGTCGGCTTGTCCGCTGCAGATAGCAGGGACGGTCGCATTGAGCGGTTGGAGCTCTTAGTGGAGCAACTCCTCCAGCGGGACCGGGAACGAGAAGAACGGGACTCGCGGGCATCTACCAGCCGTGCGAGGACTCCACTCAGCATCTCGTCGTCTCCAGCAGGAAGCATGAGGGATTTCCCAGCTGCTGTGTTCGAAGACGACCCGGGCAGCCAGTAACCGCTGAGCCAGAGCATGAGGAGGATATGCTGGAAGTGGTGAGTAAGTTTGCCGCTACCACCCAGACAGGTGAACCTCTGCACCACAAATTGGCGGGCACCATTGATTACCTGACAACACATCAACTCCAGAGTCAGGTTCTCAATGATACATTGGAGAAAATAAAACCGCCCGAAAACTGCGTCAACCTCAGTGTGCCCTTGGTTAACACCCAGATCTGGGGACACTTGAGCACGGCCACCAAGACGCAGGATGTCCGCCTCCAGCAAATATTAAAAGTTCTCTCCACGGGCATAACGGCGTTTGCAAGAACCCTGGATGGGGATAATGTGTCGAGCGATCAGCAAGACGCACTGGCACTATTATGCAACGCCTAATACGAAATAAACTGCCTGCGTAAGAGCTTCCATTAAGCCCACACTCAACCCCAAATTCACGGGTTGTGCCGACCATCAACCGCTCCACCGCAGCATCAGTTGTTCGGGAGACCTAGCCAAACAGGTGAAGGAACTGGATGAGGAGGCCAAAACAGTCAGCCTCATGAAGCCTCAGCAGACCAGGCCTCACCCAATATTACCTGCAACAGCCTACTTCCTCGTGGAGAAATCGGCCGCCGAAAGGGTACAGAGATCCAACCCACCTCCATACCAACAAGTGCCACGACCTTTTTTAGGGCAAGGCCAACAAAGGCCTGCATGGAAAATGCAGCCTCCGGCTCGTCAACCTCCACAACGCCCACTCAAAACACAGTATGTACGGAACCGCCGTTAACCTTGGAGGTAAGGGGGTCTGGTTTTTCCTCACGCCGTAGCATCTCCTCCTGCACGAATAGGTGGGCGGTTGCGGGCGTTCTTGGACATTTGGAAAAACTGTCACCACGGATGAGTTTATTTTACAAAGTGTTCAAGGATATGTTATAGAATTCATTGAAGGTATAAATCCCCCTACGCAGCATTCGCCTCGTAGAAAATTTACTCTATCCCAAAAAGAGATGGAGGCAGGACAAGCTGAAATTATACGGTTAGAAGAAAAAGGAGTAATTGGCAAAACTAAGCATGAACCAATTGAGTTTGTGTCAAATATATTCACTAGGATTAAGAAAGATGGGGGATGTCGGATTATAATAGACTTAACTGAATTGAACAATTTTGTCAAAATGGATACGTTTGAAACAGCTAAGCAGATGCTTTACCCAGGGTACTTTATGGCATGCATCAATTTGAAAGATGCATATTATACGGTACCCATTGCAGAGGCTTATAGAAAATTTTTGAAGTTTGTCTGGAAGGGTCAGTTATGGGAGTATAAAGCATTGCCCAATGGAATTACCACAGCTCCTAGGCTGTTTACCAAACTGGTAAAACCTATATTGGCTCTTCTTCGACAACAAAATTATATAGTAATGGCATATTTGGATGATATCCTTATAGTGGGTCCAACCCTCCAATTGGCAATTCAAGGAGTGGCTGCAACCAAGGATCTGTTTGAGAAGCTGGGATTTGTAATTCATCCAGACAAATCAAAATTTGCAACCCGGTACGGGTTATGGATTATTTGGGGTTCACCCTAGACACTAATTTAATGAAGATTACCATCCCAACTAATAAAGCTACTGCTATTATAAAAGAGTGCCACAATCTTGCTTGTGCCAGGGTACCGACTATTCGGCAAACGGCAAAAGTTATAGGGAAATTAGTAGCTGCATTCCCAGCTGCACGATTCGGACCGCTACACTACCGAAATTTACAAAGATCAAAAATCTCAGCGTTAAAAACAAATGCTGTCACTTTGATAGGCCAATTCGGTTACCATCAGAAGCCAGAAATGAGCTACAATGGTGGGTTGACAATATTGAAGAATGTCATACACCTATCATAGTGGGCAACCCTGATGTTGTGTTGCAAACTGACGCAAGCGCACAAGGTTGGGGAGCAACTGATCCGATGTCCAGTTTGTGGTGGCAGATGGAATTCTCATGAGGCTACATTTCTGGAGGCACATGGGATAAATTATATAGAAATGTTGGGCGCATTTCATGGACTGCGGGCTTACTGTACTAATTCACAGGATTTACATGTCCGCCTTCAAATAGATAATACTAGTGGTGGCTTACATCAATCATATGGGTGGTATCAGGTCGCTATCTTGTGATTGAATTGGCTAATACAATTTGGCACTGGTGCATTGAAAGAAACATTTGGATTACTGCGACCTATTTGCCTGGGAAGCTTAATACAGTGGCGGACACCAGGTCACGAGTCTTTAATGACAACATCGAGTGGATGTTAAATCCCCAAATTTTTGAGATATTATAGCTCATTTTGGGACACCAGATATTGACCTATTTGCGTCCAGGTTGAACCATCAGATACCAACGTATGTGTCATGGGAACCAGACCCTGGGCAATAGCGATGGATGCGTTTTCGATCCATTGGGGAAATGGTTTTTGCTACGCATTTCCCCCATTCTGCCTCATCAGTTGGGTACTGCAGAAAATTAAACTGGATTCTGCAACTGTATATTGATTATTCCCGACTGGCCTACACAACCATGGTACCCGATGGTTGAAAAATTTTTAAAACAACCATGGATGGCGATTTGGGAAACACCCCAAATTAATTACTCACCCTATTACGGGGATCAGTCATCCTTGCCATGGTCATTTAAACTTGTTGGCTTGCAGGTTCTGAAAAGACCGCTCATCCGGGCAGGCATCTCGTCAAGAGCCATGAACCTTATTGCAGCATCATGCCGGGAATCCACCCGGAAACAATACCTCACTCAAATCAGAAAGTGGGAGGATTTCTGGGCCCGGAACAACAAGTCCTCCAACTCGGCAACAATACCGGATGTGTTGGAGTTTCCTAGCAGGCCTCCATTTTGATGCTGGCCTCAGCTACAGTGCCATCAACAGCGCCAGGAGTGCGCTGTCTTCATACCTGATATAGGTATCGGCTCCCACCACCTGGTGTCTAAATTAATGAGGGGAGTATTCAATACCAACCCTCCACGACCCAGATATACAGTAACATGGGATGTGGGGATCGTGCTGACCCTACTGAGGAGCTGGGCTCCAATAGATGAGCTACCATTGAAACAGCTCACCCTTAAGGTGGTGATGCTCATGGCACTGATGACAGCCCAACGAGTCCAGACGTTACAAAAACTGCGTCTGGACAGCATGGTGGCCACCCCTGGTCAAATAAAATTTTTTGTTAAAGAATTATTAAAACAGCACAGGCCAGGGGCGCATGGGCTGCAGCTGGAATTTCGGGCGTACCCTGTGGATGCCACACTCTGTATAGTCACCCATCTCCACCACTACATCCGAGTTACTGGAGTTATCAGGATGAAGGAACAGGGACTCCTCATCAGCCATAAACCTCCGCATCGTCGAGTGACTACACAGACTATCGCCAGGTGGCTCAGGATAGTGTTGGATGCAGCAGGGGTCGCTACTGACATTTTTAAGCCTCATTCCACCAGAGCTGCATCCACATCAGCAGCGAGAGCCATGGAGGTGCCCATGGACCACATTCTCGCCACTGCGGGCTGGGCCAGTGAGAAAACGTTTCAGCAGTTCTATAACAAACCTCTGGCCGCCCCTGCAACATTCGCAGAAGCTATCCTGGGAATTGCTCAGTAAATATTGTCCCCGAATTAGGGGTTTGTTGTTTATTTGATTAATAATTGTGTTGATTTTTCAGCCAGTGTCAACTGAACTCCATTATCAGTCTTCCTCCATCAGAATGGCGGCAGTGTCATAAGCATGGACGTTGTTCAGGGCGTGAAATCACAGAGCTTTGAAATCTTCACGAAGTCACTCACGTGACTCCGAAGTAAAATAGTAAGATTAAACGAGAACTTACCAAGTTTGAAGGTTGATCTGTATTTTACGAGGAGTCGCGGTGAGGGATTTCGTGCCCACCGCTCCCACCCTCTATCATAAGGTCAATCAGGTAGTTCTACGGTTTTCATCTTACTATTCTTAGTCATGGTTGGTTCTGTGATTCCACACCGCTGCTTTGAAGGATGCCGCGCAGGCGTGCTGGCGGGGTCTTCACGAAATCCCTCACCGCGACTCCTCATAAAATACAGATCAACCTTCAATCTTGGTAAGTTCTCGTTTAATCTTACTATTATACTGCTCTTGCAATAGAACAAAGTAAGATCTTTTGAGTCAACAGAGAAAGTACACTTTCATTTCAGTTCTCTGTGCTAAAGTTGAAGTGAAATCACGTTCACAAACAATAGCATTGTCTTGTTTGTTTCAATCAACAGTGAAAAGAGCAGTACTGAAAATACAAACTTTGTGAGTTTTGCAAAATGTTTCCTAGCACTTGCCTACCTGCCCTGACCAGAGAGTTTTTCTCCATTGACATAAGTGGAAGAGGGTGATTGCAAGGGGTCAAGATAAGTTCTGGCATTTTTAGAGATTTTAACTGTCTGAGTTTATTTGTGTTCATACATACATTTCATTTTGAATGTCAAAAACAATCAGTTTTGAACAGCTTTCATGGAAGGCTAATCCACCAATGATCAGGTGATTGTACATTTAGGCTCACTGGTCCATACTGTACTGACCATGTCCCTTCCCCCAGAATGACCTCCTAATGTCTGTCTACACCCTCAACTACTAGGGCAGGATGTAAAGGACCTACCTTCCAAGCTCTGCGCCTCAGTTTACCAGCAAGACCTAGTCAATAACCAGATGCCAGTTAGCGCTGTAAGAAGAACCTGACCCAGTGATGACGCAACCATCTATGAGACCTTGGAAGGCTGGCAGTGGTGATCTGGTAGCTTAAAATCTGTCATTGATTCAAATTGTTTTTAAATAACCCTGTCATTAAAAACCTGTTAAATTTTATGAAAATATGTTACCAAATTAAAATAAGTGAAAAACATATTCAGAAAATAAACATGTTAAAAAAAAGATTTTAAGCATTTTTTTAAATAAATAAATTTCCTTTGGCAGTTTTTTTTTAATCCTCATTCTAAAACTGCACTGAAATCAATTTTAATTTGTATTCCGGTTTTGCCAGATTTGTCCCAAAACCTTCTGAGTGGTTTCCTCACTGAAATGCCATAGAATGCCACCAAAACAGTGCCCCATTATTGGGCTCTGTGATGCATTCCCACAGCGGAGTGAACTGACTGATTTGACCTTGTGAGTATGGATAACAATGTCTCATGGTGTATGCGGAAGTCTGGGGCTTGCCTCAGTTTCACTGCTTGAATGCTAGCAGTTCCAAGTGGAAACCAGCAGAAGTCAGCTCATTAACTTAATTCATATTTCCAGAAAATAATCTTTAGCTTTGCATAATTAGTACCCTCCACTTCTCTTGTCCCCAGCTCTAGATCTATAAATGCTCGGGAGGAAAATTGCCTTCTGGCAATTAGACTGTGCACGGTATTACAGTAGCTTGCTGGGAACCACATTCATCAGTATTTTTAATAATAAATTCAAATTACTGTTTAATGATGCGATGTAATGTCAAGAGGAAATTATACATTTATGCTGAGGCTTAATAATTTGTTCCAATGTCATCTCTATCAAAACTGAGATACCATGCTTTTCAAATGAATCATTTTTTTCAACCCGGTTACAAAGTGCAGCACAATTGATGCACTTATTCATGCAACTTATTAAATCAACTGCAGAGATAATTGTGATTCTGATTAAACCAGAACAATCTAATTGCTGCCACTGTAAATAGTTTGTTCTAAGCTTGCCCTCAGTCTAGTTTCAGTCAATAAAATACTTAGTCAAGCACTTGCGCATTTAAACTTTATTTTGGAAAAATACAATAACAGTTCCCCACTACTATACCTAACCACCGCGGATTTGATCCTTGTATCTGCTTACCCAAGCCCTTCTTGCCTCGTGCAAGCAGAGACACTCTCAAAGGTCACACAGCCCTAAGCATTCTCCCAGAAGATCGATACAGGACCTCGTGGGAGCTACCTTTTATAGGTCCCCGAACCTTGAGGTCAAACCATTTGGGGGTGGTCTCTTTACAGTCCAATAACAGATATCGATCAACACAGTACATGATAGACATTTCCCTAACCCAATAATAATACAATGTATCTGACAAAGTTTCTAGATGTAAGTTAACAGAGATGAATTATGCAACATGTGCCTAGATGTTCAAAAAACCCAGACAATGTTCAACACTTAACCCAATCAACATCTAGCAAAATAAAGCTTTGCAACAATATTTACAATGTGTATGTCTGTTTTGCATTTACCCAATTTGTTTCATGCAATTTGCACCTAATTGTAAGAATCTACAGATGTCCCATTCTTCCCCTGCAACTCTTATCTAGGCTCCAGACAGGCTGACACCATTCTGCAGCTTGTTCAATTTCTGCAGAAGGCACATTTAAATTGGCCAAATGGCTGAGCAGCACATAAGCCTTTACTCAATTTAATGTCCTGGCATCTCCAATTTGACCAGAATTAACATTCCTTCATTTTATCATATATGATAAACCATCATTGATCCACAACCAAATAATCAGATAATCAGATAACCAGATATTACTATGTGTGACTATTACATTCTCCATCTACTAACAACATCAAGATGATGATGTTTCTTCCCAGAATCTTATCAAGCTTCCCGAGTTTTCATGGGCATAGCTTCACAATTTCCATCTGATGAGTCTTCACCTCCCAAGTTTTGTGGGCACGAATTCCCTCCATTCGTGTTGTTGCCATGTCGAATCGATCCCTTTCCATAGTTGAACCGATAACCTATAATTCCTGAAAAACTTGGGACGAAGCAAGTTACCATTCATGTACTAATACTTTCCCATACATTCCTTTGTAATTCTGTTCTGTCAATAATATCCCTTTTCCATTTCACTATAACTATACTATATTCTACTATGTAACATACTTTTTACTATCCTAGGATCAACACAAATCAGCCCTCTCCGTATTCACATGGTGTTCCTTAATGTATATCTCAATGGTTTCTCAACTAAATTTCAGCTGGGTTCAGTCCAGATTTCCCTACGGGCATGACTCTTATTTAAAGCAAACAATGAAAAAAAATTAAATTCAGTTTAATATTTTAAATTTCAGGGTCCGTGTCACACTTCTCATGCCACAGCTTTGTGGTCGATAACACAATTCCATTCCAATTCCTGTGGAATCCCCAGCTGATCAAATTTAATCAGTCAATTTCCATATGTTGTCAATTGCATCATAAAGCCAATTAAGAATGCCGAATCTAGGGACAATTTCTTTCCACCTTGATAATAGAAGACGTTTTACTATCAAGGGTTAAACAAATTTAGATCCACCGGTCAAATACATCGACTCTGATATCTCAACACCCATTTCTTTTTTCCTCCTTCCAATTCAATAAACTTCTCCTCCAGTACTTCGTCCTAAGTATTTTGAATAGGCTCTCAGTCAATATGGGTTCTTTCTCATAACTAATTTCCTTTTACCACTAAGTAACTCTTTAGTATGCTAACTTTGGTCTCTTAAAGGGAAGTCTTGCTGTTCACAGTTCCTCTTTTTTACTATCTCCAATTCCAACTCTCATGTTCCCTGAATAATTCTTCCATGTTATTCCAGTTTTTCCCAAGTTCCATCCTTTCCTGATGTTCTCGAAATAATCCTTCCCATCTTTGACAGCCTGTCTGGGGATGAGACAATAACAATACACAATTAATAATCAAACTTTAAGTACTCCTAAGCCAAATCTCACAAGTCAAATCTCAAACTTTAAGTCCATCCAATTCATTACCATACAATTTAGAGACCAAGTTCAAAATGTTATCAATTTATTTCCAATAACTATAATTTAGGCGCAAAGTAGGTGTTTTGCCCCCAACCACAGATGAGTGTCTATTTTCAAATTCAAATTCAATTCTTCAAATTAGAACTTTCCCCAATAGTAGGTTGTCTGTATCTTTTAGAAAATGTTGGATGGTGGTATTTTCTTTTTCCTTCACTGGTGTCAAAAGCTAGATGTTAAAGTTGGGCACTAGGGTAGGTATCTTCTTCTTCTTCCTTGATGTTAGTTTCAAAGGAATAGGGATACTGAAGAGCAGCCTTCTCTTTCTGTTGGCCTTCCCAGATGTGTCTTAAAGGGCCAGGACAGTATCATTTCTTCCCTGTTGTTGGTCTTTGTTTCTGGGGAGCTACCTTACCTGAGCTGTGTCATCTGCCCATTCTCAAGGGTTCACATACACTTTACCTCACTCCCCAGATAGTAGTATGCTGTAGATTATACTGTCCTGCAGGCACAAACTTAATAACAAGTTATTGATCATATTCAAAATGGTCTAATAACTCTTAAGCCTACTCCTGCACAATAAGTTTGTTTCTTTTCTCCCTAGTACCAGTTTAGTTTTCTTTAGTTCTTATTCTTTCTGACAACAGCTACTATGTTTCCCTTTTTGTACTCCCTTCCTTTTAGTGAGGTTTCTCGATCATAATTAGATTATTTGTGACTCTCTTCCTGGAATTCGGAAGGGGTGGTGTTCTTTCTTGTTCTTATAATTTATTATTGTTTTTGGCCATGTGAGAATGCCCTCAGATTTCATACTTTGTGTTAGCTGGCAGATCAGGGCTACAGGAATGGATTTGGCTGCCAGAATGTCCCTGCTCCCTGATCATCTGGCCAGTGTCTTCTTCCTCTACCTCCGGGGTCCCAAGGTCTCTGGATCCACTGAATTCTTAGACCCTGTGGCCCTCTTCTTTGCCCCCTTCCTTCTCGGTATTTCCTTGCAGGGAAAGATCGGCTCCAATGTCGTGATTCCCCACAATTGTAACATTCATCAGGTCTATCACTCCATACACTCTCCAACCAAACCGAGGGAAATTCGGCTCTCGGAATGGCATGTCTATCTATGCTTTAAATTCCTCCTCCTTATCTTCCTTCAAAGTTACTTTCTATTTCTGGATTTTTAGTACGGGTCTCTGGAAGGATTTAGCTGCCGTTGATCCAGATTGCATTGAAATATGGACATCTGTGGCCCGGGGATCATTTGCACCTACTGCGGGATCTAACTCTAAAGGCGGAGTAGGCAGCTTCCTACTAGGAAATTGCCTACGGGGAATCCGCTCCATATTCATACCTTCAGGAATTTGCTCTGATCTTATAATGTTACCGATGTCAGGATCAGCCACTTCATAGCCTCCTGCTCTCACCCTCAGAAAAGCAACTCGTTCTGCTACAGAATCTCTATACTTTAGGAAGGATTCTTTCACTTTCCCACTTGATTTCCCAATTAATTTTGGCACCCACTTCTGCGGAACCTTCCTTCTAACTCCTTGATCCCCCACACTATTCTCTGTTGGTGAAGCAATCATCGGAGCTAGAGAGTCCTTTCCCAATTTTCCCACTTTGAATTTGAATTTAGAGGGTGGAGTTGAAGATACCACTGACTCCTCCCGAGCGCCCTGTTCGCAATCTGCGCATGGTGTCTCCAAACTAAGAACACGAGAGTGCTGAGAGGATTGCTGTGACTCTGTACCAAAAAAGTCTGCCCACCCTTGTATATATTGGGCTTCTCTCCCTTCGAGATCCATGCCAACCGCGGCACTCTTACTAAATTTAATAAGTTTGATTTTATTCAGCACCTCCCCTTTAAGAGCCATCTCAGCCATTTATCTTTTAAAAGCTGATGTTCCTTCCTGCTCCTGCTGCTGGCTTCCACTATCTTCTGTTCCCTGTTCTGGGATGTCTAGAGAAGGACCAGTTCCCTCCTTTTCCATTCTAATCCCGAACTTGAACACGGCCATTCTTAAAGTAGAAAGCAGAATGACTTCTTTATTTACTTTCCTTCCAGTGACGAACATTCTCCATATTTCAATAACCTTGTTCCCTCCTTCACTGTTTCCATGTCATCTAACAATTGTCTCTATGTAGGTTATTCCTACTATATTTAGCCCACCTATCAGCCGTAGTTCATTGCTCAAAACGTTATTTAATTTTCCCGATAATTGTCTTAATCTCTCTGCTTCATGTGGAATTTTCTCACAAATTATTCCTATCAGACTTTCAGAAATATTTGATAGGTCCTTCTCTGGTTCATTCCCTCAGCACATTAGAAGCAATACAGATAAGATTGAAATCACTCACACCTATTCAATACTCACTCCTTCCTTTCAGACTCTAAGGCCACTGCAATCAAGTTCAAGAGTTCAAGATTTCAAGAGTGTTATATTGTCATGTGTCCCTGATAGGACAATGACATTCTTGCTTTGCTTTAGCACACCAGAACATAGTAGGCAAGAACATTGAACATATCAGTGTGTCCATATAACATTGCATGAATATATATACACATGAATAATTAAACTGCTAAAGTGCAAATAAACATTATTGGCTAGTGTTTAATAGCCTGATGGCTGTGGGGAAGTAGCTGTTCCTGAACCTGGTCGTTGCAGTCTTCAGGCTCCTGTACCTTCTACCTGAAGGTAGTGGGGAGATGAGTGTATGGCCCGGATGGTGTGTGTCCTTGATGATGCTGCCAGCCTTTTTGAGGCAGCGACTGTGATATATCCCCTCGATGGACGAGAGGTCAGAGCCGATGATGGACTGGGCTGTGTTTACCACTTTTTGTAGTCTTTTCCGCTCCAGGGCGCTCAAGTTTTTGAACCAAGCCATGATGCAACCAGTTCGCATGCTCTCCACTGTGCACCTGTAGAAGTTAAAGAGAGTCCTCCTTGACATACCGACTCTCCGTAATCTTCTCAGGAAGTAGAGGCGCTGATGTGCTTTCTTTATGATTGCATCAGTGTTCACGAACCAGGAAAGATCTTCAGAGATATGCACGCCCAGGAATTTGAAGCTCTTGACCCTTTCCACCATCGATCCATTAGAAACATAGAAACATAGAAATTAGGTGCAGGAGCAGGCCATTCGGCCCTTCAAGCCTGCACCACCATTCAATATGATCATGGCTGATCATCCAACTCAGTATCCCGTACCTGCCTTCTCTCCATACCCCCTGATCCCTTCAGCCACAAGGGCCACATCCAACTCCCTCTTAAATATGGCCAACGAACTGGCCTCAACTACCTTCTGTGGCAGAGAATTCCACAGATTCACCACTCTCTGTGTGAAAAATGATTTTCTCATTTCGGTCCTAAAAGACTTCCCCCTTATCCTTAAACTGTGACCCCTTGTCCTGGATTTCCCCAACATCGGGAACAATCTTCCTGCATCTAGCCTGTCCAACCCTTTAAGAATTTTGTGAGTCTCTATGAGATCACCCCTCAATCTTCTAAATTCCAGCGAGTACAAGCCAAGTCTATCCAGCCTTTCTTCACATGGAAGTCGTGCCATCCCAGGAATCAGTCTGGTGAACCTTCTCTATACTCCCTCTATGGCAAGAATGCCTTTCCTCAGATTAGGAGACCAAAACTGTACGCAATACTCCAGGTGTGGCCTCACCAGGACCCTGTACAACTGCAGTAGAACCTCCCTGCTCTTGTACTCAAATCCTTTTGCTATGAATGCCAACATACCATTCGCTTTCTTCACAGCCTGCTTCACCTGCATGCCTACTTTCAATGACTGGTGTACCATGACACCCAGGTCTCGCTGCATCTCCCCTTTTCCTAATCGGTCACCATTCAAATAATAGTCTACCTTCCTGTTTTTGCCACCAAAGTGGATATCCTCACATTTATCCACATTATACTTCATCTGCCATGCATTTGCCCACTCACCCAGTCTATCCAAGTCATCCTGCAGCCTCCTAGCATCCTCCTCACAGCTAACACTGCCTCCCAGCTTCGTGTCATCCGCAAACTTCGAGATGTTGCATTTAATTCCCTCGTCCAAATCATTGATATAAATGGGACTGTGAGTCCCCATCCTCCCCCTTACAAAGTCCACAATCAGTTATTTTTTTTTGCTGGTGTTGAGGGGCAGGTTATTGTGCTGGCACCATTTGGTCAGTCGGTCGATATCACTTCTGTACTCTGACTCATCCCCATCAGTGATACGTCCCACAACAGTGGTATCGTCAGCGAACTTGATGATGGAGTTCGCACTATGACCGGCTGCGCAGTCATGAATATAGAGTGAGTACAACAGGGGGCTAAGCACACAGCCTTGAGGTGCTCCCGTGCTGGTTGTTATTGAGGTTGACACATTTCCACCAATACGAACTGACTGTGGTCTGTGAATGAGGAAGTCGAGGATCGAATTGCAGAGGAATGCGCAGAGAACCAGTTCTGCGAGTTTGGTAACCAGCTTGGAGGGGATGATTGTATTAAATGCCGAGGTGTAATCAATCAATAACAGCCTGACATATGTCTTTTTGTTGTCCATGTGGTCCAGAGCCAGCGAGATCGCATCCACCTGTTGTGGTGTAAGCGAACTGCAGAGGGTCCAGGTTTTTGTCAAGATAGGAGTTGATTTGCTCCATGATCAATCACTCAAAGCACTTCATCACCACAGATGTTAGTGCCACTGGTCAATAGTCATTGAGGTATGTCACCTTGCTCTTCTTGGGCACCGGTATAATTGATGCCCTTTTAATGCAGGTGGGAACCTCAGACCTCAGAAGTGAGAGGTTGAAAATGTCCGTAAAAACTCCAGCCACTTGGTCCACACAGGTGTTTAGAACATGACTGGGTATACCATCAGGTCCAGGTGCTTTTCAAGGGTTCACCCCTCTGAAGGTTTTTCTGATGTCGGTGACTGATATACCATCACTGCGCCCCACACAATGACTACCATCACAGCGCTCCCACACAATGACTAATGTCTAGTAGATTCACACTTTCTCACACAATTGTTCCTTCAATCTTTTCCAACCATTATTCAATCATTCCATTCAATCGCTCTATTCAATTGTTCAACTCAAACTCAATTCAATTGTGCTCTCAACTTTCTTATCGGCACAATCACTTCATTCAATTCTCAGCCTGCATACAAAGAATCTCCAGTTTCCCAAACTAAGGCTCTAGATCTTCATATTTAAATTTTAGCTGCAGTCTCTCCAGAGCAACAATCTCTCCCACTCAGAACACTTTAAGTTCACAAAGGCAAATAAACCCGAACCACGCAACTAAAACTATAATCAAATAAGAAATTATTCCCCCAATTACAAGTAAACCAAGACACACCCCAATGTAAACTACAAGCATCCATTATTATGATGATGAATCACACTCCAATAAATCCTCCTCGTGGTGTACTCGGTCAATGGAACGACTCCTCCCCGACACAGTGATCGAAAGAATACGAACCCTAATCGAAACACCACAAATCGGTTCTAACAATACTACAATCCCGATTTAAGAAATACAAATACTCAATTCAAACACACTTTTACTTCAATTATCTAACACCCAAAAATCCTTAAGCGCTCACACAGACAATACAAGTAGCAGTCCGCAATCTTAACACACTCTAAATCTTAACACACTCTAAATATTTTTACATACATAAAGTATTTATACAATTCGAATCCAATAAAGATGCTAAAAAGACGATGCAGAATTTTTACAATTTGCAATAATAATTTAACATGCTAGCGCACAGTTTACAAACACTCGATCTCAATGCCACATCGTCCTGTTATCAATCAGTGAACCTCTCCCTCTGATACCAAAGATTTTTACCCTCCTAGGGTACTCTTTGCTGAGTGGACTACTTTTCCTCCTAAATGTTACTTCCCCTGCTAAGTGGACTTCTATAGGGGACCTTTATCCCTCCTCTCTGTTCTACAGAATAGTAAGATTAAACGAGAACTTACCAGTTTAAAGTTTGATCTTTATTTTATGAGGAGCAACGATGAGCGATTACGTGAAGAACCCCACCAATCCACACACGTGTCATTCTTCAAAGCAGCAGTGTGAAATCACAGAATAACAATAATTGAAGTGACATAGTAAGATTATAAACTTAGAACTACCAGATGAGCAGATGAGGGTTGGGAGCAGTGGGCACGTAATCGCTCATCGTAATGTCTCATAAAATTAAGATCAAACTTCAAACTGGTAAGTTCTTATTTAATCTTACTATTTTACTTCGGAGTCACGTGATTCCGTGAAGATTTCAAATATCTGTGATTTCACGCCGATCAAAATCCAGGCGTCTCACACTGCATCAGATAACTTGCGAGAGGTGAATAATTAATAATACAGTCAAACATGGTACTGATTAACATGTTGCCTTATTCACAAATAAACAAGAGAAACACAATAGCGACTCCTCTCTCCCAGGGAGAAGCTATGAACAGAACTTAAAATGTAATGGGCGAACACCCCCGGGTTCAATAAGTGGTTTCTTATAATACCTTTAAAAGTCAATTAATTTGACCATCCTGCAGCCGCAAGGATATGGTGCAGCCTCGCTACTGACGTTGATGTCGCCCTGGTGGAGTGAGATTTAAAATTGTCAGTGTGAACTGCTGTACAACCCAGTATTTGTTTCAGCCATCTTAAGATGAACTTCTGGTGGCACCATGTTTTGTTAACAGTCACCACACATAGCTCCGCTCCCGAAAATTTGTGATTTTTGCTTTAAAACTGGGTCTATAGATCGGGGCCGATTAAAACAGGTTATCGGAGGCTTTGAATGCTCTGCTGATGGCGTCATCAGTAAGTGCTGAGCATTAAACTCTGGATTTAACCCTTTAAATGCAGAATCTGATTTCTGCTCAGAGAAGCATTTCAAAAATATACTGCAGCACTGAGAAAGAGCCTGAAGAGCTTAGAGAATCGACTTTTGAAGGTAATCTTGAAGGGAAACTGCCTTCCAAAATGTCTACAAGAGCTAAGGCAGATAAGGGGAAAGACTTGGAGGACTTAAAGCATACGGTAAGAGAACTGAAAGTTGCAAATGTGGACGGAACGCCAATGGAAAAAATGATGAAAGATATGGCAGATAAGTTAATGCTGAATACGAATACGGGCAATTTGAAAGTTATTGAGTCTGTGCAGGATTCGATCAACACTGTAAATAAAATAATTGAAGATGTGAGAGTTGAACTATTCGAGCGAATGGACAAGGGGGAAGAAGACACTAATAAGAAGTTTGTTACAGTGCATGAGGCTGTCTCCTCATATGTGAAAACAATGAAAGAGATGGAGGAAGAGATGGGACGAATGGCTGAGGATATGAAGAAAATGAAGATACAGCACGACCTCACTGCAAAACAGCTGGCAAAATGTTCAGATAAATGCTTAGACTTGGAAAATCGTTCGAGACGCTTTAATCTAAGGCTAGTAGGAGCACCCGAGGAAGCCGAGGGAGATAACCCTCGGGAGTTTGCTGCAGATCTAATTAAAGAAGCTCTCAATCTTCCTAACCTTCCGAAAATTGAAGCGGCACATCGAATTCCGAGATTCAAACAAAAATCCCAAACAGGCTCAGAATACACACGTCAGATCATTGTGAAATTTCGGGACACTTCTGGCATGGAAGAGGTTCAAATCTTCAAAATATTTAGAGATTACCCCTATGAAGTGGTCCAGAAAATAAATCAGTTCTACAAGGTAAAGCAGGTGCTCCAAGGCTCGAAGGTGTCAGATATGGAGTCTACTTTCCCGCAAGAATGCACATTTCTTACAACGATCAGCAAAAATCGTTTACAAATCCGGAGAGCGCATATAAATATGCCTTAACCATCGTGGAAGAGAATAAGTAACTTGAAAAGCTGAACTGTATGGATATTCTCTCTCTTTACTATCTCACCATGAAATGTGTTCAACAGAAGATGGAACTCTCCCTGTGTATAGACTCGACGGCTTATCGAGGAATGTTCAAGGACATACTGAGTTCCAAGTGAAGCGGAAAAAGATAAACACTGAATACAGAGCTTTACAATATAATCTAAACAGAGCAATTACCGTGGTTTAAAAATTTAACTGAATAACCTAATGTTATAGAAATAACACTTTTAACATTTAAAACATAGAATACTCTCATAGAAATTGTAATGAACATTAACCAGATCGGTAGTAAGGGGCTGATTTACAAACTAACATCTATAACTTAATATCTTATTAAGTTTTAAGCAGATTTATAACCGGGTTGTGAGGTGGATGACGGGCTCCTGGTTTAGATCCAGAAGCCTGCCCTAGGTAACCCCTTCAACCAATAGCTGATTATTATCGAGGTAAAAACTGATGCTTAACATTCTGTAGATAAAACAGTTAGATATATTTGGGAATACATATGAAATGGATATATATACTGCAATTAGGTATTATATAGTTGATTTGGAATCGGCTCCGCTCTAGTATGGATATGTTATGACTTATTGAGGGAACGGAGCTATTTGTTTGTTTATTAACATCGACAATGGAAGTCGATATAATGTTTTCTCCCACCAACAGGTGGGTCACTTATTACAGTGCCGACAAGCTCGGTCACTGTATTTTCACTTTTACTATTTTTTTTTACTATCACAATTAATCACATGTGTGTTTTTTTTATTCAAGGATAATCGCAAAAGGAATCCACAAACTGAACTTGGTAGGTTGACTGTTCCCCCATTGATTAAAGACCTGAGGTACGGATGCACCACAAGATACATAGGTACTAAACCTAGTCAAAATGCAAGACACTAAACAAAATTAATCTGGAGGAATCTCATTTTGCAGTTGGAATATTGGGTCTAATGAACGTATTATAAGGGGTAAGATTTTAGCACAGCTGAAAGCATTTAAGTCAGATGTTATCTTCCTCCAAGAAACGCATCTTAAAGTTCAAGATCGTTAGATTGAGGGTGAACTGGATAGGTCAAACTTTTCATTCATCATACACATCGAAATCCAGAGGCACGTCCATCTAAAATACAAAATCTAAAACTAGTGAACTGTTAAACACATGTATAAAAAATACAAATATAACCAATGTTTGGAGGATTGCAAATCCGACTGGCAAGAAATATTCATTTTATCCATCGGTACAGAAGACTTATTCACGTATAGATTATTTCCTGGTAGACACAAAATTAATTCCGTATACTCTTAACCCAAAATATCACACAAATACGATTTCAGATCATTCCCCCCTAACTTTAAAAAAAATAGAAGACATGGCTAAGAATACATTGTTCTGGAGGTATAACCCCCAAATTTTAAAAGACCCGCAAGGGAGTATATATCTAAGACAGCAAATGGATCTTTTTTTCGAAATAAATGATACGCCAGACACACCACCTACATTATTATGGGAATCTTTCAAAGCTTTTATTAGAAGTGTTATAATCTCATACCAAGCCTTTCAGAATAAAACAAATAAGAATGAACAATGGCAGCTAGAGGAACAAATTAGACAATTGGATATAGATAATGCTAAAGACCCGTCCATGGATAAACACAATAAAATATTAATATTAATTTAACGGCAATTAAAAAAACGAGAAAAGGAACACACGATTTCAAAGATTAAATCAGGCAGAGGGGAAGTATTAACATTACCGAATGAAATTAATAAAAGATTTGTGCAATTTTATGAGAATTTGTATACATCCAAAATGACAATGGACACCAACACAGTCACTGAGTTTCTGGATAATTGCAATCTTCTCAAACTAGAATTGCATGAACAAGAGGAATTGGGAGCACAAATCTCAAATAAGGAAATAGAAGAAACAATATTCTCATTAAAAAATGGAAAAACACCAGGTCCCGATAGATTTAGTAATGAATTCTATAAAAGTTTTTACGATATATTTAGTCCTCGTCTACAGAAAATGTACACACATGCTTTCAGAGAACAAATATTACCTGATACACTAGCAGAATCTATGATTACATTAATACTTAAGAAAGATAAAGATGAGGAAGAACCTGGATCCTATAGAGCTATCGCGTTGTTAAATACAGATAAAAAAATATTAGCAAAAATATTAGCAAGAAGATTAAGTAAGAACGCCAATAAACTAATACATCTGGAACAAATGGGGTTTATCCCTAAGAGACATTCATTTAATAATTTGAGACATCTGTTTAATATAATGCACTCACACCAAACTAAAGATCCAAATCTCGCAATTATTTCGCTGGATGCAGAGAAAGCATTCGATCAGGTTGAAAGGAAGTATATGGTTAAGGTATTGCAAAAATTTCAACTGGGAGAGAATTTCATTCAATGGATTAAATTAATATATAATAAGCCAACGGCCAGAATATTAACTAACAATATTTTATCCACAAAATTTCAACAGCCAAGGGGTAATAGACAAGGTTGTTCATTATCACCATTGTTATTTGCCCTCATAATTGAACCACTAGCGGAGATAATCAGAACTCATCCGAATATCCACGGATATAAGACAAAATATTCAAACAATAAAATATCATTACACGCTGATGATGTACTTTTGTATATCACTAAGCCTCATATCACTATACCCAACATTTTAAATTTAATTGAGGATTTCGGTTCATTTTCAGGTTACAGAATAAACTGGAATAAAAGTGAAATCATGTCAATAAAACCGAAAGATTCTACACATCTCGTACAATTTCCTTTTAAAATAGCTGGGGAAAAATGGAAATACTTGGGCTTTGAAATTACTAGAAGATATCAAGAAATGTTTAAAGCAAATTATAACCCTGTATTTAAGAAATTACATAATTTAATTAAATTCTGGAAAACGCTCCTGATGTCCTTAATAGGTCGAATAAACGCCATAAAAATGATTTTTCTACCACAAATTCTATACTTGTTCCAATCAATCCCACTATATCTACTCAAAAAGATTTTTTTTTAAATTGGACTCAGATATTACAAATTTTATATTAAAATTCTGGAAGGGAACATTATCCCCCACAATCAAAATGTGGACTGTGGAAATGTCGGACACGTTGCATTTGGAGAGAATTAGGTTTGGCCTAATGGACAAATATGACCTTTTTGAACAAATATGGTCTCCATTCATTGATTACTTAAAGGGGTAGCAGAGCTCAGCACCGTAACTCAATAAGTACCATGGTGTAGGATTAGATGAAAAAAGTATTGGGATCTGCATACATGTCTCAATAGATATTGTTAGATGAAACTGTTCCATTCAATGTAAAGCTTCCATTTTTAATTTTTTTTAATATATAATAATTGTTTTTATTTTTTTTATTTTTCTTGTTTAGCTTTATTCTTTTTTATTTTTTTTTTATTATATAATCATTATTATTTAATCACAACGTCTTGATTATTGATTTATAATTTTACTTTTTTTTTCACTCCCTTACCTTCCCAAAAAAAATCAAAAACAGTAGCATTAATAAATTATCCCGTAATATCTGTACAACGTTTGTAACAAGTCTGATTTGTATTTGAAGTGCTGTTGTACCTTAGATAATATGCAATGCTTCTAATAAAAATATTAAACAAAAAAAAAAAGATATTCCAAATTTTATTTGGGATTATAAGACCCATGGAATACAAAGACCACACCTGAATAAACCCAAAGTAGTAGGGGGATTAGCACTCTCTAATTTTATGTATTATTATTGGTCGGTAAATATTAGAAATATGATTCAATTGTTGGGTAACTCTCTTCATCAACCAGAATGGATCATTATGGAGAAAGAGGACTGCTCCCCCTTTAATATTGGTGAGCTCCTTCTTTCACCAATGACGGTGAATACTACAAACTACAACAAAAACCCAAATATTCATAGTACAATCAGAATTTGGAAACAAATAAAATACAATTTAAAATTAAGAAACTTATCTCTCCTATCTCCTATTGCTAAAAATCCTCTGTTTAAACCCTCGATAAAAGACAAAGCATTTATACAATAGGAAAGAGCAGGAATTAAAACTTTGGGAGATTTGTATGATACGGGAAAACTATTATCATTTAAACAATACAACTAAAATACAATCTGGGTAACAATCAGTATTTTAAATATTTACAAATATGTGATTATTTGAAAAAAAACATGCACATGAATTTCACAAAATGCCATTAGACTTACTAGATGAAGTAATGAATACAAAGGCGGAATCACCAAATTTAATTTCACATATATATAATATTATACTAAATGCAGTAATACCAACAACGGAAGGTATTAGAGGTGAGTGGGAAAACGAACTATGCATAAAAACTTCCAATGAAAGGTGGAAAGAATACTTATTAAATGTGCACAAATGCTCAATTAACGTAAGACACATTTTAATACTATTTAAAATTATACATAGATTATACTACTCAAAAACTAAATTAAATAATTTTTTCCCTAACGTTTCACCAATTTGTGATAAATGATACTGTCAAGAAGCTACTATAGCGCACTCATTCATCTTTTGTACAAAAATTCAAAGGTTTTGGATTGAAATATTTGAAATTTTCACAAAACTGTTTAAAAATAAAAATGACGCCAAAACCAGAATGGATTATTTTCAGAATGACAGAAGGTAGTTCGGAATTAAATGCGTATCAAAATAATTTATTTCATTATTGTAGATGATATGTGTATACACCTTTAATTGATAGCAACGTTGTCCATGCTAACCACTCCCCCCCCAGTTAGTATAATTGTACCCTACATGCCCCTAGCTCTCCCTCTGGTGATCGTGACAGACCACATACAGCTAGGGCAATAATGTGTGATTAATAAAGTAGTGAAGATCTAACGGTATCCGTGAATCTACTTTACATGGCATCAGAAGTTCTCCTTCCTGCATCTCCAGTTTATCGAGTTTTATTTTCTTAGTCCCAGTACCCCCTCCCTGTGCCGTGATGGCTTCTGCCTGTCGTAAAGCTGACATCCTAGTCTTTGATGCAGACATCACTCATCGCTGGAGCATTATGTTACAATCGCTCAGCCTGCTGTGGCCCCCGCGGTCAAAGCCTCCCTTCTGCTGAACCTGGCTGGACCGATTGGGGTCATTCATCTACGGACCAGGCGAGAATATTCAGGACCCGGTACGTTTGATTGCTAAATTTACGGCGATGTGTGACCTTCCCACTAACCACATCTTAGAGTGTTTCAAACTGTTCTCCCGACGCCAAAACCCTGGGGAATGTATTGACAATTTTGTGGCCGTGCTGCGTCAACTGGCTCGCCGATGTGACCTGCATGTCCTGACTCCTGAGACTTTGACCCGTGACATCTTGGTCTTTGGTCTATGGGATGATAAGCTGTGCTCTGAGCTGCTACGTAAGCCTGATCTGACATTCAATGAGGCGTTGCATGCCTCTCCTTTAGCTGAGGCTGTCTCCTCCACTGTACCTGACCCTGTGGTCCACGCAGCCATTTTCACTGGTCACCAGTACAATGCTCCTCGGCGACAGAGGGCAAGCCCTCAGCCGTGCTCCAGACCGCGCCAACGCTGTCCGAATTGTAACTTTGTTTCGCAACGTGCTAATGTCTGCCGGGCGTTGGGGACAACCGTAATTTCTGCAACAAGCCCAACCATTTCTCGGCGGCATGCCGTTCCCATGGGAACCTTGCACAGCCACAGCAGAAACCGTCTCACTACTTGACACGTGATGATACCGCGTCTGGTTCCCATCTCCAGCATGATGAACTCCCCCTGCTTCGCCAGGTGCTGCAGCGGGCCCGAGAAGTCAACCTGCAGCTCAATCCGAAGAAGTGCCGATTCCGGGTTCCTGAGGTCATCTACGTGAGGCATGTCTTCACTGCATCGGGGCTGAAGCCCGACCCGCAGAAGACTGCCGCAATATCTGGGATGCCTGCACCTGCTGACGTGCCTGGCCTACAGCGTTTCCTGGGCATGGTCAACTACCTGGGGAAGTTCATCCCTGACCTGAGTGAACTGAGCGCCCCTCTGAGGGATCTGGTGAAAAAGGATACTGCCTGGGCCTGGTTCCCGCAACACCAGAAAGCATTTGACACCCTCAAATCCAAGCTGATCAGCATGCCAATGCTGAAGTACTTCAACCTCCAGCACCCCATCGTTCTCACATGTGATGCATCTAAGTTTGGCCTCGGGGCCGCCTGCCTGCAGATACATGACGGGGTGCAACTGTCTGTGTCCTACGCATCCCGCACAATGACGACCGCTGAACAACGCTATGCCCAGATTGAAAAGGAGCTGCTGGCTGTTGTCTTTGCCTGCTCTAAATTCAAGGACTATATCCTGGGCAACTGCTTCATTGTCGAAAGGGACCACCAGCCTCTGGTCACCATCCTGAACAAGCCAATACACGTGGCCTCCTCCCGGCTCCAACGCATGATGCTCCAGCTACAATGCTTCACTTTCACAGTGGTTTATCGCAAGGGCAAGGACATGTTTGTTGCTGACATGCTGTCTCGGGTGCCTCTCTCATCCACAACCCGACATTCGTACGAGGCATCCGATCTGATAGTCCTGAATGTCAATTTCGTGCCCTCCAGTCAGTTGAAGTCCCTGGCCAAGCACACGGCGGCTGACGCTTTGCTACAACAGCTGGCCGCGATCATCAAGCAGGGCTGGCCAGACCGCCGTTCTTCCCTGCTGGCCGCAGCGGTGCCTTACTCCTTGGTTCATGACGAGTTGGTGCTGCGTGATGGTGTGATTGTGAAGGGGCACAAGGTTGCGGTGCCCACAGCACTCCAAGAACAATACTTCGAAACTGCTCATCGTGGCCATCCCGGGGCCGAAGCGAGCCTTTCCATCACTCAAAGCCAGTTCTTCTGGCCTGACATGCCTCGTTACTTCCGGGATAGAGGCTCCGTATGCCCCCCCCCCCCTTTCAAGGCCTTGTGCCTCGCCCGTTCCTCTGGGGTCCCCCCCTCGTCCTTCTCCTGTCCGTCTCCCGGCTGCGGTCCGGCTTTCTCCGGCTTCCTCGCCCTTCTCTTCGCCGTCCCCACCCGATGCCCTCATCGCCCAGGGGTTCTGCTGTCCGTAGCCCCCACCATGCCCCGGCGTCGTCCCCGCTTGTTCCCGTCGGTGAAGGAGGTGATGGCAAGGTTCGGACCCGGTCTGGTCGCCTGGTCAGGCCGCCGGTCCGTTACGGCGATTACGTGTGCCTTACTGTTTGCATTTACCCTAGCGCATGTGACGTGGTCGCCCTGTCACTCACTGTTTGTTTTTGTAGAGGAAGGATGTAGATGATATGTGCATACACCTTTAATTGATAGTAACGTTGACCATGCTAACCACTACTCCCCCACCAGTTAGTATAATTGTAACCTACACGCCTCTAGCTCTCTCTCTGGTGATCGTGACAGACCACGTACAGCTAGGGCAATAATGTGTGATTAATAAAGTAGTGAAGATCTAACGGTATCCGTGAATCTACTTTACAATTATGGCTTAATAATAGGAAAAAAACTAATCTTAAAATTCTGGAAAAATGCTCCTATACCAACATTAAACGTGTGGATTTCAACTATGTTTGAAGCACTACATCTGGAAGATATGATTCTCCGCCTGGAAGGAAAATCTGAACACTTCTATCAGACGTGGTCTGCATTTATAGAATCACAACAAAGATAGGGTGCAGGAGTACATAGTCATAGAAACATAGAAATTAGGCAGGAGTAGGCGATTCAGCCCTTCGAGCCTGCACCGCCATTCAATATATGGCTGATCATCCACTTCAGTATCCCGTACCTGCCTTCTCTCCATACCCTCTGATCCCCTTAGCCACAAGGGCCACATCCAACTCACTCTTAAATATAGCCAATGAACTGGCCTCAACTACCCTCTGTGGCAGAGAGTTCCAGAGACTCACCACTCTCTGTGTGAAAAAAGTCTTTCTCACAGGATTTCCCTTATAAGCTGTGACCCTTGTCCTGGACTTCCCAACATCAGGGAACAATCTTCCTGCATCTAGCCTGTCCAACCCTTAAGAATTTTGTAAGTTAACTTACAGTAAAGTACCTCGGGCCTTGGTAGGGGGGGATGAAAAACTATCGAGTTGGTGGATTCCTTTTGCGTGATATATATAACATAGTAACTGGCTTTTTTTTTTCCTTTTCCTTTTTTTCTTAGGGTCTATCTCTTAACCCCCTTTCTCTAATTATTTGACCAAGGGTTTCTTCACCCCTTTGGCACGCTCTTTCACTAAAACACCTCTTTTCACCTATTTCACTCTCTTTCTTTCTATTCTTTTTCTTTAAAAGCCGTAAAACTATGGGGTACAATGATTGTTACAATATATATGTGAAGTTCATTGATGTATTTACCTCTAATAAATAAAAATATTTTTAAAAAAAAGATGGTCTGAACGGACACTTGCAGATATGGCTCTTTTGTGGCTGATAAACAATGCTACTTTGGAGCCTCTGAGGCTCTTGGTGACCTTGATATACCTCCTCAAGTGCGCCACTACACACGGCCGTAATCTGTGGGATATGCTGACAGTACAAACTTCCCTGACACTCCTGTCTGTTATGTTGAATTAGGCCATGGATGTAAAATATAACATAATTTCCTGATGACACCATCGTGTCCAGACGTAGTTTGTGCAAAGTTTGATCCCTTTGCGCTGACATCAGCGCCATGAACATAACCAACTTTAGGGTAATCTTTGGCAATGACAAGGATGTGGCTGTACTCCACTGATGAAACAGTGTCAGTACCATGGTCACATCCCAGATTTCAGAGTACCTAGGCCTGGGGAATTGGAATTAAAACACCCTTCATAAATCTGCATATTACGGATGAGATCCTACAGACTGAAGTTCCGACCCCCAGCATAGGTCTGAGGGAGGGCACTCCTGGCGCTATTGGTGGCACTGTAGCTCCCCCGTCATCGAAAAGTAATTTGGACAGACATTCAAGCACATCTGGGATGGATGCTGTGTGGTATGTAATGTTCCCATGTAAACAAAACTCCTCCCATTTCCTGACATAAGTGATGTATTGCTTTTTCGTACTATCCTTCCAGGATGATGTGATGACATCCACAGTATGATTGGATAGTCCCAGACCCAGGTATGGTCTTCTTTAAATCTGCAAATTAATAAATTAGCACGATCATACAACGGGCACGGATCTCCAGTCACAGGGTGCACCAACGGATCATGATGTTTTGAAGCCACCATAATAGGCTGTGTAATAATGTCCGTGTGTAGGCCAGTCGGATACCACAAACTCCTGAAGCGGAGTCCTGCTTGATCTTGGTCAAGCACCGACTGATGATGCAGAAGAGGGGAAAATGCATTATGATTGGCTAGCCAATCTTCAAAAAGGATTTCCTTTACACCTGCTTGGCATCGGGTGTCAGTGCCTAGCCTCTTCGCACTGGCAGTCGATGCCGATTTTCAGACGCACTTTTCCAATCAGCGCTCCGAGCAATGACAGGTCAAATGCTTCACTGCTTAGCATGTAAACCAGATTTGTGTTTCAATAACCCATCAATTGGATACCAAATCTGGGACAGGGTTGCGTTTGGCTCTCGTTAAGCAGCTGCAGTCTGCCAACTACGGCCAAGTTTTGGGCTTCTCCTCGCCCTGGCTTTATGGGCACCTAACCCAAAGGAGTGCTGCCCAGCCCCTGGGCTTGCTAGACTCTGTTCTACGATCTAATTGGGACCCTTTCCCAAGCCCACGAATGAGCGATCTGCTCCGACTAGCGAAGTCCCGAAAAACAATGCGAAAACCGCACAGTGGCGCCAATTTCTGCACTCGCGATCGAAACAGCTCAACACACTTAATCACAAACTTGTGTTTGGGGGTCCGTTGAGATCCCAGGGCGAGCACCCAATGTAAATAGCTCATTCTAAGCTTCCCCCCAGTCTAGTTTGAGTCAAGAAAATAAGTCAAGCACTTGCGTATCTAAATTTTATTTTGGAAAAACACAATAACAGTTCCTCACTACTATATCTAACCACCATGGGTTTGATCCTTGTATCTGCTTGGCCAGGCCCTTCAAGCCTCATGCAAGCAGAGACACTCCAAAACGTCATGCAGTCAAAAGCGTTCTCCCTGTAGATCGACACAGGACCTCGTGGGAGCGGCCTTTTATAGTTCCCCGAACCTTGAGGAGCCAAACCATATGGGGGTGGTCTCAATATACAGTCGAATAACAGATATCGATTAACACAATGCATGATAGACATTTCCCTTACCCAATAATACAGTAACTAATACAATGTATCTGACAAAGTTTCTAGATGCAAGTTAACAGAGATGAATTATGCAACATGTGCCTAGATATTCAAGAATCCCAGACAAGGCTCAACAATTAACCCAATCAACATCTAGCAAAGTAAAGGGGGGTGGTCGTATACGGATATGCATTGCTCTTCTGGTTGAGGAAGAACTGGAGGGCTTTGGGACAATCCTGGTGGGGGATGGGGGTGTAGAGTGATTGGACGTCCGTGGTGAGGATGAGACAGGTATGGGCACTCCATTCAAGGACCCAAGCAGTTGGTCCAGGTCTGACAGAGGTTCACCTGCACCTCCTCCAACCTCATATATTGCATCCGCTGCTCTAGATGTCAACTGATCTATATCGGTGAGACCAAGCGGAGGCTTGGCAATCGTTTCGCTGAACACCTCCGCTCGGTCCGCAATAACCAACCTCGACCACCCGGTGGCTCAGCACTTCAACCGCCTCCCATTCCATATCCGACCTCTCTGTCCTGGGCCTCCTCCACGGCCAGAGTGAGCAACACCGCAAATTGGAGGAACAACACCTCATATTCCGCTTGGGGAGTCTGCATCCTCTTGGCATGGACTACATGCCAAGAGGATGCAGTTTCATGCAATTTACACCTAATTGTAAGAATCTGCAGATGTCCCATTCTTTCCGTCTAACTCTTATCTAGGCTCCAGACAAGCTGGCACCATTCTGCAGCTTGTCCCATTTCTGCCGAAGGCACATTTAAATTGACCAAATGGCCTAGCAGCAAAGAAGCCTTTACTCAATTTTACTGTCCTGGCATCTCCAATTTGACCGGAATTAACACCACAAGATTAGGTAATTTGAGAACAAAAGGCATTATGATCACATTGAGTCTGTAAATAATAAGAAAACAACAATGTGGACATTGAAACACTTGAGCGATTTGGATATTATTAACAGTTTCCACATATGGTATTTCTGTGTTCTTGTTCTATGTCCGTATAAAAACATAAGGGTCTTCAAGGTACAACAGAAGTCTTTATTACATTATCTCATGCTGGCAACAAGACAACTAAAAATGGCTGCAACCACACTCACACTGTGTACAGACAGAGATAACTATGTACAATACATCTCCCTTTGGCCTGTGCTGCACCACCTGCTGCACTGGAGGAGCAATGGGTCCTTCCACCCCACATGGTCCACCAAACCTCACAGGTATATACTGATGTCATTGTTTGCTATATTATATTAATAAAGATAGACACAACACATTCATAAGTTCGTAAGTGATAGGAGCAGAATTAAGCTATTTCGCCCATCGTCTACTCAGCCATTCAACCATTATCGATCCATCTTTACCTCTTAACCTCATTCTCTCTGCTCCCTGTAACCCATGATGCCCATCCTAATCAAGAATCTATCTATCTCTGCCTTAAAAATAATCATTGACTTGGCCTCTGCAACCTTCTGTCACAAATAATTTCACAGATTCACCTGTGTTTTGATCACAGATGAAAGTGGCTATAAATATTTGAATTTACACCTTAACAGAACTGGTCGGGCAGTGTTCAATGGTGGGATGAATAAGAGAAATTGCCATTTTTGAATTTGATCCAATTCTCCTTTGTTATCATGGTTTCTTGTAGCTCACCCAAGGAACTCTGCAGGTCAAGCAGTATTATTAGCCTTTGGGTCGAATCTCTGCATTGGGACAGAGTTGCGAGGGAAGGAGAGGGGTGGTTTGAGATAGTGGTTAAGTGGGAAGTGGTGGATTGAGAAGTGGTGAAGGATGTCAGGTAGATGGTGCCAGGTAGGGCAAGGGGAGGGGTGAGTTGGCACTCATTTACTCTTAACTCTACCACCCCAACCTTGATATGGCCATCAAGAAAGCAAAGAGACACTTTATGTCTAAACTAGATTATCAGATGGATGTTTGACAGCTGTGATAATGTTGTATGCCATTACTTCTACAAGGTGAAACCAAGTAGTAGCTCAGGTGAAAACAATGCATCACTTCCAGATCAGCTCAATGCTTATGAAGCTTTGTTCAAAAGGAAGATCCTAAATGTACCTTCTCAGACCCCACAGCCATCATCAGCACTGTAATTTCATTCACCAAGACAGATGTCAGAATATCTTTCACAAGACTGAATCTTCATAAAGTATCTGTGTGTGGCATCTGACCACTTAAAAAAAAATTCTGTCAACCAACTAGCTTGAACTTTTACCAACACCTTCAACCGCTCACCACTAAAGTCTGAGGTCACAGCCTGGTTTAAAAAAACATATGTAAAACTGATGCCCATGAAGAGCAAGGTGACATTCCTCGGTACAGGCTGGTGGCACTGACATTCATGGTAATAAAGTGCTTTGTGAGGTTTGTTATGATGCATTTCAACTGTTGCACCCTTTCCAACTTCATGATATCCTTCCTATAGCTGCAGAACTGCATACAATATTCCAAGTGTGGTCTGACAAAACACTCGTACAGCTGCATTATGATTCCCCAATCTTTGTACTCAAAACCTTTCCCAATGTAGGCAACCGTATCAAATGTCTTCTCGCCATCCTGTTCACCTGAAATACCATGTTTAGGGAACCATACACCTGAACCCTCAATCTCTCTGTTATACAACCCAATGCAGGGGTCTACCATTTACTGTGATGGTCCTGCTATGGTTTGACATACCGAAGTGCAGCATCTTACACTTGTCAGAATTAAATTCCATTTGCCATTCTTGACCTAACCAAGTAAACTAGATACTGTGGTAAACTTAGGTATTCTTCCTCACTGTCCATCATACCAGCAATTATGCTGTCATCTGCAAATGCATTAACAATTTTAACTGCATTGACATCTAAAAGAATGATATGAGCAGACATTAAATTATGCATCAGATACTGTCCCTGCTGATTAATGCAAGTTGCACTGCAATCTTTAGACCTTTCCTTGTACTTACCCTCATTTATCAATTTACTGTGAATTAGTGTTGTATATATTATTCAGGCAAACATTAACTTGAAAGCAAAAGCTGCAACAATGATTTAATGCATCATGATTAAACATGTAAAATATTAATTATTTGTGATAATTCTTTCATAGTGGAAAATGAACATTGCAATTGGCACAGTACAGTACATTTGCTGACAAAATGCTGTGGTATTGCTTTGAGTTGAGAAATTGCTGTGTGAGAGTAAAACAAGTGCTTCATGTCAACAGGATAGAATATGTGTAGCATCATACAATAGGTTTCAATCTTCCATACTTCCCATCATCTTACCTGTTTCATACCAACAATCTATTTAACGCTCCATAACACTACATTGATTTGGCATTCCAATAAATATAACAGTTAGAAATAGTTCAAAAAATGCACATTTTTCTTGAATATTAAGTTCATTTTTCAATGTTCCTGATTTAAGAATAACAGGATGAAGATAAAACATACAGTACCTCTCCTGCTAAACATAACTGATGAGTGCTTTCTTTGTCACAGTCCATCACTCACATCCAGTTCTAACCTTCATCTATACGTGTGCACTGTTTTTGCTTTATTATTGAGCTTTGCTCAACTCCCTATTATAACTATCCAAACAGAGTTGCAGAATCTCCATGAATGCTGTCTCCCCATTATCCCTTCCTACTACCTTTGGAGTCACCCTTCAGCCTCACCTTTTTGATTTCATCCAATGGTTGGCTTTAGGTTCCATGCAATGCCCACTAAGTCCATCGGACTTGCTGCTGGATTTTTGTCATTGGATAGAGTTGAGCAGCAATTTTCTTCAAGGGCTGCATGGACTGATCTAACCTCTTGACATCAACACCCACCACAAGCTCTGCTACTGATTCCTTTCCTGGTATTTGCTCCTTACTGATTTCACAGGCTCTCCTCTGACTCAGCATCTTACAGTATTTGACTCAGAACTGCTGATCAAGCACAAAGACTGCCATGTCTGTTACATTAGCTGTACTTGTTCCAAGTCCCAGCTACTCCAATGCCCCCTTGGCCTTTGCAGAAGGAATATCCAGGAATCATAAGAACATGTGGATAGTTTGTAAAATGGTTTACCCAAGTGCATTACTAATGGAGAAGGGTCATGGGAAATTAAGCTGATTTGATAAAAAGTAATCTTAGAAAAGGCCAGTGAAATAATTAGAGATGAAAAGTGCTTAGATGGCAAGGCAGAATTAATTAAAACAAAGATAGTATATGGGAAGTAGAACATAGGATGACTCACGGGATAAGCAAGATATGATAAGAAGTGAAAACGGGCTCTCAAATATTTCTGTACACACTGATGATAAAGGGAGAAGATGTTTGCAAGAAGAATGGCAGAACTGCTGTTGGGCAAGTTTTGTACAAATCAATAACTAATGCTGACAGTCCCAACTTCAGAAAAGTGATGATTTAACCATATAACCATATAACCATATAACAATTACAGCACGGAAACAGGCCCTCTCGGCCCTTCCAGTCCGTGCCGACCATTTGTTTTTCCCCTAGTCCCATCTACCTGCACTCAGACCATACCCCTCCATTCCCTTCACATCCATATACCTATCCACTTTACTCTTAAATGTTAAAATCGATCCTGCCTCCACCACTTCTGCTGGAAGCTGATTCCACACAGCCACCACCCTCTGAGTAAAGAAGTTCCCCCTCACGTTACCCCGAAACCTCTGTCCCTTAATTCTCATGTCATGCCCTCTTGTTTGAATCTTCCCTACCTTCAATGGGAAAAATGTATCCACGTCAACTCTGTCTATCCCTTTCATCATTTTAAAGACCTCAATCAAGTCCCCCCTTAACCTTCTGCGCTCCAAAGAATAAAGACCTAACTTGTTCAACCTTTCTCTGTAACATAGTTGCTGGAACCCTGGCAACATTCTAGTAAATCTCCTCTGTACTCTGTAATTTATTGTGAAGCTGTAAAATCTGCATGTAACTATGTGGAATATCTTCAATCTTACACTCAAATACTGCCCAATATACACTATGACTAGGCTTATGAAAGTATATAAAACAGACTGGTTTGTGAAAGTCACCACTGCTGCATTAACACTTTAAATTTGCATATGCAATCCTCTTCAAGTTTTAAAAATATATATTTTTATTGGAAGCAATGTACAGTAGTATAAACCGTAACGTATAACATAATACATTTCGTGTACAACTTCTTGTTTTAGATTAAATAATAATAGAGAAATAAGAGAAGAAAGAAAAAGAGAGAAAAGAAAAGAGTAAGGGAAGTAGCGATGTGTCAACCCATGGAGTACCACTCCAGGAGTTGACAATTTAAAGTTTGTGGAAAGATAGAGAGAAGGAACCCATGAAGTTGTAAAAAATAAGGGAAAAAATAAAAACAGGACAAAAAAAAAGTGGATATACAGTACATACTTCATATCTTTCCACACCTCTCACCCAGTTCAGAAACAATTAATTTCCAGAGTTATGTTGCACCATATTATACTTGTGATAAATCGATGAAAGGAGACCATATCTTTAAGAATTGCTCTGATTTCCTGCTAGGACGAATCTCATATCTTCGAGATGTAACGTTTCCGACATACTTGTGATCCACATTTTAACTGTTGGGGTGGGTGCATTTTTCTTCAAGTTTAAGCCTTACTTCATGACAGATGTTCCCACATCTATCATTCTTCTCCATAACTAGACAGTGTGTAACATTGCATCCAGTCTTTTCACAAATCATCTCTCCAACTTGACAGAGGATCAGAGACCCCAATCATTTTAATATGGATTTGTAACAGAACAGAATGAGAAGATAAGTTTATCCTCTAATTATTTTACTTTGGTTTACTGTTTTCAATTGTTTCTAAATGTGGCACGCAATATATTAATCAAACAAAATAAAGGTTTCATGTTTCAAATTACTCATACCAATTGTAATAGTTTTTATATGTCTCTGAATGCAAGAAATATTGGAAGAAAATATTAATTCGATTTACAGGCTTTACAAAAGCTCGATCATCAGATTTTCCCTGTCAGAAGAGGATGGACAAAGTTTTCAAAGCTAGTATCAAATTGTGACATTTGACACTAACCTTTATTTGGGAACTTATTTTTACTTTGATGATATGGGACTACTGCATGGACAGAAATGTAGCTGGTTTGCTATTATTCAAATGCATAAACCAGTCCATTTTGCCAGCCAATTCAGGATTCATTCACTGTAATGAATGAGCATGTTGAAGATGAATATTAGCAATATATTATAAATTAAAACGTAGCTCTTTCTAAATTAAGCTAAGATCTAAAACAAATCAGTGTAATTCCTGTTTAGAATAGTCACAGTTGGTATGTGGAGAAACCAAGTGAAGCCAAAGTGAATAAGAAAGAATTGTAAAAAATAACACTATAAAACCAGAGATCAAATAAATCAAATCTTTAACACACCACAAAATGCAGACTAGCACCATTTAGGACTGAGAATTGGAAGATGCATTTAAATAGCTGTTTGTTAGTAAAATTTTGTCTGTCATGCAATGACAGATACCCCATTAATGTAGAGACAGGACAATTACTTTGCTAACATGTTAAATTTGGGAAACATTTCTGTGCAAAATTATTGATATTTAAATATATAATATTATGAAAACTTGCAAATGCAAGTACACATTAAAATACAGATAATTTATAATACATATAATATTTTTATAAAGTATGTTATGAGAATCAGTGATTAAAAAGTCACAGTGAATAACTGTGCTATGGTGAGTTTTGTAGGGCAGGGAGATCGAGGAGTATAAGTTCATGTTCATCAGTCAATATAAGCAAGACAGCTCTTAGGGAGCAGCAGTGAGGGAGCGGCCTTGTGAGGGAAGTGCCCTGTAAGAAAAGTGTGAGTCTTCGGCCCTGTAAGAAAAGTGTGAGTCTTCGGCGAGGAGGCTGAGGAGAGGAGGCTACGCAAATCGCTGGAGAGGGAGAGACGAAAGAAGGAGATGTCAAGCAAGCTGATTCAGTGTGATTCTTGCAGTATGTGGGAGGTCAAGGACACTGTTGGTGCCTCTGGCTGCTACAAATGTGAGAAATGCATCCTGGAACAGCTCCTGAAGGACCGTGTTGGGGAACTGGAGAGGCAAGTGGATGACCTCAGGTTCGTCCAAGAAACTGAGTTGTTCCTCGACAAGTCCTACAGTGAGATTGTTACACCTAAGGTACTGGAAGAGAGAAACTGGGTGACGGTGAGAAAGGGAGGAAAACTTGGAATGCAAATATCCCCGGGTGTTGTACCTCTTGTGAACAGATTCACCCACTTAGAAGCTGTCGGGACAGAAGACGTTCAAACACTGAGCAGCGGACTGGCTTGCGAAGCAAAAAGGGCTGTTGAGCAAAAACCAAAGATGCCAATGTCAGGCAACGTCATTGTAGTTGGAGACTCCATTGTGAGAGGTACGGACTGGGTTTCTGCGGCAACAGACGGGATTCAAGGATGGTGTGCTGCCTTCCTGGTGCCAGGATCCAGGATGTCACGGACAGAGTGCAGAAAATCCTCAAGGGCGAAGGTGAACAGCCGGAAATGATAGTGCACGTCGACACAAACGATGTTGGAAAGAAGGGGATGAATATTCTGCAGCGTGACTTTAGAGAGCTAGGAAAAATGCTGAAAAGCAGGACCTCCAGGGTTGTAATCTCCGGTTTGCTTCCAGTTCCTCGTGCTGGCGAGAGCAGGAACTGGGAGATATGGGACCTGAATGTGTGGCTGAGTAACTGGTGCAGGGAGCAGGGATTTAGATTCTTAGATCACTGGGATCTGTTTTGGAGTAAGGGGGAACTGTACAAAAGGGACAGATTGCATCTTAACAGATAGGGGACCAGTATTCTGGCAGGCAGGTTTGCCACTGCTACACGGGTAGTCTTAAACTGAATAAGGGGGGGTGGGGTGTCAAATGGGATAGCCGAGGATGGAGTTAAAGGGAAAGAGAGTAAAGGGATGGTTAATGACCCCAGAATTAACGGGAAAGGAAGCTCACAAAGGGATAGGAGAGTGTGGCCAAGTGTAATAGGGATCGATGTGAAAGGTGAGAGGCGTAAGGTATTAAAGGTATTGTATATGAATGCGCAAAGTATAAGAAGTAAAGTAGATGAGCTTGAGGCTCAGTTAGAGGTTGGTAGATATGACATTGTGGGGATTACTGAGACATGGCTGCAGGAGGACCGGGCCTGGGAACTTAATATTCAGGGTTATACATCCTATAGAAAGAACAGGCAGGTGGGCAGAGGAGGGGGGGGGGGGGGGGGGGGGGGGGGGGGAACTCTGCTGGTGAGGGATGGAATTCAGTCCCTTTAGAGGGAAGACATAGGAGACTGATGAGGTAGAGTCACTGTGGATTGAGTTGAGGAATTGTAAAGGCAAGAAGACAATAATTGGTGTTATTTATAGACCCCCAAATAGTAGCCCATATGTAGGGTGAAAGTTGCAGCAGGAGTTAAAACTAGCATGTAACAAAGGTAATGCCACTGTTGTGATGGGGGATTTCAATATGCAGGTAGACTGGGAAAATCAGGTTGGTTCAGGACCCCAAGAAAGAGAGATTGTAGAATGCCTCCGAGATGGATTCTTAGAGCAGCTTGTAATGGAGCCGACCTGAGAAAAGGCAATTCGGGATTTAGTGTTGTCCAATGAACCAGATATGATAAGAGAACTCGAGATAAGGAACCGCTTGGAGGTAGTGATCATAATATGATTAGTTTTAATCTGCAATTTGAGAAGGAGAACGTTAAATTGGAAGTGGTAGTGATGCAGTTGAACAAAGGGGTCTATGAAAGCATGAGAGGGGAGCTGGCCAAAGTAGACTGGAAACGGATCCTAGCAGGAATGATGGTGGAACAGCAATGGCAGGAATTTCTGGGCATAATCCAGAAGATGCAAGATCATTTCATTCCAAAAAGGAAGAAAAATTCTAAGGGGAGTAGGAGGCAATCGTGGCTGACAAGAGAAGTTAGGGATAGAATAAAACTAAAAGAAAATATGTATAACACAGCAAAGAGTAGCCGGAAGCCAGAGGATTGGGAAACTTTCAAAGGACAACAGAAGGAAACAAAACGGACAAAACGGGCAATACGGGCTGAAAAGATGAAGTACGAGGGGAAGCTGGCCAGGAGTATAAAGAAGGACAGTAAAAGCTTCTTTAGATATGTTAAGGGAAAAAGAGTAGCAAAGTCAAATGTGGGTCCCTTGAAGGCAGACAGGGGTGAAATTATTCTGGGCAACAAGGAAATGGCAGAAGAGTTGAATAGGTACTTCGGATCTGTCTTCACTAAGGAGGACACAAACAATCTCCCAGATGTACTGGAGGACAGAGGATCTAAGGGGGTAGTGTAACTGCAAGAAATTTTCATTAGGCGTGAAATAGTATTGGGCAGGCTAATGGGACTGAAGGGTGATAAATCCCCGGGGCCTGATGCACTGCATCCCAGGGAGGTGGCTCTAGAATTAGTGGACGCATTGGTGATCATTTTCCAATGTTCAATAGATTCAGGATCAGTTCCTGTGGATTGGAGGAGAGCTAATATTATCCCACTTTTCAAGAATTGAGCGAGAGAGAGAAAACGGGGAATTACAGACCAGTTAGCCAGATGCTAGAGTCAATTATTAAAGAGGTAATAATGGAGCATTTGGATAGCAGTAAAAGGATTAGTCCAAGTCATCATGGGTTTATGAAAGGGAAATCATGCTTGACTAACCTGGAATTTTTTGAGGATGTGACAAGGATAGAATGGTTGGCAGACTGGAAGCAAAGAGTAGGAGTGAACGGGTCCTTTTCAGAATGGCAGGCAGTGGTGAGTGGAGTGCCGCAAAGCTCGGTGTTGGGACCGCAACTGTTTACCATATATATTAATGATTTGCAAGAGGGAATTACTAGCAACAATAGCAAGTTTGCAGATGACACAATGCTGGGTGGCAGTGTGAACTGTGAAGAGGATATTAGGAGGTTGCAGGGGGACCTGGACAGGTTGAGAGAGTGGGCAGATGCATGGCAGATGCAGTATAATATAGATAAATGTGAGGTTATCCACTTTGGCAGCAAAAACAAGGGGGCAGATTATTATCTCAATGGGGTTAGGTTAAGTAAGGGGGAGGTACAGCGAGACCTGGGTGTCCTTGTACACCGGTCACTGAAAGTTAGCATGCAGGTACAGCAGGCAGTGAAGAAAGCTAATGGAATGTTGGCCTTCATAACAAGAGGATTTCAGTATTGGAGTAAATAATTCTTCTGCAGTTGTATAAGGCTCTAGTGAGACCACATCTAGAGTATTGTGTACAGCTTTGGTCTCCTAATTTGTGGAAGGATATCCTTGTGGTTGAGGCAGTGCAGCGTAGGTTCACGAGATTGATCCCTGGGATGCAGGACTGTCATATGAGGAAAGATTGAAAAGACTAGGCTTGTATTAACTGGAGTTTAGAAGGATGAGGGGGGATCTAATAGAAACATATACAATTATAAAAGGACTGGACAAGCTAGATGCAGGAAAAATTTTCCCAATGTTGGCAAGATGGGTGAGTCCAGAACCAGGGCCTCAGTCTTAGAATAAAGGGGAGGCCATTTAAGACTGAGGTGAGAAAAAACTTTTTTTACCCAGAGAGTTGTGAATTTATGGAATTCCCTGTTACAGAGGGCAGTGGAGGCCAAATCACTGGATGGATTTAAGAGAGAGTTGGATAGAGCTATAGGGGCTAGTGGAGTCAAGGGATATGGGGAGAAGGCAGGCACGGGTTATTGATAGCAGATGATCAGCCATGATCACAATGAATGGCGGTGCAGGCTCAAAGGGCCGAAGGGCCGAATGGCCTCCTCCTGCACCTATTTTCTATGTTTCAATGTTTCTATGTTTCTATAACTCCCTGAAAGTGGCATCATATGTAGATAATGCAGCAAAGAAATCTTTTGGCATGCTGACCTTCATCAGTCAGGGAATTGAGTATTGTCATTGGGACATTACATTACAGTTGTACAGGAAATTTGTGAGGATTCATGGAGTATAATAGTGGATGGAGTAGGGTTTTAGTAACCCTACTATAGAGAAGTACATAGGGGTTCAAATGATACAAACACACAATTAACCATAAATGGACACATCTTTATAATAATTATATTTATTTCCCTAAATTTAGTGTTTGTATCTTTGTATGAAGATACAGTACCTCCCACATTTTCTTTAAGATCCAGGTTCAATTACAAGTCCATTGTGCCCTTAGAGCATGTGGGATTAGTTTTTATATGCCAAGATTGGCAAACTGCCTTCAAGATCCCTATTATATTGGTTTATTTGGACTAAAAGGTGCTCTGGCTACTCTCTGATAACTGGATAAGAAGATGTGTAAAATTAGCTAATCAGATGGTTGTTCATGGCAATCTATGCGTAAAACCCCAGTTTGAACGACTTGCCTATTTGACATCTTCAACCTGCTCCACTTTGCAGAACAACTATTACAGCAAGGTCCTAGGTCACTGGCAGCTGGCACAGCCTTCTAAGATTTGTAAGGGGAAAACCACAAGGTGCAGTCAAGCCCAGAATAATCTGTCAATGCCATGACCAAAGGCGTCAAAAACTGCATCATTATTACACTTCATGCAGGTTCATGACCAAAGCTGCCAGCACCTGCTATCAGCTTCATCTTGATGTTCAATTTACAATTTATCCTCCAAATGTCACGTAATGAAACAGGGAAGATGCAGAAAATATGAAGAATAACTCAAACTTAATTTCTGAATGACAATCTCGTGTAAAGCCAAGATTGGTATACAAAAAATTAGTGCTTAAGGCTCAAACTTCAAACAGCATTTATCTACAAAAGATATGGTCAATAGGCAAAAATCATCAATATATGCACAAAGATTATCCGGCATTAGTTAAAGCTCCCTGATGAATTTATTTGTTCAGCATATGAATGATATGCTACTTCTTCACCACATCCATTTACAAGTGCCATCATGTTCTATTATTAAAGTCACATAATGCCTACATGCCATCACAGTACTCACAGAAAATAACACACTCCGACTGTTTCTTTGACACAGTCTGTTCGGTGACCATGCTGTTGTTATGAGATTTTTCAATGTCATTTTTAAACAGAAGCCAAACTTAGTAATAAATTGTAAAAGATCAATAAAACCAGTAGTGAAAAAAAGACAACAGATATCATACTGTAGTGCATTGCTATTGTAGAGAAAATCCTCAATCCTTTTTAGATCCATGAACGCTGTTTACAAAATTATTCTTCCCTTTAATAGAATTTAAAGATTGAAACATTGAATGTGCCTCAGCCAACTTTGATCTTATCAAGAGCTTCAGTTACAGTGGGTGACTGGACACTGTCAGCATGGATATTCAGACAATTGTTTTTTCACTTCTCTTGTCCAGGGTACCAACTACTAATGTGCCGTATAAAGCATTTTATAGGGATGTATCACAATCTGGTTTGGGAACAGCTCCATCCAAGATTGCAAGAAATTGAAGAGAGTTGTGGACATAGCCCAGACCATCACACAAGGCAACCTCCCTTCCATAGACTCCATCTGCACTTCACAGTCCGTCAGCAAGATCGCCAGCATAATGAAGGACCAGTCTCACCCTGGTCACTCCATCTTCACCTGCCCACATTTGACCAATATAACCCATTCATATCTATGTACCTGTCCAAATGTATTTTAGATGTTGTTATAGTACTTGCCTCAATAGCCCCCTCTGGCAGCTCTTTCCATACACCCTCCCCCTCTGTGAAAAAGTTGCCACTCATGATAGCTGGACCCAATTTGGAATGAGCAGAGAGAAACATGTACAAAATGCACTTAGAGCATACTCTAAAATGTACCACATAATATATGGATATACATGTGAGATAATATGTTCTTATTGCTGATCTGCATGGGTGTCACTGATAAAGCTATAATTTTATGGCCATAATCTAATTATTCAGTAGAGGCATAAATAAACCTGTTGTTTATTTCTCATATATTATCATATTTTATGACAGTGTGGCAGAAGTCCATGCAGCCCATGAAAGATATACTGTCTCTCAGACCAATAGCATCCATCCCATTCACCAACTACGTCCGTACAAAACTGTCAAAATTGACAGTATCCAGTCACCTACTGTAACTGAAACTTGCGATTAGGTCAAGGTTGTCTGAGGCACAAAATTGTCCCTCTCCGATGCTCATCAACTTTTTGTCACAAAGAAAGCATTACAATTCCACAGTCAGTAATAGAAGCTAGGACCCAAGCAGATCACTGGAGTTGTGAGGCAGCAAACTACAACTGGCTGGAACTATTTGTTCATAATGTGGTTGTGAACAAGATGAACCACTTGCCATGCCTTTGATAATCTACAAATATATCTATTGTAGCATTGAAATTGTCAAACAGATCAATTAGGGGGTGGGGGTGGGGGATCAATTTATTCTCATTCCCCAGATATCGTTAAGATTCAATCTTTCATTTGGTAGCATTTGTTAAGAGTCTGGGATCCATGCTGTTAAGAAGGGAAAACAATTAACAAGAAACAGATGGATCCAATTTCCAATTAATAATCATTGATGCCTAATAATTGTCACAGTGGTAGAAAATAATTTACTTTTGATCAGAATTCGCATCAGAAATGCCTACGATATTTACACAGAAACATAGAAACATAGAATATAGGTGCAGGAGTAGGCCATTCGGCCCTTCGAGCCTGCACCGCCATTCAATATGATCATGAGTGATCATCCAACTCAGTATCCTGTACCTGCCTTCTCTTCATACCCCCAGATCCCTTTAGCCACAAGGGCCACATCTAACTCCCTCTTAAATATAGCCAATGAACTGGCTCAACTACCTTCTGTGGCAAAGAATTCCAGAGACTCACCACTCTCTGTGTGAAAAATGTTTTCCTCATCTCGGTCCTAAAGGAATTCCTCCTTATCCTTAGACTGTGACCCCTTATTCTGGACCTCCCCAACATCGGGAACAATCTTCCTGCATTTAGCCTATCCAACCCCTTAAGAATTTTGTAGGTTTCTATAAGATCCCCCCTGAGTCTTCTAAATTCTAGCAAGTACAAGCCAAGTCTATCCAGTCTTTCCTCGTATGAAAGTCCTGACATCCCAGGAATCAGTCTGGTGAACCTTCTCTGTACCTCCTCTATGGCAAGAATGTCTTTTCTCAGATTTGGAGACAAAAACTGTACGCAATACTCCAGCTGTGGTCTCACCAAAACCCTGTACAACTGCAGTAGAACCTCCCTGCTCCTACACTCAAATCCTTTCGCTATGAATGCTAACATACCGTTTGCTTTCTTCACTGCCTGCTGCACCTGCATGCCTACTTTCAATGATTGGTGTACCATGACACCCAGGCCTCGTTGCATCTCCGCTTTTCCTAATTTGCCACCATTCAGATAATAGTCTACCCTCCTGTTTTTGCCACCAAAGTGGATAACCTCACATTTATCCACATTATACTGCATCTGCCATGCATTTTCCCACTCACCCAGCCTATCCAAGTCACCTTGCAGCCTCCTAGCATCCTCCTCACACCTAACACTACCCCCCAGCTTAGTGTCATCCGCAAACTTGGAGATGTTGCACTCAATTTCCTCGTCCAAATCATTAATATATATTGTAAATAGCTGGGGTCCCAGCACTGATCCTTGCGGTACCCCACTAGTCACTGCCTGCCATTCTGAAAAGGACCCGTTTACTCCTACCCTTTGCTTCCAGTCTGCCAGCCAGTTCTCTATCCACATCAATACTGAACCGCCAGTACTGTGTGATTTAAGTTTGTATACTAATCTCTTATGTGGGACCTTGTAGAAAACCTTCTGAAAGTCTAGATATAACACATCCACTGGTTCTCCCTTATCCACTCTGCTTGTTACATCCTCGAAAAATTCTATAAGATTTATCAGACATGATTTACCTTTCGTAAATCCATGCTGACTTTGTCTAATGATTTCACCACTTTCCAAATGTACTGCTATCCCATCTTTAATAACTGACTCTAGCAGTTTCCCCACTACCGATGTTAGACTAACTGGTCTGTAATTCCCCGTTTTCTCTCTCCCTCCTTTTTTAAAAAGTGGGGTTACATTAGCTACCCTCCAATCCTCAGGAACTACTCCAGAATCTAAGGAGTTTATAAAAATTATCACTAATACATCCACTATTCCTCTGGCTACTTCCTTGAGTACTCTGAGATGCAGACTATCTGACCCTGGGGATTTATCGGCCTTTAATCTATTCAATTTACCCAACACTACTAGACTGTAGTAGAGATGCAGTGTGGAAGCAGCTCCTTCAGCCCACCGAATCCACGCTGACCAGCAATCACCGCGTATACTACCATAATCCTACGCACTTGGGAAAATTTACAATTATACCAAAGCCAATTAACCTACAAACCTCTATATCTTCGGAAGAAACTGGAGCACCCTGAGAAAAGAAGAACATACAAACTCCATACAGACAGCACCCATAGTCAGGATCGAACCTGGGTCTCTGGCGCTATGAGACGGCAAATCTATGGCTGCCCCACTCTGCCGCCACTGTGTAGCAAGGAAGGAGCATTACCTGGTCTTATCTTTGGAATGTAACCAGTAAAGTGGAAGGATGTCAGTGTGGAGCATTTTGGAGATAGTGACGTGAAGCCTGTATATATCAAAATGGTTATGCAGAAATATAATGATAGATCGGATCTTAAACAGGAAGAAGTCCAATTTCAATAAATAAAGACAGGACATGAAAAAGGTAGACTGGGAACCTTTACTAGCCAGCATAGAGGGAAGTATTCAAATGAGAAATATCAAGAGTTCAGGGCCATCATCTTCCTGATGGAAGCCAAGGGTAACAAGTACAGGGGACTTTGGATGTTGAGGGATAGTGAGGGTTTGTTAAAGAAAAAAAAGAAGCATTTGTCCCTGATCCTTAAAAAGGAAATTTGGATGGCAGAGAATAGACAATAGACAATAGACAATAGGTGCAGGAGTAGGCCATTTGGCCCTTCGAGCCAGCACCGCCATTCAATGCGATCATGGCTGATCATCCCCAATTAGTGCCCCGTTCCTGCCTTCTCCCCATATCCCCTGACTCCGCTATTTTTAAGAGCCCTATCTAGCTCTCTCTTGAAAGCATCCAGAGAACCTGCCTCCACCACCCTCTGAGGCAGAGAATTCCGCAGACTCACCACTCTCTGTGAGAAAAAGTGTTTCCTCGTCTCCGTTGTAAATGGCTCACTCCTTATTCTTAGAAGTCATGAAATATCACTGGCAGATAGGATTAAGCTAAATCCAATTTTATAAACATATTAAGGACAAAAGAATAACCAGGGAAAGCGTAGGGACAACAGGGAAAATCTATACATGGTGCCAGACAATATAGGTGAGGTCCTAAACATTATTCATCAGTATTCACAAGGAATTGTTGTTGGAGAACTCAGCAAAGGTGAAGGTGAGATTCTAGTGCAAATCTTCATAATTATAAAAGAGGTACTTGATGGCTTAGTGGGCTTAATCTGTTGGCCATAACCCAAGTGTACTCAGGAGGTCGCACTGAACAGGTGGATTATTTTCTCTGGAGCATCAGAGGCTGAGAGTTGCCCTGATAGAATAATGTAAAATTATGAGAGGCATAGATAAACTAGACAGTTGGAATCTTTACCTCAGGGTGGAATTATGTCAAAGTCTAGAGGGCATATATGTGATCGACACAAAATGCTGGCGTAACTCAGCAAGTACCGGTAAGTCACCATCTCTCAAGAAAATGAAAGTTGATGTTTCGGGTTGAGACCCTTCTTCAGACTGATTGTAGGGGGTTGGGAGGAGAACTGGAAGCTAGAAAACACCAAGACAAATCAGGCTGGTAAAAGATAACCTCAGGCAGGGAGGTTCCCTGATAAGCCGATTGTTGGTTAGGGATGATAATATCCCATGGCCACATTGTTGCAAATCACAGAAATCATAAAAGGCTTTGAGTGGAGGAAGGGGGGCAAAGAGGGGATGAGCGAGGGAAGGGAAGACTTATTGTCTAATAATTTCATTTGTAGTACCTAATTTACAAGCGTCTCCAACTAACACTGCATCTCCCATAACTGAATAGTCCTCCAATAACATGTAGATGAAACTGAGGCCCTACTATTTACCTTCCGCAAATAACATGCTCAATTCCTTTATTAGTGCGACTTTCTTGGATACAGGGAAGTAGCTCAAGGGGTTATCTTATATAACATAATGTAAACCATATTTTTGCTCCATCAGTCAGACTTTGGTTTGTATAAGTGAGTTCAGGGTTTGTCAGCACTAAATGTAACTAAACAACCCACTACAATGTTCTCTTGAAGATATCCTTCCTTTTCCAAAGTATACGAGCCCCCTTGTAATGGTAATAGGTCCCGGATCAGTAGAAGGCCATGTCATGGAAAGCTGGACAATATATGTGAAGAAATGTAGAAAACATTTAATTGACCTATTGTTTCCAGATAGGGAAACTGCAAGTGGAAAATACATTAAAGAGCCACAAACCTATTTCTAAAACCATTACGTTCTGCGGGATTGCAGGGAGAGGTAAAAGGCCTTTGGACTCAGATGGTCATCAGAAGGAATGCAATTGCTGATAACAGGCCTGCTGAGTATAACATTTCATCTGGCAGTCAATAATGTGGAAGTTCAATGTCTGTTTTTTCACCTTAGTTGAGCTTCTGCAACCTGTTGAAACCTTACCATAACATTTATAAAATACATTGAAGATACTGAAATCTGTGTTCATCATTAGTTTATTATTGCTTGCATACTTATTACCTTTGTTTTCAACAAGCTCTGACAACTTCCCACAGCGAATGTCGCGGACCATAAATTTCTCATCAACATCTTCAAACTCTTCCTCAATGTTCGTTGTGGTCCACATTCTCTATGATCCACATCCCCCTAAATTCACTCCCCTGATCCTCTGACGATTATGTTCTAATTATTTCCCCTACTCCCTCCAATCTACCAGCCATGCCCATTGCCTCTGGTTTCATGCTCTTATGCTATGGATGCGTTGTCTTCCAGATTTGCACATTGCCAGCTCCCTCATTACCTTCAAAATTCTCTTCAATGCACTCTTCTTTAATTAATTTCAGACCATTGGGGATCTATTTATGGTGAGGGATGCAAATTTGGAAATTGAGGATCCACAACCTCAGGTTTCTAATTAGCAATTTAACAACGTGTTTGACGGGATATTTACATTTCTGCTCCTCAACTATAATAGCTCCAAGAAAATATTTGCTTCCTATTAGTAACAGTATATCTACTTTCCAATTGTACAAACATTGCAATGAAACCGTGCTGTGATGTATAGCATAGTTTAAACTTCAGCCAGCATAATAAATAAATGCATTTTAATACTTATTTAGACTTCCTCTAATTATCACAGAAAGATTTTTTTGACAAGCAATTAAAGTTTCCTCAATAAGGCAATAAACCATTGCCCAATTTGCTGAAAAGTCAAAATGCTAACCTTGAGTTCAGTGAAGCTGTTTAATCAGCCTTAGAAATAGTTCCCACGGGCATACCATTTAGAAGCACATAGACCTTCACCATGCAAATGAATGCTCATGCACAGTCACCTTTGAAATAACTTGGAGGATTCAATTTAATTTTAAATTTATTCTGTCATCTGACTTTTCATTTGAGCTGTAACCACACATATAAGGAACCATTAATTAATGTAAACAATGTACCCTGCTGCATGCATGACCAAATTCTGCATAATTTGTACAGACTTGCAAACTGATCAGATACATTCTGTTGTGAAAGCTAATTTACTGAGTAAAATATTATTTTCCATTTAAAAGATCCCCAACATGTTTTACACGGATGCATAGATGCAATATAATACCAACATTCATTTGTATAGTCTTATTACATTTAAACAGGGCTGAGTGATTCTGTATTGTGTTTAATAACTATGGCATAGATCACACAATGGAATTGTGCTTAAAACTGACAAAAGTTCCAAAAGTGACAATGAAGAAAACAAAACAGATTATTTGTTTACTATATAATGAGTTTCCATGGGAATCAAGGTCTTTAGACTAAGCCTAAATTTTACACAGCTCTAGTGGTGCATGTAAAGGATCCTTACGAAAAACATATTCTGTCATAGATCAGGGCGTTTTTATAGTTTTATGGCCTCTGACACAGGTAATAGTTACTCTCCAGTAGGTAGATATGTGCCATATGCAACAGTTAATCGATAATATCCGGATACTGTTTTTAACAATGATTAGGCTTTTATAGAAGTAATAACATAAATGTCTGGGTTTTCAAAAAAGACTACATTCTGCAGAGAAGAGGTTGGGATTTAATTTTACTGTTACAACAACATTTACAGATAACTACTGTTCATCATTTTTTGTTTTTAAAGTGTACATCTTTAATTTGAGACCAGGTTTTTCATATATTTTCCATTCTGGCATCTTGTCCAAGCTTTATTCAATTGAATAAAGTTCTGCATAGTTCTAGTAAAGCCTTTACAAAATATTATTAAAAGAAGGACAATTTTTCATAAAATACACAGTCCATATTTTGCAGTACGGGATGAATACACTGAATTAAAGAGTTATATATGACACAGTGTTGGAGTAATTGGGTCAGGCACCATCATCTAGGGAACAAGGATAGGTAACGTTTTGGATTGCGACACTTCCTTTCTTCCTACTGATGTCTAGTGGGGGACATGAGAGAAACTGGAAGAGTGGAGGAGCAGGTCAAAATCATGCAAGCAATAGGTGGATACCGATGAGGGGTGCGGAAGGGAGGAGGTTGATAGACAGATGGTTGGACAAGGGCCAGAGATGATTCACAGTGTGTTGACCATCTGGCAACAGTGCACTTGAAGTTAAATGTGAAAATGTAATGTTTTTTTGTTGCCAGAAGCTATTCTAGAATATTTTGCACATAGATTCAGCATCAAAGAATACCAACATGTATGTGTCGTAGTATTTAAAGGATTGAAACATGTTAAACTATCAGAAAATATTTCCATTTCAATCTGAGTACCCTTTTCAATGGTAACAATGTCAGAAAACAAGAGTGACATAGAATCTGATTTTGGTTGGTGCCAAAACACAATCTTGCTTTCATTTTCAGCATATCCAAGGAACCAATTGTTGACCAGGAAGGGAACAACATGTATCAATTAAGCTGTCTATATTGATGAGAAGGCAGTGGAGAGATTTAACTGTTTCAAGTTCCTTGGCATGCATATCTCTGAAGATCTGTCCTGGGCCCAGCACATTGGTGCAATCCAAGTGGGGCATAGAGAAGAGAGGGGGGGTCGCATGGGTGAATTTCTACAGGTGTACAGTATAGAGCACATTGACATTGATTGGTTATATCATGGCTAGGTTCAGTAACTTGAATGGTCAGTAATGAAGGAGATTGCAGAAAGTGGTTGACATTGCCTGGCCCATCATGAGAACTGGATGGCAAGGCAAAAGGACGGCATGGTGGCACAGCAATAGAGTTGCTGCCTTACTGCACTTGCAGTGCCTGAGACCCAGGTTCAATCCTGGCTACAGGTCCTATGTGTATGTATGGAGTTTGTACGTTCTCCCCTTGACCGCGTGGGTTTTTCCCGAAACCTTTGGTTTCCTCGCACACTCCAAAGACGTACAGGTTTGTAGGTTAACTGGGTTGGTTAAAGTGTAAAAATTATCCTGAGAGTGTGTAGGATAGTGTTAACATGCAGGGATTGCTGGCCGACATTGGTCTCAGTGGACTCTGTGTCCGCACTGTATCTCTCAACTAAACCGAACAGACCACCCCATCATCAAAGAGATGTATAGGAGGCACTGCTTCAAAAATGGCAGCTATTATCATAACAGACCCATTCTACCATGGCCACATTCACATAGAAACATAGAAACATGGAAATTAGGTGCAGGAGTAGGTCATTCGGCCCTTCGAGCCTGCACCGCCATTCAATATGATCATGGCTGATCCTCCAACTCAGTATCCTGCACCTGCTTTCTCTCCATACCCCCTGATTCCTTCAGCCACAAGGGCCACATCTAACTCCCTCTTAAATATAGCCAATGAACTCAACTACCTTCTGTAGCAGAGAATTCCAGAGACACCACTCTCTGTGTGAAAAATGTTTTCCTCATCTCGGTCCTAAAGGAATTCCCCCTTATCCTTAGACTGTGACCCCTTGTTCTGGACCTCCCCAACATCGGGAACAATCTTCCTGCATCTAGCCTATCCAACCCCTTAAGAATTTTGTAAGTTTCTATAAGATCCCCCCCAATCTTCTAAATTCTAGCAAGTACAAGCTAAGTCTATCCAGTCTTTCCTCATATGAAAGTCCTGACATCCCAGGAATCAGTCTGGTGACCCTTCTCTGTACCCCCTCTATGGCAAGAATGTCTTTCCTCCGATTTGGTGACCAAAACTGTACACAATACTCCAGCTGTGGTCTCACCAAAACCCTGTACAACTGCAGTAGAACCTCCCTGCTCCTATACTCAAATCATTTTGCTATGAATGCTAACATACCATTTGCTTTCTTCACTGCCTGCTGCACCTGCATGCCTACTTTCAATGACTGGTGTACCATGACAGCCAGGTCTCGTTGCATCTCCCCTTTTCCTAATCTACCACCATTCAAATAATAGTCTACCCTCCTGTTTTTGCCACCAAAGTGGATAACCTCACATTTATCCACATTATACTGCATCTGCCATGCATTTGCCCACTCACCCAGCCTATCCAAATCACCTTGCAGCCTCCTAGCATCCCCTTCACACCTAACACTACCCCCCAGCTTAGTGTCATCCGCAAACTTGGAGATGTTGCATTCAATTCCCTCGTTCAAATCATTAATATATATTGTAAATAGCTGGGGTCCCAGCACTGAGCCTTGCGGTACCCCACTTATCACTGCCTGCAATTCGGAAAAGGACCTGTTTACTCCTACCCTTTGCTTCCTGTCTGCCAGCCAGTTCTCTATCCACATCAATACTGAACCGCCAATACCGTGTGCTTTAAGTTTGTATACTAATCCCTTATGTGGGACCTTGTCGAAAGCCTTCTGAAAGTCTAGATATTCACATCCACTGGTTCTCCCTTATCCACTCTATTAGTTACATCCTCGAAAAGTTCTATATGATTCGTCAGACATGATTTACCTTTCGTAAATCCATGCTGACTTTGTCCAATGATCTCACCACTTTCCAAATGTCACTACTTCTATTTTACAAAATATACAGGTGGAGACACTTCACCTGGAACGATTAAGACTTGTCCTGATGGACAGGTTGGATCAATTCAGAGGAATATGGTCTCCATTTATTGAATATTTAAAGGGTTAAGATGGTCCGGTTCAAGGCCATGATTGAAGCCTGAATGAAGGAATACATGAAGAATTATATACAATAGATCATGAATATATCTCCAATGAAGAATATCTTGTTTAATACTCCACTCATTTTATTTATCTCTTTTTTATTTCTCTTTCTCTTTATTATCTATCTCTATTTCCTACTGTTATAAAATAAAAAAAATATAGAAGTATAAATAAGATTGACTGTAAATTTTAAAAATATTAAGAATATATGTGACAATAATATTTTCTTTTTCTTTGATTTTATATTATTTCTTCTTAATATGTAATTACTCCTAATAAAAATATTTTACAAAAAAAATATATACAGGTGACTGAAAACTATAAGCTCCAGGTTCAAAAGAAGCTCCTTTCCAGCAACCATCAGGCTCTTGAACGCTAAAGCATAATCCTCCCTAAGCAACTTTGATCTACTCTGGACATTGATTGGGTTGCACTATGTACTTTGGTTTTCCACTATTATATTATAGTTAGTATTACTGAGTATTAATTTATTGTATTATTGAATATTGTCTATATATTTCATTGTTACTGGGTGAATGGGCCTGTCAGTCTACAGCAAGTAAAAATATCATTGTTCTGCTACAAATACAAATGACAATTAAACATTCTTGACTTTTGTTGATACTTTCTTCAAGGATGAACATTTGCAGTATTCTTCTCCTTTCATTTCAAATTTGGATGCATGATGCTACTAAAGAAGTGATTGTATTTTTCAGATTAATTGGGCATGATCCTTAGCTCTCTCCCGATTATAGACAAAACATGGTCAGCATTGCCAATTCCATACACATTCCATGAATGAATTAAATACTCATTCCTCCACAAACTCAGAAAGGTAATGGAAACTTCTGCCTCAGAACCCAGGCAATGACAAGAAAAATGAGGCAGTACTTTCCAGTCGATGAAAGGTTTTACCTGCACTTTGTGCCTTTTTCGAGAAAGTAACAAGGCAGTAATCAAGTGTGAAGGAAAAGAGAGCAAAGTTCCCCATATAAAGCTGTAATAATAGCAGGGAGTACACATGACAATTGTGTTGGTGATCTGAGAAGCAGGGCAGCCATTTTGCTCAGTACTTGGAAAAGATGCAGATGCTCCTGAGCTATCACTCTTACTGGCAATAGGGTTCATGATGTTCAAGCTCCAGTGAGTTTACTACTGCCATGAACCAGAACAAGGACTATTCCTCATATTTTGTTTTGATATTTTAATCGAGTCTCTTTTGTGACTTGCATGGGTTACATGCTTGCAATTGGGAATCTAAGGACACCCCTGGTGAATTTTCTGACAGGTTACAAACTCCTGTATTATAAATGCAATGTTCAGACTTTTAACATTGGGTAGTGCAGGACTAGCATGTAAACATAAAAAATCAATCAAAACTGTTTAATATACTGGACCTGATGTTTTATGGAGGGTATGGAATAGCCATGAGTATGGGAAGAGCATTGAACAATAATTGAATGATGTAGATCATTTTCACTCAGCCCTGAGATCCAGGCTGGGAGTTAGTCCACAGGGGTGATGAGAGAGCATTGTCTTAATATCCTCAGCAAAGTTCCATTGATGTTAAGAATGCCTTCCGTAGTAAAACAGTATGCGAAGTTAGTAAGCACTTTTGTAAATTATGTGAAGGAAAATGGTGGAAATAATTGTTATGACTGCAAAGGAAGATATTGGCCTTACAATGTTGTTTTAGTTGCCCATTATAGGATGTGCAAGTTCTTTAAAAAACAAATTTAGGACAAAGGACAAAGGACATTTATTATCCCATACACCAATTGGTGCAGTGAAATTTGACTTGCCAATGCAGCACATGAATAAAGATAATACTCAACATTAAATAATTTAACAGTAAACATAAAAACATCCCCCCACTGTGGGGGAAGGCAGCAAAGTCCAGTCCCATCCTCAGTTCACCCATAGTCGGGCCTATTAGGCCTCCGCAGTCGCCGCTATGGCAGCCCGATGCTTCAGGCCCTCTCGCCGGATGATGATGCTCTGGTGTCGGGTGAACACTCTCAGCGGCCCGGAGTGTCTGGAGTGGCCGTTTCCTCCCCAGAGTTTGCAGCTCCCTTAGTCCACAGGCCGCGGCGGTCGGAGCTCCGACTCCGGCGATCTCATCATGAGATCCCAGGCTCCACGGTGTTTAAAGCTCAGTGCCACCCGCGGCTGGAAGCTCCACAGACCCGCAGACCGCAGCTCCACGATGTTGCAGTCGGCAGTCCCTGCCCTCTGGAGCCCACTGCACGGCGACCCGGACAAGGCATCGCCCGCTCCACGATGGCGCCCCCAGCACTGTGCCGCCGCCGAAGCTGAAGTCCCGTCCGGTCCTGGCAGGAAACGTCGCTCCAGACTGCCAGTAGGCCGTGAGGAAGGGGCGAAGATACGGCCCGGAGAAATGCCGCATCTCTTACTAGGTAGGGACTGAGAAAATTGTTTTCCCCTTCGCCCCCCACCCCCCACATAAAAAGACTAAAAGCCCTCCAAAAAGAAACACTTTTAACTAACTAAAAAAAAGAGTGAAAAGACTAACAGCTGCTGGCAGGGCAGCCATACTCGACGGCGGCCCCAAGGAGATAATGCAGATATGGATTGCAGATATGGATGGTAGTTCTAATTCACATCAGGTGCAGAGGTATTATTGAACAGTGGGGTGGGAGATTGTAACCTTCAGGTGGTCTACCCTGTTTAGACAAATGCAATCGACCTGACGTGCACAAACAAATAGAAAAATAAACCAAGTTGACCTACAACTTTAGGCAGTGCATACCATACGCAGGAAGAAAATTGAACAGTTCCCTTGGGTTGCCTTTCATGCGCTGAAACTGAAGAGCAAAGAGACAGAGTTTAGGATGTTAATTTGAATTTACTGTACTCCTGTGGAGGGAGATATTAGAATCGTATTGATAAGCTAATTGGAAATAAACAGTATGCACGTTGATACAATTGCAACTGAGTCAATATCGGGCAAGATGTGCACTGAAAATATCTCAAAGAATTTTCCCTTTGAATAAATCAATGTCATGCACTCATGCTGAAAGTGAAAGACGTCTATAGCTCATATACATAGTCACACATGAACATGAGAAGTAGCTCTAACTGGGTGATGACAGAGAACATAAAGAAGGAAACCACCATCTCACAATGAGGGAAAGTATGACCGGGAATACACATATGAGATAACAGTTGAGTTTGCATGTGGAAGTAAGTCTGGGGAAAGCAGTACTTGAATTAGAAGCATTGAGAAGTTGGATTTGGAAGAGAGTCCAAATGAAGAAGAATATGAGCTTGATCCAAAAGTGAGAGAAACACAAATGCATTTTTTTTCTTGAGTGGAGGAAGGCCAGAAGCCCGATCAATGCATGTAAAGAGATGCTTCGATATCGAATAGTTTGGGCTGTTTTGGGATTGCACACAATGGAGGGGAGGGTGATACCCCCAGTTGTGAAACAATGTATTGAGAGCTTTAACTTATGAAAATACCTTATGCGACTTCAAAGGAATTTCAAGAAACATGGAAACATAGAAAAATAGGTGCAGGAGTAGGCCATTCAGCCCTTCGAGCCAGCATCGGCATTCAATATGATCAGGGCTGATCATCTAAAATCAGTACCCTATTTCTGCTTTTTCCCCATATCCCTTGATTCCTCCAAAGAACCTCCCACTTTCTGATTTGAGTGAGGTATTGTTTCCGGGTTGATTCCCGACACGATGCTGCAATAAGGTTCATGGCTCTTGACGAGATGCCTGCCCGGATGAGCGGTCTTTTCAGAACCTGCAAGCCAACAAGTTTAATGACCATGGCAAAGATGACTGACCCCCCTGTAATGGAGTGAGTAATCAATTTGGGATGTTTCCCAATCGCCATCCATGGTTGTTGTACATTTCTACAACCATCGGGTACCATGGTTGTGTAGGCCAGTCAGGAATGATCAATATGCCAGTTGCAGAGTCTAGTTAAATTTTCTGAAATACCCGACTGGTGAGGCAGCATGGGGGAAACGCGTAGCAACCCATTTCCCCCAATGGATAAAACGCATCCAATGCTATTACCCCAGGGTCTGGTTCCCACAACACATACATTGGTATTCGATGGTTCAGCCTGGACGCAAATAGGTCAATATCTGGTGTCCCCAAATTGAGCTATAATATCTCCAAAATTTGGGGGTTCAACATCCACTCAATGTTGTCATTGAAGACACGTGACCTGGTGTCCGCCACTGAATTAAGCTTCCCAGGCAAATAGGTCGCAGTAATCCAAATATTTCTTTCAATGCACCAGTGCCAAATTGTATTAGCCAATTCATTGCAAACTAGCGACCTGATACTACCCATGTGATTGATTTAAACCATTATTGTAGCATTATCTATTCGAAAGCGGACATGTAATCCCATGAATTAGTACAGTAAGCCCGCAGTCCATGAAATGCCCCCAGCATTTCTATATAGTTTATCCCATGTGACTCCAGGAATGTAGACTCATGAGAGTTCCATCTGCCACCACAACTGGACATCGTACCAGTTGCTCCCCAGCCTGGTGCACTTGCGTCAGTTAGTAGCACAACATCAGGGTTGTTCCTATAATAGGTCAATGACATTCTTTAATATTATCTACCCACCATTATAGCTCGTTTCTAGCTTCCGGTGGTAACCGAAGTGGCCGATCAAAGCAGCCAGCATTTGTTTTTTAATGCTGTGATTTGTGACCTTTGTGAATTTCGGTAGTGTAGCGGTCCGAATCGTGCAGCTGGGAATGTAGTTACCAATTTAGAGTTACCAATACCAATAACTTTTGCTGTTTGCCGCATGGTCGATACCCTGGCGCAAGCAAGACTGTGGCACTCTTCTGATATAGCAGCAGCTTTATTAGTGGGGATGATAAACTTCATTAAATTAGTGTCTAAGGTGAACACCAAATCCATAACCCGTACCGGGTGCAGTTTTTGATTTGTCTGGATGGATTACAACCCCAGCTTCTCAAGCAGAGCCTTGGTTGCAGCCACTCCTTGAATTGCCAATTGGAGGGTCTGCCCCACTATAAGGATTTCATCCAATATGCCATCACTATAATCTTGTTGTCGGAGAAGAGCCAATACAGGTAAATACCAACTTGGTAAACAGCCTAAGGCTGTGATGGTTCCATTAGGCAGACAACTTATGAATTCCCTGTGCCTCAGCGATGGGCACCGTATAGCATGCTTCTTTCAAATCGATACATGCCTTAAAGTACCTCGAGTAAAGCTTCCACCTAGCTGTTCCAAAAGCATCCATTTTGACATGGGTATATTGTACAAAAGTGTTCAACTCAGCTAAATCGATTATAATCCGACATCCCTCTTCTTTTTTACTGCTGGTGAACATATTAAGCTCAACTCAATAGGTCCATGCTTGGTTATGCCAATTACTACTTTTCCCTGCTCGCCATATAATTTCAGCATGCCCTGCCTCCACCTCTTTTTGGGATAGAGTAAATTCCTACGAGGCGAATGCTGGGTATGGGAATCTATACCTCCAACGAATTATATACCCTTGAACACTTTGTAAAATAAACTCATCTGTGGTGACAGTTTTCCCATATGTCCAAGGCCGCCCGCAATCGCCCACCTATTCGTGTAGGAGGGATACTACGGCGTTAGAGGAGCCAGACCCCCTTACCTCCATAGTGAACGGCGGTTCCATACATACGGTGCTTCGGGTGGACGTTATGGAGGTTGACGGGCCGGCGGCCGCATTTCCCATGCAGGCCGCTGTTGGCCTTGCCCTAAAAGGTCGTTGTATTTGTTGAGATGGAGGTAGGTAGAAACTTTGTGCCCTATCCGGCAGCCTTGGTTCACAGGTTGTATTAGGCTGTTGCCGGTGATATGGGTGAACTCTGGCCGATGGAGTTTCATGAGGCCCACTGTTTTGGCCTCCTTTGTCCAGTCCCTTCACCTGTTTGGACAGGTCTCCAAACAACTGATGCGGCGGTGGAGCGGTAATGGTCGGCACAACCCCGCGAATTTGGGGTTTAGTGTGGGCTATATGGAGCTCTTACGCAGGCAATTTATCTCATACTGGGCGTTGCATAGGAGTGCCAGTGCATCATGCTATTTACTGGACACATTATCCCCGACCAGGGTTTAGCAAACGCCGTTATGCCCGTGGAGAACCTTTCTCCAAGGTATTATTGAGAATCTGACTCGAGAGTTGGTGCATAAGTAGGCAATCAATGGTGCCCGCCAATTCGTGGTGCAGGGTTCACCTGTCTGGTAGAAACGGCAAACTTCACTCACCACCTCCAGCATATCCTCCTCATGCTCTGGTTCAGCGGTCACTGGCTGTCCCTGGTCGTCGTCAAACTCAGCAGCTGGGCAATCATTAATGCTTCTGGCTGGAGACGATGAGGAGCTGAGCGGAGTCCTTGCACGGCTGGTAGATGCCCGCGAGTCCCGTTCTTCTCGTTCTCGGTCCCGCTGGAGGTGTTGCACCACTTAAGAGCTCCAACCGCTCAATGCGACCGTCCCTGCTATATGCAGCGGACAAGCCGACTTCCCCAGGCCCTGCGAATTCACTGCGGCTTCCACCATCGGACCTCACCCCCTTAGGGTCTATGGTCCAATGGCAGGTCGTCGTGACCTACAGCCCAAGTAGGGTCATACGACTCCCGCACGGACTCTCCGCTAGTCTGTCTTCTCCCAGACTGTGGCGGCCCACCTGGCTGATAAGAAGGCAGGTGAGTTGACTCGGCGCCGGCCCCCGGAACCTGGCTCCCCGGAGTCCGTGCAGGCTTACCTCCACACATGCCCATTACTTGACGTGGAGGCGCATGGTCGGTCGCTCCCAGAGCTGAGCTGACCGACCGCTTCCTGCTGCCACCTCCGCCCTTGACCGCAGCCTGACGGGGTGTGTTGTCGGCGGTATCTGCTCCAGCAGGCCTACACGACGCAGCAGTGTTATGCCCGGGCTGCACGATGGCAGATATCCCTGGCTGCGGTACGTAATGCACTTTGCAGGGCTCCCCTGTCGTGCGGCTGTCCCCCGGCCCAGCCCCCTCGGGTCTACTGGAGCTCGGGGAGAGGTTGCCTGTAAAGAAACAAGACCCCTTGCCACGTACCTGTATCCCCCCTTATTCTCTTGGGGGACGGGGCTCGGAGTCTGGACCCGTTGCTTCCAGCTCCGGAGCGGTAACCCATTCGGGTGAGTCGGCCCCTGTATCAGCGGGAGCGCCTGACTTCCGCATTCCTGCCCCCACCGTGCGTTAAAGCTGCCGGCGTTCCTTGCAGCTCCGGGGACAAGGGCCGTCGGCTGGCCGCAGCTCAGCTCCGCGACAGCATCGTCCTCCGGCCCTTGTCCATGCTGTGAAGAAAAGGTAATACTCACCTGCCGGTCTTGTGAAGAAGCCGGAGGAGAGAGCGCACTCCCCCCCCCAGCTGCCGCTGCAGATGCGCGCAACGATATGCGCGCAGGCATGCTGGCGGGGTCTTCACGAAGTCACTCACGTGACTCCGAAGTAAAATCTCTCCCATAGATCACAAGATTGCTGAAGGAAAACACTGGCAAAAAGTTCAAAAGGATGAAGTTACCTATGTAAAGATGAATATATTTGCGATATTCAGCGTAACCTTGCTGTTATTCCTTAATTCTCATTCCTTTACCTCATGGTCCTCTATCATACAGGTAATCAACCTTTTGTCAGGACACAAGTATTTGGACACATAGCAGAACTGGTGTCCAAATACTTTGATGGCAAAAATAAGCTGATGCTATGTGGAGGTGGAAGTGGAGCACTGATCTTGCAGGGGGGACAGTTCATTATAGATATACCCAGAGCTCTGGTATTTACATTCAAAATGAGAAGTGATTACTTATTGTGGGCTGGGAAAGTGTCAATAGTATGATATTGATGATCCACGCATGTGCTAATGATCATAAACCGACTAAAAAGCATTGCTTTAACACTCTCCATCAGACTTAAAATAGGTTGTTGAGAACAGTTAGGAAGATGCAGACAAAAGCATTTACACCTGCAGTAAATACAAAAGTATCTAAAGATAAATCTACTTATTTACTACTCCTCTCAACTACAATGCCACAATGTAAAGAATAACAACTCTATAGATTGCCCTCTTGATGCTAATAAATCCAGTGAATAACTTCTCTAGTTGCCGTTACACATGATAAATCTCACATGCAGCATTAAAGTATTCATTTAACCATACATAACCATGGATAATATATATCACTTAAATTTGTATGCATCTATTATCATGCCAAAACTCAATATAGATCAAAATGCTTATTCATTCCCATCATCGTTACAATTATATATTGATTTCAAAATACTTCAATAAATACTGCAAAACTCATAATAACAATTTCTAGTTTTGTTTTCTCTTATTGATTCATATTTCTAGTCCAGAGAAAGCAAGATCACTGGCTCCACATACCCTCAACCCAAATTGCACATCAAGGATTGTTGGTCACTCAAAGGCACCTCATCATGATGTGCATGACCCATTCTGGTGCTCTAGCTGTCTATTTATCATCTGAACAAATCACATACTAAAGACCAATGAGGACTAAAAATACTTTCATTACACAGATAAACCAAAGTAACTGTCTCATTGTGCCTTAGATCTAAATTTCTCGTCAACAATTCTTCTTCACTTCAAGAAATCTGAACCCAATATTCACATTGGGCTCTCTAAGATGCTCTGCCCCATTGATGCTTAGCCACATTCCACACATTGTGACCTCTGCAGGTACTTCAACTGCACATGTTTTCCACCTAAGCATCTCACTGCCTTTGTACTACAGTCATTATGCTGTTGCCCCCCAACCAAACAATCATGTTCTCATTTCTTGATGATGCGTGTTCAAACATTCAACACTGTAAATAAATCCCTGGGCTCCAGCAAGAAAGAGTTAGATTTAGCTCTTAGAGCTAAAGGAATCAAGGGATATGGGGAAAAAGCAGAAATAGGGTACTGATTTTAGATGATCAGCCCTGATCATATTGAATGCCGATGCTGGCTCGAAGGGCTGAATGGCCTACTCCTGCACCTATTTTTCTATGTTTCCATGTTTCTTGAAATTCCTTTGAAGTCACATAAGGTATTTTCATAAGTGAAAGCTCTTAATACACTGTTTCACAACTGGGGCTATCACCCTCCCCTCCATTGTGTGCAATCCCAAAACAGCCCAAACTATTCGATATCCAAGCATCTCTTTACATGCATTGATCGGGCTTCTGGCCTTCCTCCACTCAAGAAAAAAAATGCATTTGTGTTTCTCTCACTTTTGGATCAAGCTCATATTCTTCTTCATTTGGACTCTCTTCCAAATCCAACTTCTCAATGCTTCTAATTCAAGTACTGCTTTCCCCAGACTTACTTCCACATGCAAACTCAACTGTTATCTCATATGTGTATTCCCGGTCATACTTTCCCTCATTGTGAGATGGTGGTTTCCTTCTTTATGTTCTCTGTCGTCACCCAGTTAGAGCTACTTCTTATGTTCATGTGTGACTATGTATATGAGCTATAGACGTCTTTCACTTTCAGCATGAGTGCATGACATTGATTTATTCAAAGGGAAAATTCTTTGAGATATTTTCAGTGCACATCTTGCCCGATATTGACTCAGTTGCAATTGTATCAATGTGCATACTGTTTATTTCTAATTAGCTTATCAATACGATTCTAATATCTCCCTCCACAGGAGTACAGTAAATTCAAATTAACATCCTAAACTCTGTCTCTTTGCTCTTCAGTTTCAGCGCATGAAAGGCAACCCAAGGGAACTGTTCAATTTTCTTCCTGCGTATGATATGCACTGCCTAAAGTTGTAGGTCAACTTGGTTTATTTTTCTATTTGTTTGTGCACGTCAGGTCGATTGCATTTGTCTAAACAGGGTAGACCACCTGAAGGTTACAATCTCCCACCCCATTTCGTGCCCACCGCTCCCACCCTCTATCATCAGGTCAAACAGGTAGTTCTACGGTTTTCATCTTACTATTTTTAGTCATGGTTGGTTCTGTGATTCCACACCGCTGCTTTGAAGGATGCTGCGCAGGCGTGCTGGCGGGGTCTTCACGAAATCCCTCACCGCGACTCCTCGTAAAATACAGATCAACCTTCAAACTTGGTAAGTTCTCGTTTAATCTTACTATTTTGACCAAAAACAATCAGCAGATCAACAGGAGAAATCATTTGCGTGTTTCTGGCATTCCAAACAAGGTGACAGTCATTGCATTGCAGGGCAACCCATGCAGCTTGAATGAGCAATATCTTCCACATAATTTAACTGTTTCTTTGGTAACACTGACAATTTGCACTATTCATGTTTAAAGGAATTAGTTACCCACAGTATTAGGTAATAGGATACATCTGAGTCAGTATGAATGCAAATGTCCATTGTGCTGAAAACGGGTATCATAAGTTCATGTTAGAATTAGGCTATTCGGCCCATGGAGTCTACTCTGCCATTAAATCATGGCTGATCTACCTTTCCTTCTCAACCCCATTCTCCTGCCTTCACCCCATAACGTTGACATCCTTACTGATCAAGGACCTGTCATTCTCCTTCTAAACTCCAGTGAGTACAGGTCCAGAGCCATCAGACACTCATCATACATTAACCCAATTATCCTCAAGATTATCTTCCTCATGGACAGTCTCCAATGCCAAAACATCCTTCCTTAGATAAGGGGCCCAACGTTCTTCACAATACTCCAAAGATGGTCAGACCAGTGCCATTTAAAACCTCAACGTTACATCCCTACGTTTATATTCTAGTCCTCTTGAAATGAATGCTAATAATTTCATTTGGCTTCCTTACTACTGATTCAACCTGCAAATGAACCTTTTGGGAATCCTGCACTAGCAGTCCCGTCCCTTTGCATCTCCGATTTCTGAATCCTCTCCCCATTTAGAAAATAGTCTATGCCATTATCCCCACTACCAAAGTGCAAGACCGCACAATCGGATACGTTGTATGCCATCTTCTACGTCTTTGCCCACTCTCCAAACCAATCCAAGTCATTCTGCAGAATCCCTACTTCCTCTCTGCTATCTGCCCCTCCACCTACCTTCATATCATGCACAACCTTTGCCACAAAGCCATCAATTCCATCATCCAAATTATTAACAGACAACGTGAAAGGTAGCAGACTCAACACTAACCTCTGCTGAACACCACTAATTACCGGCAGCCTACAGGAGAAAGCCCCTTTTATTCCCACTCTTTGCCTTTTTAATCCTCGACCCTATAGCAAATTATTTAGGGTAGTTGTGTGATTAAAAATAACATTTTGAGATAGTCCCAAATGTAATGTAATGTTCAAAATAAAAGAATACCAGTATTTTCAATTAGTCCAGTAAAAACTCTTTTACCTGCAAAAGCTCCAGTAGTATAATTTAAAATGTTCCTTAACATTCCAAGCTATGTAACTTCTTCTGACGTTAAAAACCTTAGATCTAGCACATTGAACATTCCTTTGACCCACAACTGATCACTTGGCTCTCTATTAAAGAGTTTCATTGCACTCACTACTGAGGGTTAGGTTGTATTATGTGAAATTTGACCTGTGATTCTCATTTGCAAATTTTGTCATTTTTCCATGTTGAGAGGTTATGTCCTGTGGGAATCAATCTGTTCTGAACTCACAGACCACCTTCAGAAACAGCACACATGAGAATAATTTAATAAATCTGCCCTGGAAGTTGACTCATGTCCCAAAGGATGAAGGTTGGTAACCAAACTCTGCTGAGGTACACATTTTCACAGATTACTGCTTTTATGTCAGTGACCAATTGTGATGTATCCTCCAATTTTATTGGTGATTTATTAGTAACCTTGAAACAGTATTGCTGCATTTAAAATGTGGAGTGGCAAGATGCAGCTTGATTGAAGCAATGACTATTTTTTTCATTTTTGTAAACATTCACAATCCTGCTTTTAAACTATTAACTAATAATAACCAACATCTAAACCAGCAACTGCAATTTGTTATTTCTATTAGCTAACAATGGATGGTTATTAAGTATTGTAAAAGCAAGTGTGCAAGGAAGCAAAATAATATTAAGACATAGTTTTAAGCCAAAACTAACTTAAATCTTTGAAATTAATCCACAGCTAGTTTCAAAATTTGTTACATTCTTTGAAAAAATATTCCATTTAAGAAAGGCATTATTTCAAAATGCAGTACTGTACTCAATTAAATTATTTTTACAAACTATTTGAAAAAAAATGAATGACTGTACAAACCAGGATCAGCATTGTGTCTTGTGAATGTTGTCTTAATACAAAGCAAAGAAAATCAAAAAGAATATTTGCCAATTTCAATGAAAGGAAATCTGTTGCTTCAGGCATCTATATCTGTATAACTAAAAGTCTTGTCTTTGTGTGTGTGTGCCCACGATGTGTCAATCTGCTTTTCCTATCCCCTTCCAAACGCTAGGCCACAGCCACCCTATTTTCACATATCCTACTCACATTTTCCCCGTAGTGGCAATAAACATCTTCCTGTCGCATTCCCACCTATATTTCCGAAGTTATTAACCCTTTAAATTTAAAAAACAGCCCCCAAAACTCGCCCATTTTGGAAAAAAACGCGAGTGACGTCACAATGCGCTTGCAAGGCAGGATGGGACACTCCAGGAGGGTGTGGCACTCCAGCGCTCACAGATTACCTGGTGGGGGGATGGTGCCACAGGCCGAGCCCTGGGACTGGGCCTGGGCTGGAGCTCAGCCTTGTGCTGGAGCTGGAGTGAGGGCCGAGCACTGAGCTTGGGATGGGGCCATGACCGGGGCCGACAAAGAAGCCGCCGCTCAAACCAAGAACGAGCCTGAGTCCAGGGTCAGGGACGAGCCCACTGGATCCCAAGCAGCAGCCGAGCTGATGGATGGAGTCCACAGAAAAGGCCGAGTTCCAGGCCCTGGTGCTGCTCTACGACCTGGGTAGGTCCTGGGGCAGGGAATGGGAGGATGATGAGGGAAATGATGAGGAGGGAGATGGGCTTTGTAGTGGGGTGGTATAGGGAGATTGGGGGTAGGGTGTGGTGAAGGGAGATGGGGAGGGGTGGAGCAGGGAGATGCCCTCTCCCTATCTACCCTCACTCCCACCCTCTCCCTCTCTGCCCCCTCCCTTTGGCCCCCTCACCCTCTCCCTCTCTACCCTCCCACCCCCCTACTCTATCCCCTCCCTCTCTTTACCCCCTCCCTCTCAGTGCCTCTCCCTTTCTATCTCCTCCCTCTCCCTCTACCCTCCCTCTACCCTCCCTCTCTACTCACCTCCCCTCACTCTCCTTCTCAATCCCCTCACCCTCCATCTCTAACCCCCTCCCTCTCCCTCTCTACCCCATCCCCCTCCCTTAACCCCACTCCCTCTCTGCCCCCTCTCCCTCTCTCCCTCTCTACCCCCATCTCTCTCTACACCCTCCCTCTCTAGCTCTCCTCCCTCCCTACCACCCCACCCTCTCTACCACCTCTACCTCTCTACCCCCCTTCCCTCTCTAGTGATTGAAGAGGGAGGGTGAAGAGGAGGAGGAGGGTGTGCTGGGGATGAGGAGGAATGACCACGCCTGCGCAGTTGGGGCCATGTGTGAGTGGTCCAATATTGCATTGGGGGAACGGCTTACATTGGGGGAATGGGTGAGTGGTGGAATCTTGTGTTGGGGGAGCAGACCTAATGGGTCTACACTTAGTCTGGTATATATTACTAAAACTCTCATCTTGTTTGTGTGCGTGAGATCCCGAAACTCCGCCAAAATGGTACACGATAGTGCTAAATTGTTTTGCCCACCTTACTCACCATTTTCCTGTGATGTAAATGATACGTTTTGGTCACATTGATGGTAGATTTTACAAGGTATTGACACTTTAAACTTGACAAAAATCACTTTTCAAACCACTTTTCCACTTGCCCTGCCCATCAGCCATGTTCGACGTCACAATGATGTCACAATGAGATCCCAAATTTCTTCTCTTTTTAAATTGCCATTTTCAGAGACATTGATTTTATTCCAACAAAAAACCCTTTAAATCAAATTCTTCCATTTTCATTAACAGCTAACATTGTCTTTAGGTTATTTTAATGAAAATACGCGATTTTCATTGTGAATTTCATTTTTAAAAAAACATTGTGATTTGCATTGAGATTTATTTTATGCGAAAAAAAATTCAGTTTTAATTAGATCCCAACAGGTCCGCACCTGTGCAGTCCGGGGAGAGTATCCGTTTTGAGATCGCCACTTGATTTGCTCTACCACCAACGTGGGGTCCTGCACGTCCAGTGATTGGCTCCGACATCCCGCTTGACACCTGATTGGTCCGGGTTCCATGTGGGGGGGCACCGATGCCGCCCCCCCACTATGAGGGGCCGATTGATTGGCTCTGACATCCCGCTTGACGCCCGATTGGTCCAGTTCCCACATGGGGTGAGCGCCGTCGCCGCCACCCCATGGGGTCGATTGATTGGCTCCGACTGCCTCGGCCTCTCCATCCCCCACCCTCATTTCCAGGCCGCTCGACCCATCCCCCTCCACAGCCCCCACGTCAACTACAACTTCATCGCCGATGTGGTGGAGAAAACGGGGCCGGTGGTGGTTTACATCGAGATCCTGGGGAGGTGAGGAGGGAGTGTAGGAGGGTTGAGGGAGAGGAGGGGGTAGGGAGGGAATGTGAAGGGAATGTGGGGGAGTTGAGGAGGCAGAGTGGGGTAGGAGGGCGGATAGAGGGAGAGGAGGGGGTAGTGGGGAAGATAGGAAATGGGGGATAGAGGGAGGAGGGCAGTGGGGGTTGTGATTGTGGAGGTGAGGAGTGGGGAAGGAGGGGGATAGAGGCAGACAAAGTGGTAGGGAGGGGAGAGGGGTTATGGATGGAGGGATGGAGTGACTTAGGGTAGCAGAAAGGAGAGGGAGGGAGAGGTGAGGGAGGGAGAGATGAGGGTGGGAGTGAGGAGTGGAGGAGAGGGAAAAGATGAGAGAGGGTGACGAGGAGGGGAAGGGAGTGCTGAGGGATGAGGAGGAATGGAGGATAGGGGAAAGAAGTGGGATGGCATGGTAATGGGGGAGGGGGAAGAGAGGAGGGGAGGGAGGGGGTGAGGGGAGGAAGCAGAGGAGGGTTGGTGGAGTGTGGGGAGAGGGAGGATAATGGAGGAGGGGAATAGGGGACTGAAGAGGGAGAGTGAGATGCGTTCACATCGATCTTATATTTTACAAGTTATTGCCATTTTAAACATTAAAAATGTCACAGTCACGCTCCCATTTGCTGGCCACGCCTGCGCAGTTGAGGGAGGGTTGCCATGAATCGCATCACAGCGGGGATCTCTGGCGTCGCAATGGGAACCCGTCAGCCATGCCAGCGCAGTTGGGGGCTATGGGTGAGTGGTGGAATATTGCGTTGGGGGACTGGGACCAACTGGTCCGCACTTGGTCTAGTCAGAATATAAAGGAAAACATAATGTTTTAGATTACAGTTCCTCTGTAGCTTCTGTTTAGAATTGTGTTCTGAAGTATTGTTTAATTCAGTAGTGAATTGAGATTGGTAAGGATGGATTGCACCCAATAGGTTGACACATTTATTTTATTGAATGTGAATGCAGATGAGGTGAAGGTGATGCACATCTTGGATGCCCTGCAGGAAATACTGGTGATGTGAAAGCTTGTGGAATTCAAGATTAACATACAAATTGGAACATTAATTACAGGATAATATGAAAAAGAGGATACTTATGAATGGTAATAATTCCAATTGGAAATCAGTGACCAGTGAAGTCTCTAACCTATGGAATTCATGAATATTAATGACCTTGGAAAATATGTTGATGGAATACTTAACTTTATATGGTCTGACACACATTTGAATAGAAAATTACTCTGAGAGCTTTAATGGTGCAAAAATAATCCTGCAAAGACAGATTTACTGGACAGCAAATAATAAATAAATCCTCCTTAAAGGTCTGAAAAATAGAGCCAGCATGGCACCATTTCCTTAAATAAAGGCTTTATAGTGCAGCACAAAGTCTAAAATGACTCCCTAGCGCAGTGTAACAAAGTGCACAAATAAGGTTTTGAGTTGAAAGAGAGTTTAGAGATACAGCATGAGAACTGGCCTTTGGTCCCATTGAGTCCAAGCCAACCATCGATCACCCATTCAAGCTTGTTTTATATTATCTCACTTGCTCTTCCACTCTTAACCTACAAACCCACACTTCTTTTGGATGTGGGAGGAAACCAGAGCAGCTGGAGGAAACCCACGTGGTCACAGGGAGAACATGCAAACTCCACACAGTCGGTGTCCGAGGTCAGGTTTGAACCTCAAGTTGCCATCTGTTATTAGACTGCTGAAAGTAGTCACTCTTTCACTGGACACTGAGAAATCAATTGCTTGTTTGCCTCACTATCCACGGATGTTCGCAATGTCTAATTGTTCAAATAAAATAGTACATTAACCTGCTCTTCACATGGTTTTACCAGCTGGGTAAACTCCTATTATTTTTTTCTTTATCTGAATTATTTTCTACATTTCTCCCTCTTTCCCCATAGAAGATATCATTAAACTTTTGCTCATGACTGGGAAAGGCTAAAATGATTATATAATTGATAGACCTGCTTTCCAACTCGATCATTACTATTGTTCTTTTTATTCTTTTCTTGAAACTTTTCAGCACTGGGTAACATTAACAGCTATGAAAAACAGATTTCATGTCATGCCACGGACAAAATTGTCTAACAATTTGCTGCGGGGAAGTTACTGGGGGAATCGATGAATGAAACCCATAATTTAATTGTGGAATAGTACAATGAACTTCAGTTTTTAATGCAACAAACTTCATAGAAACATAGAAACATAGAAAATAGGTGCAGGAGTAGGCCATTCGGCCCATTGAGCCTGCACCGCCATTTAATATGATCATGGCTGATCATTCAACTCTGTATCCTGTACCTGCCTTCTCTCCATACCCCCTGATCCCTTTAGCCACAAGGGCCACATCTAACTCCCTCCTAAATATAGCCAACAAATGGGCCTCAACTACCTTCTGTGGCAGAGAATTCCAGAAACTCACCACTCTCTGTGTGAAAAATGTTTTCCTCATCTCGGTCCTAAAGGAATTCCCCCTTATCCTTAAACTGTGATCCCTTGTTCTGGACCTCCCCAACATCGGGAACAATCTTCCTGCATCTAGCCTGTCCAACCCCTTAAGAATTTTGTAAGTCTCTCTAAGATCCCCACTCAATCTTCTAAATTCCAGCGAGTACAAGCTGAATCTATCCAGTCTTTCTTTATATGGAAGTCCTGCCATCCCAGGAATCAGTCTGGTGAACCTTCTCTGTACTCTCTCTATGGCAAGAATGTATTTCCTCAGATTTGGAGACCAAAACTGTACGCAATACTCCAGGTGTGGTCTCACCAAAACCCTGTACAACTGCAGTAGATCCTCCCTGCTCCTATACTTAAATCCTTTTGCTATGAATGCTAACATACCATTCACTTTCTTCACTGCCTGCTGCACCTGCATGCCTACTTTCAATGACTGGTGTACCATGACACCCAGGTCTCATTGCATCTCCACTTTTCCTAATCGCTCACCATTCAGATAATAGTCTACCCTTCTGTTTTTGCCACCAAAGTGGATAACCTCACATTTATCTCGTTGCATCTCCCCTTTTCCTAATTATTTTTGCTGTTTTACTAAAACCCATTTCTGGAACACTTTATTCCTTAAAATCAGAATATTATTATATGAATTCACTTAAATAATTCACAATGACACCCAAATCGTAACAATAGTAATTTCAGTTAATAATGTATAGTAATTGCACTCAATCAAAAGGCCGTTCTATTTTCAGCAATAAATAATCAGATACATCCACTTGTTCTTCACCTAACATTTTACAACCAATGAATCTTCTCATTCCATAGAGTGTTTCTTCAAGCTACTGGCTACATAACATTGTGTCTTCAGTCCGATTTTATGATATTGTAAAAATGCCTTTAGCTATATTAATTATGAACAGGGAGCCAAGGTAAATTCTAGTAAACTCCTCTAGTTACACTTTCAAGGGTGAGTTGTTTTTTTTTTTGCCACATTTTGCTGCTTTCTACAGCCAAACATATGTTATTCAACCCATTAGCTCACATTTTAATCACTGTCCTTAACTTACTTAAATGTATACGGTGTGAATTTTTAACACACTCCATTGGCAAACACATGTAGGCCACTTCCAATGGATAACACATAATACATATAATTCTAGTAATAATACAAAAGGTGCAGGATCAGTTCATTCCTAGGAGGAAGAAAGATTCCAAGGGGAGAAAGGGGCGACCATGACTGACAAGGGATGTCAGGGACAGTATAAAAGTATAACGTAGCAAAGATAAGTGGGAGCAAGAGGATTGGGTAATATTTAAAGAACAACAGAAGATAACCAACAAGACAATATGGGGAGAAAAGATGTGGTACGATGGTAAGCGAGCCAAGAATATAAAACAGGATAGTAAAAGCTTCTTTAGGTATGTGAAGAGGAACAATTTAGTTAAGATCAGAGTTGGACCCTTGAAGACCGAAACTGTGACCCCATGTCCTGGACTTCCCCAACATCAGGAACAATCTTCCTGCATCTAGCCTGTCCAACCCCTTAAGAATTTTGTAAGTCTCTATGAGATCACCCCTCAATCTTCTAAATTCCAGCGAGTACAAGCCAAGTCTATCCAGTCTTTCTTCATATGGAAGTCGTGCCATCCCAGGAATCAGCCTGGTGAACCTTCTCTGTACTCCCTCTATGGCAAGAATGTATTTCCTCAGATTAGGAGACCAAACCTGTATGCAATACTCCAGGTGTGGCCTCACCAAGACCATGTACAACTGCAGTAGAACCTCCCTGCTCTTGTACTCAAATCCTTTTGCTATGAATGCCAACATACCATTCGCTTTCTTCACAGCCTGCTGCACCTGCATGCCTACTTTCAATGACTGGTGTACCATGATACCCAGGTCTCGCTGCATCTCCCCTTTTCCTAATCGGTCACCATTCAAATAATAGTCTACCTTCCTGTTTTTGCCACCAAAGTGGATAACCTCACATTTATCCACATTATAATGCATCTGCCATGCATTTGCCCACACCCAGTCTATCCAAGTCATCCTGCAGCCTCCTAGCATCCTCCTCACAGCTAACACTACCCCCCAGCTTCGTGTCATCCGCAAACTTCGAGATGTTGCATTTAATTCCCTCGTCCAAATCATTAATGTATGTTGTAAATAGCTGGGGTCCCAGCACTGAGCCTTATGGCACCCCACTAGTCACTGTCTGCCATCCTGAAAAGGACCCATTCACTCCTACTCTTTGCTTCCTGTCTGCCAGCCAGTTCTCTACCCACATCAATACTGAACCACCAATACCGTGTGTTTAAGTTTGTATACCAATCTCTTGTGTGGGACCTTGTCGAAAGCCTTCTGAAAGTCCAGATACAACACATCCACTGCTTCTCCCTTATCCACTCTACTAGTTACATCCTCAAAAAATTCAATAAGATTCGTCAGGCATGATTTACCCTTCGTAAATCCATGCTGACTTTGTCCAATGATTTCACATTTACATCCTTAAAAAATTCAATAAGATTCGTCAGACATGATTTACCCTTCGTAAATCCATGCTGACTTTGTCCAATGATTTCACCACTTTCCAAATGCGCTGCTATCCCATCTTTAATAATTGACTCTAGCAGTTTCCCCACTACCGATGTTAGACTAACTGGTCTGTAATTCCCTGTTTTCTCTCTCCCTCCCTTTTTAAAAAGAGGGGTTACATTGGCTACCCTCCAATCCTCATGAACTACTCCATAATGTAAAGAGTTTTGAAAAATTATCACTAAGGCATCTGCTATTTCTGGGGCTACTTCCTTAAGTACCCTGGGATGCAGCCTATCTGGCCCTGGGGGTTTATCGGCCTTTAATCCATTCAATTTACCCAACACCACATTCCGGCTAACCTGGATTTCACTCATTTCCTCCATCTCATTTGACCCGCGATCCCCTGCTATTTCCGGCAAATTATTTATGTCTTCCTTAGTGAAGACAGAACCAAAGTAGTTATTCAATTAGTCTGCCATGTCCTTGTTCCCCATGATCAATTCACCCGTTTCTGACTGCAAGGGACCTACATTTGTTTTAACTAATCTTTTGCGCTTCACATATCGATAAAAACGTTTGCAGTAAGTTTTTATGTTTCCTGCCAGTTTTCTTTCATACTCCATTTTCCCTTTCCTAATTAAGCCCTTTGTCCTCCTCTGTTGGTCTCTGAATTTCTCCCAGTCCCCTTGTAGGCTGCTTTTTCTGGCTAATTTGTATGCTTCATCTTTTTCTTTGATGCGCCACCTTCCCTGATTTATTCTTTTGCCATACTGGGATGAACAATTGTTGTAGTTCATCCATGCAGTCTTTAAATGCCTTCCATTGCATATCCACCATCAACCCTTCAAGAATCAATTGCCAGTCCATCTTGGCCAATTCACGTCTCATACCCTCAAAGTTACCTTTCTTTAAGTTCAGGACCCGTGTTTCTGAATTAACAATGTCACTCTCCATCCTAATGAAGAACTCAACCATATTATGGTCACTCTTGCCCAAGGGGCCACGTACAACGAGGCTGCTAACTAACCCTTCCTCATTACTCAATATCCAGTCTAGAATAGCCTGCTCTCTCGTTGGTTCCTCCACATGTTGGTTTAGAAAACTATCCCGCATACATTCCAAGAAATCTTCTTCCTCAGCACCTCTGCCAATTTGATTCACCCAATCTATATGTAGATTGAAGTCACCCATTATAACGGTTTTACCTTTGTTGCATGCAATTCTAATTTCCTGTTTGATGCCATCCCCAACTCCACTACTACTGTCAGGCGGCCTGTACACAACACCCACTAGCGTTTTCTGCCCCTTAGTGTTTTGCAGCTCCACCCATATCGATTCCACATCCTCCAAGCTAATGTCATTCCTTTCTATTGCGTTAATCTCCTCTCTAACCAGCAACGCTACCCCACCTCCTTTTCCTCTCTGTCTATCTTCCTGAATATTGAATATCCCTGGATGTTCAGCTCCCAGCCTTGGTCACCCTGGAGTCATGTCTCCGTGATCCCAACTATATCATAATTATTAATAGCTATCTGCACATTCAATTCATCCACCTTATTACGAATGCTCCTCGCATTGAGACACAAAGCCTCCAGGCTTGTTTTTACAACACTCTTGGCCCTTTTACAATTATGTTGAAAAGTGGCCCTTTTAGATTTTTGCCCTGGATTTGTTTTCCTGCCACTTTTCACCTCGCTACCTATTGCTCCTATCCTCATTTTACACCCCCCTATCTCTCTGCTCACACATTTAAGAAACCCTTCACTTCTTATTCTCCGTTTGTTATTTTTTTCTTCTTTCCTCCCTACGTGTTGCGTCTGACTGCTTCTCTTCTCTGCCTCTTGCCTCACAAACGGACTACTTGCCTTCTCTATTTGGGTCCCTCCCCCCAACCAATCTAGTTTAAAGTCTCCCCAGTAGCCTTTGCAAATCTCCCCGCCAGGATATCGGTTCCCCTCGGGTTCAAGTGCAACCCGCCCTTTTTGTACAGGTCACACTTTCCCCAAAAGAGGTCCCAATGATCCAGAAACTTGAATCTCTGCGCTCTGCACCAGTCCTTTAGCCACATATTTATCCTCCACCTTGCTCCATTCCTACTCTCACTGTCGCCTGGCACAGGCAGTAATCCTGAGATTGTTACCTTTGCGGTCCTTCTCCTTAACACTCTTCCTAACTCCCTAAATTCTCCTTTCAGGACCTCCTCTCTTTTTCTACCTATGTCATTGGTACCTATATGTACCACGACCTCTGGCTCCTCTCCCTCCCATTTCAAGATATCTTGGACATATCTTGGATCTGGTGGGCTGACCTCCACTAGGCCGAGGCTAGACTCCCAGCTCTTGGACACTTCCTCCAACTTATCCCTGGACCATGACCCCACAGATGAGCACCAAAGGTTCCAACGGTTTTTAAGGTATTTTATTGTCACGTGTACCAATTAAAGTATCGTGACATGCAAATTACCATACAGCCATACTAAAAAAGCAACATGACACACATGAAGCCCCTGCGTTGGGGCAAGCAAAGCCCTCACGTCGGGGCGATGAAGCTCCCAAGTCGAGGCGATTGAATCTCCCGTGTCGGGCAATTGAAGCTCCCACGTCGGGTCGGTCGAAGCTCTTGCGGCTTGGAGTTCCCAATGTCGGTCGCTGACCAGAGACCACGGGCTCCACGATGTCAAAGTCCCGCAGGCTCCCGCAGTAAAGCTCAGAGGCCGATCCCTGACAAAGGGATCGCGGACTCCGTGATGTTAAGTCCACGGGCACCGGTGGTGGAACTCTCAAAATCGGTCTCCAGAAAGGCCGCCAACTCCTCGATGTTAGGCTACGATACGGAAAAATAATTGCATGTCTTTCCTATCTATGCCTCTCCATTGTCTTCCATTGTTTACCATCAACCTCCGACATTCCAGTGAAAACAATTAAAGTCTATCCAAATGCACCCTATAGCTGAAATTCTCGAATTCAGACAGCATTCTGGTAAACCTCTGCACCCTCTCCAAAGTCCCCACATCATTCCTGCAGTGGAATGAACATAACTGCACATAATACTCCAAATAAAACTCAACCAAAGTGCATGTAACTTCACTTGGACCATCTCCGACATATCCCTACTGTTTCTAGATCTCACCGTCTCCATCACAGGAGACAGACTCTTCACTGACAACTATTACAAACCGTTCTGTCCACCTAAAGCTACTTGATTTCCCGGTTGCTCAGCACTTTAACTCTCCCTCCCATTACCAATCTGACCTTCCTGTCCTGGGCTTTGACAGAGTGAGGCCCAGCGCAAATTGGAAGAACAGCACCTCATATTTCCCATGTTAGCATACACCCCAGTGTAATGAACATTGACTTCTCTAACTTCAAGTAGCCCTTGCTTTCCCTCTCTCTCCATCAGTCCCCTTTCCCAGTTCTCCCACCAGTCTTACTGTCTCCGACTACATTTTATCCTTGTACCACCCACTCCCATGACATCAGTCTGAAGAAGGGTCTCGACCCGAATCATCACCCATTGCTTCTGTCCAGAGATGCTGCCTTTCCCGCAGTTACTCCAGCATTTTTTTGTCTATCTTCTTACATTCTTTTGTTCAGCATTTGTCCTGCGAAGAAAAATCCTGATAAATTATGCTTCTCTTGCAATTTAATTTAAAATGTATTCTGGATTTGCCTTTCAACATTCATGTCTCCTCAGCTAAGAAACTTCTTAGATTACATACTTCACAGTTGCACACGGTATTGGTGGTTCAGTATTGATGTGGATAGAGAAATGGCTGGCAGACAGGAAGCAAAGAGTAGGAGTGAACGGGTCCTTTTCAGGATGGCAGGCAGTGACTAGTGGGTGCTGCAAGGCTCAGTGCTGGGACCCCAGCTATTTACAATATACATTAATGATTTGGATTAAATGCAACATCTCGAAGTTTGCGGATGACACGAAGCTGGGGGGCAGTGTTGGATGTGAGGAGGATGCTAGGAGGCTGCAGGATGACTTAGATAGACTGGGTGAGTGGGCAAATGCATGGCAGATGCAGTATAATGTGGATAAATGTGAGGTTATCCACTTTGGTGGCAAAAACAGGAAAGTAGACTATTATTTGAATGGTGACCGATTAGGAAAAGGGGAGATGCAACGAGACCTGGGTGTCATGGTACACCAGTTATTGAAAGTAGGCATGCAGGTGCAGCAGGCTGTGAAGAAAGCGAATGGTATGTTGGCATTCATAGCAAAAGGATTTGAGTACAAGAGCAGGGAGGTTCTACTGCAGTTGTACAGGGTCTTGGCGAGGCCACATCTGGAGTATTGCGTACAGTTTTGGTCTCCTAATCTGAAGAAAGGCATTCTTGCCATAGAGGGAGTACAGAGAAGGTTCACCAGACTGATTCCTGGGATATACTCGCTGGAATTCAGAAGATTGAGGGGTGATCTCATAGAGACTTACAAAATTCTTAAGGGGTTGGACAGGCTAGATGCAGGAAGATTGTTCCCGATGAAGGGGAAGTCCAGGACAAGGGGTCACAGTTTAAGGATAAGGGGGAAGTCTTTTAGGACCGAGATGAGAAAATCGTTTTTCACACAGAGAGTGGTGAATCTGTGGAATTCTCTGCCACAGAAGGTAATTGAGGCCAGTTCGTTGGCCATATTTAAGAGGGAGTTGGATGTGGCCCTTGTGGCTGAAGGGATCAGGGGGTATGGAGAGAAGGCAGGTACAGGATACTGAGTTGGATGATCAGCCATGACCATATTGAATGGTGGTGCAGGCTCGAAGGGCCGAATGGCCTGCTCCTGCACCTAATTTCTATGTTTCTATGTTGTTTGTCACTGTACCTCAGTATATGTGACAGTAATAAACCAATACCATACTGATAATCTATAACTCTTCAGTCTTTCCGTATTACTCAGTGCGCCCTTGCTCTCTGCCACCGTGCTTCCTTCTCATTTACCTGGGCCCACATGAACCGAATGGTACTGTTTATGGTGTAGTCCAGTGTACAATTTGATTCTTTCTTTAGGTTACATCTTTTCTACTACTTCAGCCATGATATCTACATTCTATCAATTTTATTGTTGGACAAAATACCCATCAGTCTGCTGGACAATCAGAGTTTATTTCTACTTCATCTTTAGTTTCTTCAAAATGATCAACAGAGTACCATGGTCACGCTCTTCCTTTCCCTATGCTATGCTTCACACTTGCCTGCATTAGATTTCATCAATCACATTCTGTCCACATACACTGCTCCTGCTGTTATTTCTGAGCAATGTTCTTGAATTCTGCTGCCTTTCCAGTTCAATTCCATTCCAAAATTTGAGACAAATCATTCTGTCAGTTGGCTTTGCTCTTTGGTCTCAGCATCACTTTTCCTTTTCCATGTGCATCACCAATCACTTTTCTGTTTATTTAATTGCCTGATGGTATGAAAATGCCAAACAGATAAAGTAGTGAAAAAGAACTGGTTGGCACATTGTCACCAGGGAAACAAGGCTTCACTGCTTCTTATATGTCACTTACATATTTTGGAATCCCAGTGAATTGAAGAGCAGCAATTGTCCAACTGGAGGAAATATTTTCTGAAAAACAATTACAATCTGCAGAAAAATGTTGATGCCATAATAAAGTTAGAGTTGTACAGCATTGAAACAGGTCCTTCAGTTCATCGTGTCTATGCCAACTATTATACTATACCTATACCTATAGGATACTTGCCTGTAATTTTTCCATAATCCTCTGAACATTGCTTATTCATACCTATCCAGATGCCTCTTTAATGTCATTACTGTTTCTCCCTCCACCACATACTCTTGCAGCTTTTTCCAGATCATTTAATATTACCCATCTCACCTTAAATTGATGTCTTCGAGTTTTAGACTCTGGGTGTTTACCCTATCCATGCCTCTTATAATTTTATATGCCTCTATCAGGTTCACTCTCAGCCTCCTTTGTCCAGATAAAATGAACCCAGCTTATGCAATCTCATTCTGCTAGGTGCTCTAGTTTCCTCCTAAAATTGAATGATATGCAGAATGATTAACTGGTAGGTAAGTTACAAAAACAAATCAAAAAGAGGATTGATGGGAGGTGAGAAAGAATGTTGCTGTTTTAGAGGGAAATAAGAAAGGAAATAGGATTGGATGTTGAGAGCTGGCTCATTAGACCAAATGGTTTCCTTCAGAATTGTAGGAAGCAAGAAGGAGCACAATTAAAGCATGAACAATCGTAACTACTCAAGGAATGGAAACTCATAAGGATGGATCTAGACTTTGCGCGGAACTGTAAGCTGCATCAAAATGAGTTGGCAGATATTATTTCTCTCTCCTGGTTTTTTGTAATTCCATTGACTTCCTTGATGTTTCTTATTTCCATCACATTAAGTGCAATTCTGCCAGGAGAAGACATTCAAAATTATTATAAATGTCTATATGTCAATAGGCAATTTCTAGCTCACCCTTTCCTCCCATATGACTTTTGTAGCAGTTGCACATTTTATGCTTTTTTCCTCGGATCAATTGGGAATAATATTTGATGTTTGTGTATTGCTATCCTGTGTTCTTTTATCTTGAGGTATTTATAGATAATACATTCCCATTTTGAACCTGCTGCTTTTGTTCTGATAGCACTTTGTACTTTCTGTATTTTCTGATTCTGTTATTTACAGGACGTGAGATGCATTGTTCTGCAGGCATGCTATCCTTCATTCTCTCTGTTATGAAGATGGTCATTCTTTCAGTGAAAATATTTTTGCAGTTCAGCTATTATTTTTAAAGCCTTTGCCTGTTTATCTCTGTCTGGATTTTGATTTCTTTCTCCTTAATTTTTCTGAGAACATTTTTCATCTCTTGCCCAAGAGATCCTACAGCTTTGCACATGCTTACTCTCTGACAGCAACAACCATTAATATTCATGCAGCCCTTTATTATTCCTTCTATTCTCTGTAGCTTGGTACTGTTGTTTCGCACTGCTGAAAATTGGCAATTGTCTCTGCTACTTGAACAATCTCTTTTTCCCTTGTTCAGTGACAGGATATTTTCACCTACTAAAGGAGGGATCTAAGTGAATATGTGAAAATATGAGCAGTTAAACAGCATAATTGAAAGTTCAGGGCATTTGCTGAAACTCCACCACAGGCAGTTACTATATCCCAATACAACATACAACCCTGGAAGTTTCATTTGTTCTTATTGGGCTCACTTATATAATCGAGATACAAGGAGTTGCACATGCTGCTTTACAAAATAAAAAGACAAAGTGTTGGAGTAATTCAGCAGCGCAGGCAGCATCGTCGGAGCACATGGTTAGGTGATATTTGGGGTCAGGCCCTTTCTTCAAACTGGTGGGCTGGGGGAGGGGATGGAGAAAGCCTGAAGAGAAGTGGCTGGCAGGGAAAGCCTGGTAAGTGATAGGTGGAAGATAGACACAAAAAGCTGGAGTAACATTGGGTCAGGCAGCATCTCTAGAGAGAAGGAATGGGAGACATTTTGGGTCAAGACCCTTCTTCGGACGTCTAAAGATGAGTCTCGACATGATACGATATGATAAAACCTTATTCATCCCTGGAGGGAAATTGGTCTGCCAACAGTCACAACCATGGGCAGAAACCATTGGCCCCGTGGGGCCAAAGGGGACACGTCCCCTCCATGTTTTGAGAGGTGGGGACATCCCCCCCAAGTTTTTGTGATCTGGTTTTTGCTTTCCGCGAGACAATGGAGGTGGGACTGCTGATCGAGGGCGCCGATTGGACGAGAGAGACGTCGGTCAGCAGGCAATGGGGGCGGGACATGATGTGGGTGAGTGTGCGTATGCGCATGCACATGTGTGGGTGTGTGCACGGATGCACGAGCGGCCGCCGAAAATTTGTGTCCCCCGTCCCCTCCATGTTTTTATAGCGAGTTCTGCTCTTGGTCACAACACACAACAAGGTACACAAAAATTTGAAATTAAAAGTGAAAACAAAATGAAAAAGACAAGCGACTGTTGACTGGCTTCCATGTGCACAGCGCCTTCACCAGAACGAACAAATAAACAAACAAACAAACAAACAAACACACACAGGCAGCATCATCCACACTGGGTCCCCCATGCCAGGTCCCCATTGTCTTCCCTTCCCCCCCAAAACATTCATCGACCATTGATCGCAGGTCGATCGCGAGTCCCCCCCCCCTGCCACCAAGGCCCCTGTTGCTGTTGAGACCCCAACACCGTCAAGGCTCATGCTACTGTTGAGGCACTAGCTGCCGCCGCCGAAACTCCCATCACTGCCACCAAGGCCCCCGCGCCGCCAAGGCTCCTGTTTTCACTGAGGCCCCACTACTGCCAAGGCTTAAAATACCGGCAAGGCATTCACCGCCGCTGCCGAGGCTCCCATCGCCACTGCCGAGACTCTCATTGCTGCCACCAAGGCTCTACTCGACGTTGTCGCTACTTCGGCCCAGACAGGCCTTGCCGCCCACCTTCTCCTGTGAGTCAGGCCTACCAGGAAGCATTCCAGTCAGCGGTGGCACAGTTGTTCAGCGGTGGATCGGGCCTGCGCGGCTCCTCGAGACACTCCCACCGCACGCCCGGCTCCCTGGGACGCGAAACGTCACTCAGATTCCAGAAGATCAACAACGATCCTAGTCGGGTTTACCTTTTATAGGTCAACGAACCCTGAGGGGCCAAACTACATAGGGGTGGTGCCCCTTACAAGCCAATCACACATATCGATTACATTATTAATACATTAATACATTACAAGTATTATTGACAGTTCCCCAACCCAATTACAAATGTTTCTACAAAAGCTTCTGGAAGGAGGTCAGCTAACTGAATAATGCAACATTTACATTGGCAGTACAAATAATTCAGCCAGGGCTTCACACTTCAGCCAATCATCAAACAAAAACGATAACTGTCCTGCAACATTATTAACATTATTTACAATCCCTTTGTGCAATCCAATCAAAGCAATGCATTTACACCACCCTGAAGATTCTTTGCAGGATCATCATACATTTTATCAATTGGGAGGACATCTGGATCTTTCCCCATCCTGCATATCAATCTAGGGATCAGACTGGCTGGCGCCATTCACAGCCTGTAATTTTCCACAGTCAAAGGTTAAGCAAATCTTACAAATGCAGGGATCCAATATTAACATTCCTCCATTTTATAATTTATGATAATCCTCATCATTAATGATAACCAAAATACAATAATAGTAAGATTGCAAAGCTGTGATTTCATGCCGTGGTTTCAAATCCAGGCGTCTCACTGTATTGATTGACTCAGGATGAGTGAATAATCAACAATGCATTAAGCATGACATTGATTTAAATGTCTTAATGGTTTATTTTAATAAAGAAAACCAATAGCAACCCCTCTATCTCAGGGGAGACTAAACTGAACGCAAAACAGAATGGGCAAATAGCCCCAGTTTGGCAATCGGCCTATGGAAATGTTTTTGTGAAAAACAATTCCCTTGACCATCCTGCGGCCACGAGGATATGGTCGATGGGAATGTCCATTGGCTTAGCTGCCGATGTTGATGCTGCCCTGTGGAATGAGACATAAAGTTGCCACTTTTGAATAAAGCAAATGCAACACCACTTTTCAATAAGGCAAAGGCAACACTACTTTTGAATAAGGCAAAGGTAACACGACTTCTCAATAGGAAAAAGGCAACAACACTTTTGCATTTTCAAACTAACCCACTTTTGCATTTTCAAAACACATTTTCAAATTACATTAAGGGCACACAGTTCAGTAAAATCACTCACTGTTTATATAGAAGAATAGAAACATAGAAAATAGGCGCAGGAGTAGGCCATTCAACCCTTCGAGCCTGCACCACCATTCAATATGATCATGGCTGATTATTCAACTCCGTATCCTGTACCTGCCTTCTCTCCATACCCCCTGATCCCTTTAACCTTCAAAGGCCACATCTAACTCCCATTTAAACATAGCCAATGAACTGGCCTCAAATACCTTCTGTGGCAGAGAATTCCAGAGACTCACCACTCTATGTGAAAAATGTTTTCCTCATCTCGGTCCTAAGGGAATTCCCCATTATCCTTAAACTGGACCTCTTGTTCTGGACCTCCTCATCATCGGGAACAATCTTCCTGCATTCTAACCTGTCAAACCCTTTAAGAATTTTGTACGTTTCTACAAGATCCCCCCTCAATTTTCCAAATTCAAGCGAGTACTAGCCGAGTCTATCCAGTCTTTCCTCATATGAAAGTCCTGGCATCCCAGGAATCAGTCTGGTGAACCTTCTCTGTACCCCCTCTATGGCAAGAATGTATTTCCTCAGATTTGGAGACCAAAACTGTATTCAATACTCCAGGTGTGGTCTCACCAAGACCCTGTACAACTGCAGTAGAATCTCCCTGCTCCTGTACTCAAATCCTTTTGTAACGAACGCTAACATACCATTCACTTTCTTCACTGCCTGCTGCACCTGCTTGCCTACTTTCAATGACTGGTGTACCATGATACCCAGGTCTCATTGCATCTCCACTTTTCCTAATCGGCCACCATTCAGATAATAGTCTACCCTCCTGTTTTTGCCACCAAAGTGGATAACCTCACATTTATCTGCATTACACTGCATCTGCCATGCATTTGCCCACTCACCCAGCCTATCCAAGTCACCTTGCAGCCTGTGCTGTAGACATGTGTTCAGTGTTATTCACAGCTCAGACTGAGAGTTGTGACCTTTTGCTCCCCCATCTTGCAGAGACTGAGGCGGTCCACACTTCTGGGTTTTATAGTCCCTCCACCCTCACATCGGAAGGGGCTTGGCCTTTGGGACATGATTGACAGGAGAGAGAATCTCAACATTTTTTAAACATGAATAAGTCTTGTATTTTTCATCGATGGGAAAAAATCCTCTTTACCTGCGCAGCGGAGGGGGACTCTGAGTAAGATGGCCAAAATCACAGCCATAAGTGGTAGTGTTTTTTTCTATAATCAATATGCAGTGCAAACAGAAAGTGGTCAAGATTTGAGTTTTAATTATATAGATAATGTTCCTAAGAGAACCTGGAATGAAGTAAGTTAGCAGTCCCCATTTCCACTGATACTTTTACTGTGATAGAGATGTACCCAAGCATTCCTTCCATCCACTTTCACTGCTGTTGGGGGTCATTAGGCGAACCTGGTAAACTTTCCCTGTGAACTTCTACTCCTTTCCTTACCCAATTCTTTATAAGGCCATAGTCTTCAGGTTTCACTTTAGTTGGAGCTGCTAACAAAGGCATCTTGCTTTAGGCTGCTCTTACTCTACAATCGGATTCTGTCAATGCTCGTCAAAGCTAGAAGGTAGTCGGTCATCTCCGCAGTCATATGATGGAAATTTATAACTTTCATTGCATTCTGGTTCCAAGGTGTTTTCAAGGGTCTACCGTAGCAATTTCAGCTGGGCTCAGTCTGGATTTCCCTACAGGCGTGACTTTCATTTGAAATAACTATGGGGAGTAATTTAATCCAGCCAAATTCAGTCTCCGCCTTTAATTTAGCTAATTTTGTTTTCAGGGTCTGATTTACCTTTCTACAAATCCAGCTGCTTGTGGTCGATATTCACAATACAATTGTGGATTCCCAGCTGTTTGCATAATTTCCATTAATTTGTTCTAATATGATGTGGATCATTATTTAAACTAAGTCGAATAGGGATTCCTAATCCTAGGGATATTTTTTTTCTTTAACTCCTTGATAATAGTAGCTACTTTATTATCAAGGGATGGATAAATTTTGATCCTTCAGCCAAATGCATCGACCAAGCACACATCTATAACCTTTCTAATCCGATATAATCCATTTGCAATGTCTCAAACGAATCCATAGGCAATGGTGTTTTCCCTATTCACATCCTATTCCTCTCTCTGGATTGTATTTCTGGCAGACCAGGCAATTACCACTTACCTTCTGAGCTAAAGTTTGTAGTCTTGGATGCCACCAAATAGACAACAGTGTGTCCCCTACTGCCCTCGCACCACAATGGGTTGCATAGTGCATGCACTCTATAACCCATACTGCCAATGAATCTGTCATGCATGTCTGCCCTGCTGGAGTGGTCCATAGTCCAATCATACAATCCAGTACACATCCCAGTTGTCTCCATCGCTCTCCATCCCTTTTCCTGCAATTGAACAATTTCTTGGATGGTTGGCATCAGTCTTTCCGAGGGTGAACTGTTAGTTAAAGTTTTAGTTTTCCTCATCATTTTATACCGCCACCATACATTCCCAGGGCATTTCTTTCACTATTGAATCAACACTGTAATTCCTGATATCTGCTAGGGTCTGTCCTTTCCTTGGTGGTTACTAAACAGTTCTGTCCCATCTCCGACTGTTTTCCTAGGGGTGAAACAAGAAAAGATACCATGTCAATAATCAAATTTTCAACGACTTTTGAAACAGATCCCATTCTATTCTGATAAGCCATCCTTATGTGTCAGATTTTAAAGTCCTTCCTATACACTACCGTGGACATGAATCATGTCCTACAATTTAAGAGATCAAATTTACAATTGGTCATTCATTATTATGCATGGTGTTGTGTATTTGGTGCTTGAAACAAACTTTAAATAACACTCAGACACGGGAGTTAACTAACAAGCTTCTTTATTCTGAACACCACCATGAGGCTCCCCCGTGCATGCATGCCATTGCGCAAGACATCACATATATTAATTATATGTCATACAGTACTATCATCCCCTTTATCTTGGAGGCAGGAAACACTATTTCTATTTCATACACCACACTCCTCCCCATTTAACCTAGAGGCAGGTAATCCAATTTCTATTACATCCACAGAACACCTCCCCTTTTAACTCAATTTCATCTTCACCGTATATGCTCTTTACCTAACATATAATTGATTAATACACTGTTGCAAAATCGTATTACTAAAGTCATCTTACAATACATCCTTATAACTGTAATGATCATATCTAAACTTAGCACATAATTTTTCATTCCACCCATCTTCCTTAAACCAAATACATTACCCCTTGCTTTATGTGTTATCATTTTCCATTCCCTTATTTGTAACTTGCGAATCTCTTTCTAATCGCTCTAGCTCTGCCTGTATCTCTGCCTCTTCCCTTCTTAAATTTTACAATCTTAGTTTGAAGATTTCTTCCTGTTCATGATATTCTGCTAAAGTTAACATTTCATTTTGTGCTTCATATATTCACTTTGTTTTCAACTGTTTCTGTTCATTATTTGTAGGTGGCATCTGCAGCTTTTCGTTTTGCTAGCAGCTTCCTCTGTCGCTCAATTTCCTCATTCTGTGTATTTATCTGCTCTTGTTGTTTAAAAAGATTCTGCAATGCATAACCATCTGTCCATTGCTCAGTGAAGGAGGCCCATGCTGAACTGTAGTGAAGTGTCCCAGTTGCAATCTGTCCTGCATACTTTTGTCTTGACTGACAAGCCTCTCTTGTTTAGATCTTTCTATTAGCAGCTTTTTACTCATTGTCACACATTTATTTAACCATTCTTTGTATCGTTTAAGCCTTTTCTGTTGCTCATCTATTTGTCTTCCTAGGTCACATTTCTGGTTTTTCATCAAGAGGTAGGATCTATATTGTCTTTGCAATACAACAATGGCTTTGATTTGTGCTCTGTATAGTGTTCTTGCTTCATAAGCAAGGTAGGGAGACTGCACTACAATTGCTCTATATTTCAGTTTGAGGAAGTGTTTCCTATATCGTTTAAGCTGTTTGTATCGTTTAAGCCTTTTCTGTTGTTGATCTATTTATCTTCTTAAGTCACAGCTTTGGTTCTTCATCAAGAAGTAGGATCTATATTGTCTTTGCAATGCAACAGTTTTGATTTATGCTCTGTATAGTTTTCTTGCTTCATGAGCAAGGTAGTGAGACTGCACTACAATTGCTGTATATTTCAGGTTGAGGAAGTCTTTCCTGTATCCAATCATACGGAGTACTGACTGAACTTTTGCAGCAGCCCTCTTTTGCTTAACCCACTGCCTAACCACCATACTCCTGTAGGTAGTCTGAATGGTAATGGTTGAATGGTTGCATACCTCATTGACTCATATTGCACAAACTGGGAATGCCCTTTTTTGCATGCTTTCTAGCATCTCTGGATCGAAATGACTGCTTGTTGTATAGCTCTGTAGCGTACCCTTGATCGCTACCCACGGAATAAAGTTTGCAGAGTGACTATAGCCGCCTTTTGAATCAAGTAATGTTTTCTTGTAATGCACATCATTAAGAATGACTTAATATGGCATGCTGCCTTGATTTTCTCAACCAATTCTCTGGCTTTGACTCCGCGGTAGTAGGCCTGAATACAAACCGCTACTTTTCTCAAACTATTATAATGTTTCACATGGGCATTTCTTATCTGGCAAGCCTGGTACCGACGCTGTACTGCAGTGGCAGATCAGCATAGTTTCTTGAAATACTGATGCTGTTTATGCATTTGATAATAAGTCTGTATGACTTATGGCAGATGTGTGCATGCACCGCAAATGCTTTCGAACAACCATTCCTCGGTAGGCAGCCTGAAGCAGCACTACGCTGCTGCGTACCCTCACGTACGTTTTGAGATCAGTTTCCCTTTGAAGGTATGCCCTATAATGGGTTTGTACTATTATAGCTGCCCAACTCATTGCCCTGTATGGACGGCATACTCTGTGCATTCTAAATGCTGCTTGTATTACGGTTGCTGCCTTCTGTTTGTCCCGGATCTCTCTCCGTACCTTCATACCCTGAATGCAGCTTGAATAGGGTTAGGGTTGCCCTCTGGATGGCAATGTTCCTTTGCCTTTGACTTCTGTCCCTTTTGCATTTGACTTCTGTCCAGTACATGTGTCCTGTAATGCTGTTGGTAAGCTCTAACAGCATCGCACTGGCTTTTGGTATGACCCGTTCCCGAGCACCTGAAACACCTACCATCTGTGACTTTACACATCGCCGGATCATGGTTGCCTCCACATCTCCAGCACTTCTTGGAGTTGTGAATCTTGTCTCTGGAGGGACTCTATGCCTTCTTCAGGCACCTTGTCTCTGGATGCCCTTGGAGGTTTTGGCAAGAATTGAGCCATTAATACCTCCTTACATTCCATTACGTTTTACTCGTGGGCTTTGCTAGCTGCAGCAACGCATGTAAGGTGGGATAACCCTAGCTTCCTAAGCCTACAATGAACCAATCTCTCTTGTTCTCCTCCACTGTGATATCAATGAAAATGAACCAAGCCTCCAATACTTCGGTCCATTTCTGTATATTATACTCCAAATCTAACTGGGGCACATTTTGTACAATTAAAGTAGCTATGCAACCCTGTTGCTATTCAGGTACACTATGTTCTGTTCTTTCACATTGTTCTCTGCACTGGACTTAATCCTTCTACACACTAAGATGTTATTCAGCCCCACTGACTATTACTAATTCTTATAATAATAGATTTCTACTAATAAACCAACATTTCATGTTAATAGCAAACTAGAACATTTTAAACCATATACTGTACCTGCTACGCACATAGATTTATTTAAAACATTGATACAGTGACCCATACATTAAATTCATACAGTCCAGCTTTTACTGTGAGAAATTCACCGGTACGACTTGTCTGTCTCTGGACACAAGTGCCTCTGCGACCTCTCGGGCTGTCCTTACTGTTGCTGTCTTCACCGAGCAGTTGCTGGCTTTGGCTGGCTTTTGCAGGTTGTTGCTGCTTTGCTGGCTTACTTGCTGGCTTTCCTGCTTGCTGTGTCCTGTTTTTCTCGCGGCCTGGCTGTTGCTGCTGGCTGACTGTGTCTCGCTTCTCTCGCGGCCGGGTCCGCTTCTCTTGCAACCGGATCCGCTCTTCTCATGGCTGGGCTTTCTCTTGAGGCCGGGCCCCCTTTGCTCATGGCTGGGCGGGCTCTGCACACGGCCGGGTGGGCTCTGCTCATGGCCGGGCAGGCTCTGCTCATGGCCGTCTCTCGCGACTGGGCTGGAGACCTGGCTACTGTTGGTGGCGGTTGCTGGACCTGTCTGTGGGCTGCACAGTACTGGGCCCTCACCCGACGTTGGTGACCGCTGCTGTGCCTGTCCATGGGGTGCAAGGCCCTGGAAAGCGTTCCAGGTATGCAGACACCGTTGCTGGTTAGGCTTCTAAATGGTTCCAATGTTCTTTATTTGTCACAATTGGTGTTGATCTATGGGATCTCTCCACTCCCTCTGATCTATGGGATCTCTCCACTCCCTCTGATCTTGAAAATTTCTTCTTTGACCCCCTCTTTTCATTCCTTTCTTCTAGATGGGCACTCCCTACTCCAGTGACCCAGTGTAGTGTGACTTGGACAGGTTGGGCGAGTTGGAAATGAAAGGTGACTTGGACAGGTTGGGGGAGTTGAGAATGCAGGGTGACTTGGACAGGTAGGGGGAGTGGGCAGATGCATGGCAGATGAAGTTTAATGCGGATAAATGTGAGGTTATCCACTTTGGTATCAAAAAGAGGAAGGCAGATTACTATCTAAATGGCGTCAAGTTGGGAAAAGTGGAAGTACAAAGGGATCTGGGGGTCCTTGTACATCAGTCTAGGAAAGTAAGCATGCAGGTACAGCAGGCAGTGAAGAAAGTGAATGGCACGTTGGCATTTATAACAAGTGTACAACTCCCGAAAAAATCTCCTCACAACACAGCCTTCCTCAGTCACCAGAAGCCTACCAAAAAAAACCCAAAACTGTCTCGGGTTCTCAAAGTTTAGGACGAGCCCCCATTTTGTTACGACTCCCGAATGCAGGTACTTCAGAGCCGCGTAACATAGTCAAAAACCAGACTCAAGTCAAGAAAATAGTATTTTATTTTGTTCAAACCCAAACCTGATTCAAACAACCCAGTCAAGGACAAGAATAAACTAATAAACAAGGATAACAGTGCTCCAGCCAGCCTTGCAATGGGCCATCGAACTAGAGTCTCTAACCTGCCTAAATGGAAATAACCCTTAAACAAAATACACAAAAACCCTCAGGTCAGCCCTTATCCGTCCCAATCCACTATTAATTGACAAATGTAGGTAATAATACACAAAGTTCTATGCCATGTGGCCAGGCCTCCTGCAGTTCAGAATACAGTCTGTTCATGAGTCAGGGTCGACGAAGAGAGAGAGAGAGTTCTGGGAGACTCCTGGTATTTAAGCTTTCGATGCGTCACCCGTCACCTGATGCAGCTTGGCCAATCGGGTACAGGAGCCCTTAACCCCTTGATTCCTGACTCCCAGCCACGGGGCCTGCACTCAGGAGAGAAACAAAAGAGTTAAGTACATAGCATGCACCAGAGGGAGGGGGGGGGGAGTAGCTAACACAAGAGAAATCGAATATAGGAGCAAAGAGGTCCTTATGCAGTTGTACAGAGCCCAGATGAGACCACACCTTGAGTATTGTGTGCAGTTTTGGTCCCCTAATTTGAGGAAGGATATTCTTGCTATTGAGGGAGTGCAGCGTAGGTTTACAAGGTTAATTCCCGGGATGGCAGGACTGTCATATGCTGAGAGAATGGAGCAGCTGGGCTTGTACACTCTGGAGTTTAGAAGGATGAGAGGGGATCTCATTGAAACATATAAGATTGTTAAGGGCTTGGACACACTAGAGGCAGGAAACATGATCCCGATGTTGGGGGAGTCCAGAACCAGGGGCCACAGTTTAAGAATAAGGAGTAAGCCATTTAGAACGGAGCCGAGGAAACACTTTTTATCACAGAGTGTGGTGATTCCATGGAATTCACTGCCTCAGAGGGCGGTGGAGGTAGGATCTCTGGATGCTTACAAGAGAGAGCTAGATAGGGCTCTTAAAAATAGCGGAGTCAGGGGATATGGGGAGAAGGCAAGATGACGGATGCCCCTAGTGCTTGCTTGACTACCTGTTGGGACCCTTGCCCAAGTTCGCGAATGATCGATCTGCTCCGACTAGCGAGCTGTTGAAAACCAATGCGAAAACTGCTGATTTCTCCCCTCACGATCTGGAACAGCCCAACACCTTCGATTGCAAACTTGTGTTTTGCAGTTCGTTGAGATCCCGCACGAGCTCCCAATGTAAATATGCTCCAAAAGCTTACCCCCTTTAATCTAGTTCAGTAAAATACTGAGTCAAGCACTGGACCAACTAAACTATATTTTTGAACGAACAATGAATCCACTATACGATACCTCAGCCACCGCAGGTTTGATCCTTGTTCTTGCCTGGCCAAGCCATTCAGCCTCATGCAAGCAGACACTATGAAAAGGTCACTCAGTCCCAAGCGCCCTTCCAGAAGATCGACAACGTTCCTAGTCGGGGCTTCCTTTTATATTTGAATGAACCCTGAGGGGCCGAACTACATGGGGGTGGCGCCCCTTACTAGCCAATCACACATATCGATTACATTAAGGTATTACTGACCATTCCCCAACCAAATTACAAAGAGTCCCAATACAATGTTTCTACAGAAGATTCTACAGGTGCTTCTGGAAGGAAGTCAGCTAACTGAATAATGCAACAGTTACATTGGCAGTACAAACAATTCAGCCAGGTCTTCACACTTCAGCCAATCATCAAACAGTAGGATAACTGTTCTGCAACATAATTAACATTATTTACAATCCCTTTGCAGCAATCCAATCAAAGCATTGCATTTACAACACCCTGAACTTTCTTTGCAGGGTCGTCATACATTTTATCAATTGGGAGGTCATCTGGATCTTTCCCCATCCTGCATATCAATCTAGGGCTCAGACTGGCTGGTGACCTTCGCAGCCCATAATTTTCCACAGACAAAGGTTAAGCAAATCTTACAAATGCAGGGATCCTCCATTTTATAGTGTCTTCAATTTGGTCAATATTAACAAACCAAGGGAGAAAAAATCCAAGTAGAATGGCATGTGCATGATAGGCAGATGGAATAGGTGAGGGAGGGTGATGAATCTAGGTAATGCGGTGGTGGAGGGACAGAATAGGTGAGCAAAGGGATAGAGATCTACATGGAAAAGGAAGACATGGAAATTGATGAGCTAAAAGTGGAAAATTCATTGTTTGTATCATTGGGCTATAGGATATCCAAATGGAAAATGAGGTGCTGTCCTTCTAGTTTGCGTTTGGTCTCACCGTGGCAGTAAAGAAGGCCATGGACTGAGCCATTAGGGAGAGGGAGTTTAAGTGACAAATAACTTGTTTATCAAGATGACCACTGTTGGCAGTTTACAGGTGATCTTCAAAACAGTCTCCTCGTCCATAGCTGGTTTTGTCATATCACGAGCACTGAATACAATAATCCAGGATAGAGGAAGTGTGCATTGGTTAAACAAAAGACACATTGGTTAAACAAAAAAGGGAAGCATCCCTGGAGAACATGAATAGGTGATGTTTTTGATCAGGACCCTTTTTGTCTATTTATTTTAAACCTGGATCTGCAGTTCCTTGATTCTACAAGTGTACATGAATCTTTGCCTCATTTCAACTCTCCTTCCCATTCCCACACTGACCTGTCAGGTTGTCACAACTTGTGAATTTTAGCGGCTGATTATGAATTGCGATGTACTATAATCTGCACCAAGAAATGTATTCCTTCGACTTTAATAGAATGAACTTCTGAGGCAGAATACAACACATCAATACTACAATTTACTTAACAATGACTGATGGGTATGAATAGTAAGATTAAACGAGAACTTACCAGTTTGAAGTTTGATCTTTATTTTATGAGGAGTCGAGTTGAGGGACTACGTGAATAGAAGCCCGTACAGCCGTTGGTGCGTCAATCTTCAAAGCAGCGGAATGAATTCACAGCTAACAATGACCGAAGTATAACGGTAAGATGATAAAACTAGAACTACCAGATGAGATCTATGAGGGTGGGAGCGGAGGGCACGTAGTCCCTCAACTCGACTCCTCATAAAATAAAGATCAAACTTCAAACTGGTAAGTTCTCGTTTAATCTTACTATTTTACTTCGGAGTCACGTGAGTGACTACGTGAAGACTTCAAAGCACTGTGAATTCACGCCGCAGACTCAAATCCGACGTTCACACTGCCTGGATTGACTCAAAAGTCGTTAACAATCAATCATGCATCAGTAATACATTTGTTAAATGGAATAACAGGTTATGTACTAACAAATCATAACAAACCCCTCTAACTCAGGGGAAAAGTGTAACAGTACTGACACCAGAATCAGCAAACACCCCGAGCCTTGAAATCGGCTTGTGACAAAACCTCTGAAATTAGCTCACTGAACCATCCTGTGGCCGCGAGGACCTTGAAATAGTTTGCACCGACACCTTACTGTGTGGTTTTTTGTGACTAATAAACAAAGCCAACTCTATTCCTCTCAGAGGTTTAGTAATCTCAATGTAAAGAGATAAATGTGAGACTATACAGAAGCGATCATCTGCGGGGTATGCTGAAAACACCATCTTACATCCTGTCATGCCTCTTTTATTATGTTTAAGCAAATCATAGACATAAATATAATGGCATCAGCCGACACATGAATTCTATCTAGCCGTAGCTTTTGCAATGTTTGTACACGTTGGGCTGAAACCAACACCAGAAGCATGACCACCTTCATAGTTAATTTGGCTATAGATAGGCTTGTAACCGGAGCCCACTGGCGAAGAAGCATAAAAACCTCACTCACATTGCAAATACCGGCATACCTGAGTTTAGGAGGATTAGAATTGAAAACTCCCTTCATGAATCGTGAACTAACGGATGTGTCCCTACTGTATGCAATTCTGCATTCATAGGTAAATAAGAAGACAGAGCACTTCTGGCTGAATTAATTGCACTGTAACTTAATTTTTTGGTCAAAATAAAGAGTTGACAAACTCCAATACATCCGTGATCCCTGCCGTGTGATATACAATATCCTGCTGTAGGCAGAATTGCTCCCACTTCCTTATATAGGTGATATATTGCTGCTGTGTACTATCCCTGCAGGCCGACGTGAGAACATCCACCGTCCGATGAGACAGTCCTCTCCCCAGGTATGGCCTCCTTAAAATCTGCAAATTAACAGATCAATACGATCCTATAAAGGATGTTGATCCCCAGTGACTGGATTTACCAGTAGATTTTTATTCTTGGGCATAAGCATGTAAGGCTCCCTAGCCATTTGTAATACAACGGGAAACCATGCTCGTGTAGGCCAATTTGGCACTACCAATACCCCTGAAGCGGTGTCCTCCTTGATCTTTTGCAAACATCTGCTGATGAGACAGAATGAAGGAAATACATACACAAACATTCCTCCCCCAATGCAGCGAAAATGCATCCACTGCTACTGCCCCAGAATCTGGTTACCATGAAACATATCTAGGTAACTGATGATTTAATCGAGATGCAAACAAGTCAATATCTGGCAATGCATACTGTTTGGTTAAACAATGCATACATTTGGTTAAACACATCCTGATTTAACATCCATTCAATGTTGTCATTAACTGATGTGACCTCTTCCTGGCAAATAAAGTGCTGAAAGCCAGATATTTTGGTCAATACACCAGCTCCAAATCTGGTTAGCCAGTCTATCACAAGACTGTGACTTAACTCCACCCATGTGGTTTACATATGCCACTGCTGTGGTGTTGTGAATCTGAGCTGCACATGCAGATCCCTCCTTGTAGAACAATAAGCTTTGAGCCCATACCAGGTGCCCAACAACTCTAAATAATCAATCCCTCTTAATTGAGGAAGCGATGTCTCATCCACATTCCATCTGCCTCCACAACTAGAAGACATATCTGTTGCACCCCAACCCAGTGCACTCACATCAGTCTGTAATATCAGTGATGGTGATTCCACGAAACCTTCCTTAAATTTTTTGAAACATGTACTATCCACCATTGTATGTCAGCAATCGCCCCAGCTGACAACTGCATAGGCCTATCAAAAATAGCCCCTTTGTATTCTCAGTGCCTGTTCCTTTGATGGTTGTAATTGTTGATAATGCAGAGGACAATACTGCACAGCTGGAAAAGCTGCAACAACTTCCCAATAAAACAGGCTACTTGTCTAATCGAAGGCCGTTGTTCTCCAACGAGATTAACACAGTCCTCAATTAACTGATTCAATTTATCCCTGGGTAAAGTTACCAACATGTGATTGGAATTAATGGTAAATCCCAGATAATCAATAATTTGGACTGGTGATAATTTAGATTTACCTGGGTGAATAACAAATCCCATTTGTTCAAAAGTGATTTTAACAACTGAAACTGATGATTGAGTTTCAGCATGAGTCTTTCCAACAACCTGAAATCATCTAAATAGGCCATTACCACATGCCCCTGAGCTCTAAGCAATGCTAACACAGGTTTTACCAATTTAGTAAATAATCTAGGAGCTGAAGTTAATCCATTCGGCAATGTCCTGAATTGCCACAGCTCAGTCATCCAAATAAATTTCAAATATCTTCTATCATCACCATGAATAGACACTGCGTAATACGCATTCTTTAAATCAATGGTTGCCATTTAATACCCTTTGGACACTAGATGTTTGCACGTGGTAAAGTTCTCCATTTTGAAATGCCTATAACAAACAAATTTGTTCAAATTCGATAAATCCAGAATAATTCTACATCCCCCAGTCTTTTTAGATCTGGGAAATATACTTGACAGAAATTGTTGACTTTGATAGACAGAAGGCTCAATTACCCCTTCTGATGTAACGACTGCCTTCAATACACTAAGTATGAACAAATCTGATGTCAACTGCTGCCATTGTTTGAGAACAATTTTAACCTTCCCCAATTTGAACAGGAACATCAGTTAATTCATCGTCTGTCAAATGTTATATTCCTTACCAGCATCTTTCCTTGCGGCCTTGTTGTCCTCGACTTCTTGTAGAGAACATTTTTTGCCTTGCTTCCAGCTGGCTTAATGAGGGCCATGGTTATAACAACCTCATAACAGTCTTTGACCCTTTTTGCAAGGTTACCACCAAACAACAGATTTCGTGGTGGTACACTGGTCGGTTTGCACAACTCGCCAAATTCGGGTTAGCACTGGCCTAATAGCGGCCCTCCCGACATTATTAATTTCAAAATGCATTACAAAGGAGTCCCAGTTCATCCTGGTGTGCTTCAACCATATCATTTGTATCAATAACTTTCACCACAGCTGTAATACCTGCTTACAACAGTTTAAGCACTTTTTTTAAAACTTCATCTCCTGGGCCCTAGCAGGCAAACCCATCTATGCAAATTTGGTGATTAACCACCGGTACCTTCAGGAGATCACAATTAACAGGAGCTTTATAGTTTTTTGCTACTTCATCCATAGCTAGCTCCTGTAACTGGTGGGAGAGCATATACTGAATGGCTTCGGCCAATTCTACATCAATCGCCTTTCCTGCCTCTCTACACTCAGCAAACTTCCCAGCAATGTTCGGAATTACCTCCAATCGAACACCTTGCTCTCCCCCAGCATAGAAACAGTGTCAGCAAACTGCCCTGATAGAACATCCTCCTCACAGGCAGGATAGTTCTGCAGCCCTGAAACAGGTGCTGCTAGCACAAGCTCTCCATCAGCCTGGCTTGGGCATCACTCCTCCTCACGGAGCTGGAACATCCTCCTCACAGGCAGGATAGTTCTGCAGCCCTGAAACAGGTGCTGCTAGCACAAGCTCTCCATCAGCCTGGCTTGGGCATCACTCCTCCTCACGGAGCTGGAACATCCTCCTCACAGGCAGGATAGTTCTGCAGCCCTGAAACAGGTGCTGCTAGCACAAGCTCTCCATCAGCCTGGCTTGGGCACCACTCCTCCTCACGGAGCTGGTCCCTGTCGAGCATTCTTTTGAAATAGAATCTCGACGTGGGAGAGCCGTGAGCAAACGGACTCTCCTATGGAGGGTATAACCTCCAGGCCCGACTCATTTTACGGGCCACAGAGACTTGCCAGTGGCCTTCCACCCTACTGACAAGCCTCCACTGCCCCCCGGCAGTGGGTCCGCAACCACTGGCTGTGTAGCCAGCACCGGACCAGGTGTACCAGACGGGCCTCCATCCTCAACACTCTCCTGCCACTTTACCTTTCTACCCCCGGAGCACCTCGCCGACACCTTCTTCCCTTTCTGCAACATATCTACAAAAACTCCCAACCGTTGCAGAAAAAAACCTGTGGTAAAGTATTTCAACAAACCTTACCTCGTTTCAACTTGTTAACGAAAACTGCTGGAGAATGGAGGGTGAAGTCTGAAGAAGGGTCTCGACCCGAAACGTCGCCCATCTCCTTCGCTCCTTAGATGCCGCTGCACCCGCTGAATTCTCCAGCTTTCCATGTAACCCGCGGTTTAAACTTACCGCTCGGAGGAGCGCTGCTGCTCCCCCCGCCCGACTGCACCAGCGTCTGACGTCATGACGCACCAACGGCTGTACGGGCTTCTATTCACGTAGTCACTCACGTGACTCCGAAGTAAAATATCTATGTAATGTACTATAGAGATACAATGCCATTATTCTATGTGCAAATTTTTCTTGCTGATAGTTGGTGAGAATGGCAATGGTTTTTGAGGAATGCCCATAACTCCTACAGATCGATGAGTGTATAACCTTAAAATTCAACTACATGCTGCAAAATATTATAACATGGAATGCTTTCAGACAAATATGAAGGTAAATTTGTAACCAAATGTTTTAGCATATTTTTTTATAAAAACAAAGTTAAAAAATCCCCATTTTCAAAGCTGAACCAGAATTATGCCTCTAGGACTGTCTATTGTGTATGCCATTCTATGTAACAACTTATTCTATTCTATATCCCATTTTCTGTACCCTTTTTATGCTTTCTTTTCAAATAGGTAACCATTGTCTCTCATAGTCTCTATTTCAAGTTTGTTTTGTACTGTCTTAATGTATAAGAAGATTTTATTTTTCTTCTCCTTCATTCCTCCACTGATTTTCCAGAGTTTATTATCTGCTGCTTTTGATTTACGAACTGTGAATATAATCTTTCACAGTTCATTTATTTCAGCATTTTGGAACCTTAATTTGGTCCTTTAAATTTCTCTGTTCCAGTGAAAAAGTTCCAGATTGATTACATAGAAACATAGAAAATCAGTGCACAAGAAGGTCCTTTGGCCCTTTGAGACAGCAATTCTAACATTGAAGTGATGCCAATGCCGTTCTCAAATTCATCTGATTACTTTATCTTGTAAATAAAAAACCTATTGTGCTCTTCTCCTTTAAACATTGCTCCTCTCAGCTTAAAGCTATGCCTTGTAGGATTTGATTTTTGTTTCCATCTTGGGAAAAAGTATCTGATTGTCTACTCTATCTGTGACTCTCCTAATTTTATATACTTCTATATACTATTTATAGGAATACATTTTATCTTTCACAGTCAGAAACCATGCTTTGGAAATCAATAAGATGAAAATCATTCTGCAGCATTCTGTCAATTAGGAAATATAAAGATTAACACATATATTTGAGATCCCTCTACTTTCTATTCAGAATCTACCGCATGCTAGCCAAGCAATATCTCAATTTTAGTTTTGTTATCAAACGTTTGGTGATCTCTTTCTTCTCCAGGTACAACTTCATTCAGAACATATTTTGTCTCTACTGCACATCCATTGCAGGCAGTAACATTAGCCACCCAGGAAATTAGTACTATTTAAAATCCATCATTGTAACTGAGCTTTTGGTTACCCAGTGACTTGTTCTGTGGCTCAATGTCAATTTGTTTCAGCCTATTATTTGTAATATATTACTACAATAAAGATTGTGTGTAAATTACTCATAAATAACAGTGCATTATTTCAATTATTATCATATACTTTAAGCTTCAACAAATATGTAGTTAGTAGTTAACTACTATTTACTATCATATTTCCTGTAAATGGATTTACTTGTATTGAATTACTTTGTGGGAAAACTAGTTTTCCCATAACATATCTAGATATTGCTATCCTTTCCTCACAAATGTCAGACCCAGCCAATATCAGCCAATTTCAACATAGTTCTCTTTTTGACTACACTCAAATTAGTTATATAAATTGTAAATAAAGGCATTTCCGTTGAAGTTCCATATGCACATTTCTTTCCAAATTCAAGCAAGTGGGAAAAATACATTTACTTTTATTCACGGCTTTATGATGTAAAGATAATTTTCAATACAGTCATCTACTTACACTTCAATGTCATGCGTTCATTTTCACAAGTATCATACTATCCAACATGAACTATTTATTCAGCATCAATCATTTCATTCCCTTTAACTGTGCTCCCTGTGACTTCCTGAAAAAATATAGCTTAAGCTAACCTTTACAGATCCTTAAATAGACACAAAATCCTGGAGTAACTCAGTGGGACAGGTAGCATCTCCGGATAGAATAAATGGGTGACGTTTTGGGTCGAGATCCTTCAGAGGAGAGGGAAACAAGAGATATGGAAGGTTAAGGTGTGAAAAATTAGAGATCAAAGGGGATGAGGTTAAGAAAAATGTAGAATCCACATAAAAATGTAGAAAATTCCAGCATCTGTGTCTACCTTCGGTATAAACCAGCATTTGCAGTTGCTTCCTACACTTTACAGATCCACGCTGGCATCATTGATCAGCTCACACTTTTTTAAAGAATTCCGTGTTTTTATCCATACTGTGCATTTGTGTAGAATTTTACCAGATTTCTGGTCCCAATGCAAACCACTGCAAGATGTGAGTTAATGTCCATAATCCAGATGTGCAGATTAGTGGATCCTGAAATATATCTCAATTGTTTTTGTTTTTTTAATGTACTCTGGCACTTCACACGCCATGAATGCAAGATTAATGAATCAAAAGTTTCCTAGCTACTTTTGCACCCCTTTATTGAACAGTAATGGAATGGTAACTTTTAATAATTTCCTCCTGCATCAAAAAAGGATGTAAAATCTGATGTACATTGGAGTGGAGAAATCCACACAGGTTGATTTCAGATTGAAATCTAAGAACACGTTCTAAGAATACATCATTCCACACACCCAGTCAATCTTGCTGTGTTGGTTTTCTGCACTATAATTTGATATTTATAATATTTGGTGTGCGATGCTCAGTGTCTATATGAGACACCATCGACAGCTATATGAAGTGGCAATTTTTACGTATGGTTGTGGAATCTTATTAAGACATGTTTATTTTAAAATTTGTGTTCTAGTTTTATTAATGATAGTTGCAAAGACAAATCTGGAAAGATATGATTGACTGACAATTCTCTTTTTGAGCTACTCTGTTTTTTTATGCAAACAACAACAAAATACGATGATGTGCTTTCAAGAGAGCTAGATAGGGCTCTTAAAAATAGCGGAGTCAGGGGATATGGGGAGAAGACAGGAACGGGGTACTGATCGGCCATGATCACATTGAATGACGGTGCTGACTCGAAGGGCCGAATGGCCTACTCCTGCACCTATTGTCTATTGTCTATTGTCTATTGTGTGGTAGCCTTTGTAAGTTTTTTCATGTAGGCTTTTTGATTCTCTCAAGGAATAAACATTAATAATGGATATACACAGCATATAGACTAGTTGGTTTCCATAAAATAATCTGTTTGAAATGAATGAACATCATTATCAAGTTATAAGTAGACTGAAGGTAAAACTCTAATGCTGAACATAATTAACCGTGGTTCCATAAACCCAGGCAAGAATTTAAAAGGGCATATTTAATTAAGAACCTTATTGAAACAGACTAAATATATTGCTCAGAAAAATGAATCTTCATAAGCAGCAACCTTATACAGTGAAAGTAATAATAATCAAAAACATTTTCAAGTTGCCTGAATTTACGAATGTCAAAAATTAAACAGATAACAGAAATATGTAGTTCATTTCCAAATTTTACTTCGGAGTCACGTGAGTGACTACGTGAAGACCCCGCCAGCACGCATGCGCGACATATCGTCGAACGCATTGCGGAAGCGACAGTCGGGAGGAGCGCTGCTCCTCCAGCGCAAGTTTTCAAAACTTACTGAAGGTAAGTCTTACCTTTTCTGGTGAGCGTGGCGACTCGGTGTGATTTCTTTTTCAGGAGGAAGCACCATGGAGTCGCGTAAGGGAGAGCAGCAGCTGATACCGCTGCTGTGGAAGCAGCCAGTAGCGTGCCGTCTCTCCAGAGCTGCAGGTGCTGCCAGCAGCTCCCGGCTTCTCGCCGCTACAGACCGCAGGTGCGCTGCGGTCGGCGGCAAAACCACCCGGAAGTCGGACAGGACCGTTGACTCAGCTGGGTCCGGACCTGAAGACACCCCATTCCCGGATAGGGACGGCGGGCGTCTTTCCCGCAGGAGTGGATGGGGAGCAGTGCTCCAGCGTGACCTGCTTATGCAGGGGCAGAGTCACAGTGGGTCTCCTCGCAGACCCACAGCAGGATCCTTTCAAGGACTGCCAAATGTCTCACCCTCTTCGCAGGGGAGCATTAGGGGTCAGAGCTGGGCTGACCCTGAAGAAGGGGCAATGGCTGAACAGTCAACTGTGAGGGGTGCCAGAAGAGAGAGCAGCAGAAGAATTGTGGGAACACATGCTGTACCAACTCAGGAAGGACTGCCTATACAAAGCTGCAAGCCAGTACAAAATACATGGCTACAAACCAGCTACAGGAGCAAGCCATTAACTTTATGGCTGGGAAGTACATTGCTCCAGAGAACTCCATTCTCTTAAAGTACCAGCAGTCTATGACCCCATCTGGGGCAACAGGAGCCCATCTATAAGGAGCCAGGAGGGGAAGCTCCAGAGGAAACTGCTGGCTGCTAAAATCACAGCAGTACCAGGACAACTGATGGGATTGATTTGCCTGAAGAGTTACTAGATGCTCTAGCAGACTGTGTAATACTCAGTGGAGATTAACAGTTACAGGAAGAGCATCATCAAGTAGCACACAGGCGCCAAAATTGCTGTTGGGGGACCTCCCGAAGCAGGTGAAAGACCTGCATGAGGAAGCCAAGGCTATAGGCCTGATCAAGGTGCCAAGCACCTCTAAAACCCACTATTAGCAGCGGCACACCCACCAGACATCGGTACTATGGAAGACCATCTGGTGGTGAAAGCTCGAAGGCCGGCCCACCTGCACAGCGGTCTTTCAGACCATGGCCCAGCCCGGCTTTCATGGAAAATGCGCCAACCCCACAACGCAGCAACACAATACCAGAAGAAACAAGTGCGGAGACAACCCACACAACACCGGTAACCATGGATGTAGGTGGGTCTGGTTGTCTTAAAAAACATTGCATGTCCGATGCATCAAAAGTTGGGGGACGGTTGCACTTGTTTCATCATGTGTGCTGCACCTTTACCTCTGAACTTTTACATACTCGGAAGTATTCAGAATTACAAAATTGAATTTGTATACGAACTACCGTCCCAGTTCAGCATATGCCTAGCAGGAAGTTCATACTTCACAAAAAGAGAGAACAGCAGGCCATGCTGAACTGTTAAGACTAAACACAAAAGGGAATTGAGAAAACAATCAGAGAATTTCAAGAGTTCGTATCAAATATATTTATAAAAAACTAAAAAGAAGGTGGTTGCCGTATCATTACAGATTTGACCGAACTAAATACTTCCGTTCAGTATGCCCATTTCAAAATAGACACGTTTGTTACACACAGGATCATCGTAAATACCTGAAATTTATCTGGATGGGACAGCTATGGCAGTATAAGGCCTTACCCAATGGGTTGTCATCAGCACCCAGGCTATTACAAATTTATTAAAACCAGCTTTAGCATACTTAAAGAAACATAACCATATCGTCATGGCTTACCTGGATGATATTCTCATTGTAGGTGAAAATTGGAGCTGGCTACATTGGTGGTATCAGCCACAACACAGGGATTTAACGTACATCCAGATAAATCAAAATTGGAACCCTCCACTACCATGGATTATTTGGGGTTCACTATTGACTCTGTTCATATGCCTATCACCTTGCCACCAAACAAAGTGACAGACTTGATGGGAGTATGCAAAAGCCTCACTGGCATCAGGGAACCATCCATTCGGCAAGGAGCAAGAGTGATTGGGAAATTGGTGGCTGCGTTCCCAGCAGCACAATTGGACCACTCCATTATTAAAACCTGGAAGAGGGAAATTTTAGCTCTCAAAAATCATGCAGGCCATTTCAATAGGCCTATGCAACTACCAGGGAAAGCAAAATCAGAATTAAACTGGTGGATAGAAATGCTCAGCATTATTCTAACCCCATCACCCCATTCTATATCCCTAGGGTACATTACAGACTGATGCCAGTGCTAAAGGTTGGGGAGCAACTAATACCACCGCAAGTTGTGGTGGCAGATGAGTGCACAAAAATTATTCTGTTTAAAGCACTAGGAATAAATTATCTAGAAATGCTGGTAGCGTTTCATGGACTCAGGGCCTACTGCTCAGATGAGCACCAGTTGCATGTACGGTACAAATTGATACCACAGTGGGGGCCTATATATAATTATATGGGTGAAATAAAGTCGATATCATGTGATGAATTGGCTAATAATATCTGGCACTGGTGTCTGGGAGAGAAATTTGGATCTCAACCACTTACCTTCCAGGTAAGCTAAATACAGTGGCAGACACCAGGTCACGTAAATTCAACGACAACATTAAATGGATGTTGGATCGGAAAGTGTTTACAGATATTATAGACCGGTATGGGACACCAGGTATCGACCTTTTTTCCATCCAGACTAATTCACCAACTACCAACATTTGTTGCTTGGGAACCAGACCCAGGGGCAGCAGCGATGGACAATTTCTCGCTGCATTTGGGGGGGGGGGGGGGGGGGGGGGGATTTGTTTTGCTATGCATTTTCCCCTTCTGCCTCATCAGGCGAGTCTTACAATAATTAAACAAGACGCCGCAACGGGTACCATGGTTCCCAACAGTACAAAGATGGTCTCAGAACCCTGCATCTGGATCAACAACGGCCAAGGAGGTTGGCACACCCCGTGCGGGAAAGTATCCGTGCCATGACTGTATGAACTTGTTGATTTGCAGTTTCTGAACAGGCCATTTCTGGGATACGGACTCTCCGACAGGACGATCAATGCCATCTCAGCGTCGTGCAGGGAGTCCACGAGAAGACAGTACCTGACATATGTCAGGAAATGGGAAGTGTTCTGCACCAGGACGAACACTACATATGACTCAGCCACCAACACTGAAGTGCTGGAGTTCTGGCCACCCTTCATTTCGATGAAGGATTGAGTTACAGTGCCATTATTGTGCAAGGAGTGCCCTATCTAATATCTGGGCAGAGGGAGTGATCACCTGGCTATAGGATCACACCCACTAGTACCTAAACGAATGAGGGGTATTTGTACTCTATCCCCCCAGGCCCAGATACACCCATATATGGGACATAGGTAGTACACCATGTTACGAGGATGGACACCAATATCGGGGCTCACTCTGGACAAACTAATATCCTAGATGGGAATGATTATGGCACTTGGATCAGCACAACGGGTCCAGTCCTTACACAAGCTAGTATAGGACGTCATGTCTGTCACAAATGGCAGATAACCTGCTACATACAGGGGTAATTAAACAAGACTGACCCGGTTCCTCTGGCCAATATTAGAGTTCGGGCCTATCCTGCAGATAGTCAGCCCTGCATAGTGACACATATTTTCCAATATATAGTCACCAAGACACTTATGGGCACGGAGAGAGCTTTCTCATTAGCCATAAATGCCCTCACCTAAGGTCACAGTGCAAACCATATCCAGATGGTTAGGGTGGTATTACGTGCAGTGGTGGATACTAATGTTTCAAATCTCACTCCACCAGGGCTGCATCTACATCGGACGCTAGGATGATGGGAGTTCCTATGGACCACATCCTTGCCACAGCGGGGTGGAGCAATGAACGCATTCAATGCTTTATAATAAACCCGTGGCCGATCCTGAGACGTTTGCAGGGAAAAATTAAGTTCTGTAAAATAAATTACCCAATGTGGGGCATATTATTTTAGGTATGAATAATACCTTTATTGTTTTTCAGCACAGTGTCGTGTGTGAAATACGTTCATCCTCCTTCCCAGAATGGCAGTGTGTGAGCATGGTCTCGTTCCAGGGCATGAAATCACAGAGCTTTGAAATCTTCACGTAGTTACTCACGTGACTCCGAAGTAAAATAGTAAGATTAAATGAGAACTTACCAGTTTGAAGTTTGATCTTTATTTTATGAGGAGTTACGATGAGGGATTACGTGCCCTCCGCTCCCAAAACCCTCTATTATAAAGTTCAACTGGTATGGAAGTTCTCTCTTATCTTACTATATTAGTCTACTCTGGTATCTGTGATTTCACACCACTGCTTTGAAGAATGTCGCGCATGCGTGCTGGCGGGGTCTTCACGTAATCCCTCATCGTAACTCCTCATAAAAAAAGATCAAACTTCAAACTGGTAAGTTCTCATTTAATCTTACTATTCTATCCAACATATCTGATGCCAAAACTGGGTAAATCATTGTAAATTCAATACAGTGAGAGATAAAAAAAAATCGATATTGTTCAGAGCCTCAGTGACCTGCTATAAATTCTACTGCTTGTGTTTTAGATACACTTTGATTATTCTAGGTTCTTGATACATGGAGCGAATAAGTAACTAAAGCCAGCAGGCAATTAACTTGTGTAAATAAAGCTATTACATATAACAACTAGAATAAGTGGGACATGTTTGGTCCCATGTTCACAAGGTAGGGCTGGTCTCCCAACGTAATATTCCACCTCTACACCAATTCCAATATTGGTGGCCAATTGGGGGGGGGGGGGGCTTTCTCGAGTGCTAGTATGGGTGTTGTGGGCCGAAGGGACTGGTTTCCGGAGGACTAGTACGGACATTGTGGGCAGAATGGATTCTTGGGCCGGCAGCTCAGTCATTCAGGCCTGGTGGGCTGGCAGTTCAGTCACTCGGGCTGGGTAGGCTGTCAACTCAGTCACTCAGGCCTGGTGGACTGGCAGCTCAGTCACTCAGGGCTGGTGGGCTGGCAGCTCAGTCACTCAGGGCTGGTGGGCTGGCAGCTCAGTCACTCAGGGCTGGTGGGCTGGCAGCTCAGTCACTCAGGGTTGGAGGGCTGGCAGCTCAGTCACTCAGGGCTGGTGGGCAGGCAGCTCAGTCACTCAGGGCTGGTGGGCCATTTCAACCAGAAGGGGTGTTATCTTCATCATGGCGATTGACAGGTGAGAGGACCAATCAGCTGATCTCAAGATTTCTTTAACTTTTTTTATTTTTCATCGATCGGAAAAATCCTCGGGGCTGCCTCAGCAGAGGTGGACTGGGTGTAAGATGGCAAAAGATCATAGCAATATATGGTAGCGTTTTTCCTAAAATCAATATACAGTGCAGACAGGAAGTGATGAGACTTTTAGTTATATAGATGTTATCTTATGAAATATTATAAAGCAGTCCACAAGGTCACTAACACTGCTAATGCTGAACACATGTTTACCCCATCTTGTCCATTACATACACTTTTCCATTTGTTGTTTTTTCTCTTGTATGATCTTTTAGTTTATTCTCCAATTTATCAAAGATTTATCCTCAACATGCTCTGAGTTCCAAATTCTCACTCGGTCAAATGTGTGCTCCTGCACTCCTTTTTGGTACTTTAACCTCTATTGGAGGGATGTGCACATTTAGCTTGTACCTTGAATCTGGCTTTCACATGTGGCCCAATTGCACTCTCAATGACTGCTCAGATCAGGACAGCATGTAATGACGATCTGATACAGCCGTGGTGAATTTCTCAAGCGTTGATTTATTAAGTTATTCATATTGTACTTGTCTGACAGCAGTTGTCGTATCCTTCTTGTGGATAGCTTTTGTGAGACAGTGTTCCTACCCTTATCACATCTTTCTTATTTTGTGAATAGTTCTACATTATATTTCCCATACATAGTTTGCTTTAGTTTCATTTAGAGATATAGCAGGAAAACAGGCCTTTAGGCCCATTGAGTTATGCCCACCATCAATCACTGTTCACACTAGATCAATATTATCCTACTTTCTCACCACTCCCTACCCTTTCTTCTTTTTGGATGGCAATTCTTGGTTGGGTTATGGTACAGCATGAATTTAAAAAATATATAAACTTATAATAAATGATTTCCCTGAGATAAAGTGAATATACCATTTTTTTTGCATGTGCACATTAAAATTACATAACTCCCTGAATTTCATAAATGATCTGCTGCTCTGTAGAACATCCTTCACACGAGTTTTTAAAATATTAGTGCTGCTGTTCTGTCACATTGATAATGCTTCAAGAGATGCCTTCTCAGAATACTTCCTGAGTAATGATATGAGGCTGAAAAGCCATCAGATGCCTTGTCAGCTGTGCATATAAGTAAAGTGACTTTCAGCAAATTTGTGGGATGACATGAAGGAGCAAAATTGATGCAATTATGTTAACATCACAAAGTATGCATTGGAAAGATTCCTCTCGCAATTTGCATTTCATCAAAAATTTCACCAAACCAGCAGAACAAAATTACTCCAGCACCTTGGCTTAAAATTTCAGTCACATTTATTTTGGGAACATCACACTTATGGGCCTGTACCACTTAGGCGATTTTTCAGGCGACTGCCGAGAACTGTCAGAGTGGAACATGCACACAAATCGCTTCCTTCACCAGCCCGTTAGCAGGCGGGGGACAGGGCAAGCCGGGGGGGGGGGGGGCACTGTCTGAGTGAAATTCACACGGTGCAAAGCCAAGGTGATAACGCGATGAACAGGAAGGTTGGCGCTGTAATTAAGATGGCTAAAGCACACTGTATGGTAAGTCCTTAAGAGGGGTGGGAGAGGGGGAAGAAGGGGGGAGAAGGACTAGAGACAAATTTTAAGAAGTCAGGCTGTGAATCTCGGCGGACATTAACATTACCGTCGGTTATCCTTGGTCTGAAAACTACTGCTTACGTTTTTTTCCCAATGAACCAATGAAATTGACCGGCTGCAATCTACGAGAATCTACAAGAACCTTCGACCTCCTAGGTCCACTAGGACCTCCTGGCGACCCACCTACGGCACAAGAATTCTTGCTACTCTCCATGGTGAGTACTCTTGATTCTTGCTACTCTCCATGACTTCATTCTGGTCCCCGCTAATTTTTCAACATGATGAGAAATTTGCGGCGACCATCATGAGGCCGCAACTAGTTCCCAGAATGCGGGAAATCCTCACGACCATGAAGGCGACTCCCAGGCAACCACCTGCGAACATGTGGCGACTTCATAGTCTCCTGCAGTCGCCTAAAAAGTCACCCAAGTGGGACAGGCCCATTAAGATATGTTCTTCTGAGTGTCAAATGCAGTAACAAACATTTGTTTCAGTGATGTGATACATTGTTCCTTTTGAGGCCATTTTGAAATAATGGCCAGAAATTGCCTTATCACTCAGTTATCACTTGCTATGATGAGGTAGGGAAATAAAAAAAATGTACCTTCCTAAGGGTTGGATAGTCTTCTAATATTTATTAACAACTAACAAGAGATTTCAAGAGACACAATAAACTGCAGATACTGGGATCTTGAACAAAACACAAACTGCTGGAATAACTTAATGAGTCAGGCAGCATCAGCGAAGAGAATGGAAAGGTGTCTGGATCTAGGAGTGACAGGAATTATCTTACCAGTGAGGTTGTATCGCCAACAGCAGCAGTTTAACCAACTGCTCTAGCTATTTTGTTTTGGGTATGTTGTTTCAATGCCTACCTTACATACATGTCTATATATATTTAACATTGGGATCAGCACAGTCTGATAAATAAAGCCTGAGTCCAATCCTGAATTCAATGATTATAATGTCTTTAGATTTGATGTGTTGATACAGAGACATGGATGAGGAAGTGATGTAAAGACTCTCAAATGTTTGAGATGGAATTCGATTGGCAGGATGTGTGTTTGGGTCTCTCTCTGTAACAGGGTCACGTGCAAATATCTCTGCTGACAATCATCCAAATATTGTTTTCATTTGAAATTGATTACGTATCCAAACAATAGATAGGAAAGGTTTGGAGAGATATGGGCCAGATGTAAGCAAGTGGGACGCTCATTTAAGCAACTTGGTCAGCATACATGAGTTGGGACTACTTGCCTGGTCGTGTGCTGTATAATTCTATGACTTTAGGCCGCTATTCTGAAGTGTGCAAACATCCAATATGAGAAATAATAAATATTAGCTTTATTGTTTTCTGTCACACACTTTCATGCAGCAAAAAGCAAAATTATGCTAGACTCTTTCCTGGAGATGGTCTCACAAAATGGGCTTCATTTTAATTTAGATCATCACACTTATATTATGTTTTCTGCATGTGATGATGTGGAATTATTTTTTCTCCGACCCAACTTATGTTCTATAATTGCCCTAAAGAAAATGCACTTTCTTACAAACAAATGCTTTGCTGAGAGTTATGGTAAATTGTGTCTTGACAGATTACAATTGATGGTCTCCGTTTGAAAGCAAATTATAAGCAGTTATCAATTTAAAAGTGAACATATATTCAGCTCTTAATGTGGATAATTGCAAAAGTCACAATTCTCATTTTCTCTGCCCTGTGGAGAAATACGTATGTTCACTCTGATAACGCAGTTGAGGTTACGAAGTCTTTCCATAAAATGTATTCTAAAATATTAGGCTGAAAGAGGGAATAAAAACCTAACTGAAACAGAATATTCATGTCCATCAAACCAGCAATCAATTCCATCCATACTGGAGAACTTTGTTCTTCTGCTAATTATCTGCAATGTACAAAAGTAGACTGAACAAATAGCTTGGCAGCTCCATATTTTGGAGTTCATGATTTATGTTTTGTTTTGATTTGATCATTAAAATCTTGTGCTGCTTCTTTAAAATAAAATCCATCAATGTCATTGTCCCTGAAACTGACAATTCTTGTTCAAGTATGCTGCAATTCCCATACGAGTTCATTTTGCATAAAAATCACAGCTTTGTGTATTTCCAATTACTTTCAATGTACAGATCTGTATCTGTACAAGCAAATTATTGTGGGGAGAGCATCAAAGATAATTGAAAGACAGTGTTCATTATATAAGTGTGCACTACGGGGATCTACTGATATCAGAAAACACGAAGCGTTTAAAATGCAAACACGAGTACATTTTTTAAAAAATATCAGCAGATTTCACGTGACTTTGCTCTGCTGGCATGTTAGCAGACATTATGATGTTTACCCAGGACTATGATTCTGAGCACCAAGGAAGATGGTAAATTTTGGGTGGTGAAGGGTCAATGTGGCTACCAGAGGGCAATTTTACTTCGGAGTCACGTGAGTGACTACGTGAAGAGCCCGCCTGGCGCTGGCAAACGGCACAAAGAAAATTCGCGGGTAAAAAGTGCTTCCCGGGGTGAAAATAAAAATACGGGACAAAAAGCTAGTGCGGATCCGGTTCCGATACCGGTGTCCGCTGATCTACCCGTTAGCGAGTTCTAGATTCTCCAGAAGTTATAACCACGGAGAGAAATGCTCCTAAAAATGTAAAAGAAATCTGAGAGGCCCGTGGTTCTGATGACTCTGATACTGAAAGTCCTCCAGATAATAAACTATGTGGCTAATAATGGAGCATATGGAGAAAGTTCTCCAAAAAATTATGAGACTAGGGTCACAGTACCCAGAAGGTTCCCAAAAAAGCCCTGAGGGGTTTAATTATTCTGAATATGGCTGTGGGCCAAATTGGAACTCCGGACCCAGGATTTAGGCCGGAGGAAGTCTCATGGGATGAAATCCCAATTGATTTAGGGCTGCAGAAGGCAGACCCTGCTGGTGGTGATTTGCATTTGAAGCACACCACAAAATAAAAGAAAAGGCCAAATGTGCCTGGGATAGCAAAATAATTTGCTATATATGAAGGAAGTGGTGAGGCTATGGAAGAAAACCTAGCTGCCAACATTAATATATGGTATCTCACCAACTTCATGATTCTATGATGATTGAAACATCATAATTATATAAACGCACAGGAAATTGTGCCTCATTGGAAGTGCCTATGGTTTATCCGTTGATATGGGCATCCATGACCCCAAATATGAGAGCTCAAGAAGTGAGGTTTCAAAAAATCCTCAAAATTATTCTGCTGCCATTACAGCTTTTGGGGAGATGGATAAGATTCAAAAAGAGGGCCTATTGTGCAATTCTTTCTATGAAATTAATTGTATGAGGAAAATGGCTATTCGGCCCATATTTCACCCAAGGTTTGCAAGCCTGTGTCGAGCAAGTGGTGTTCAAGCTCCTGGTTATCTGTTTGGAGAAAATCTGCCTAAATAATTAAAAATTGGATGAAGAAGCTAAAATTTTTTAGCTGCATGAAACCTTTCGTCTTTGGACAAAAAAGGTATTTTTCGCCCAGAAGGGGATTTGATTTTGGAAATAGAGGCAGAAATATGTCAAGGAAATATTATCGTCCTGCACAGCCCAATACTTACCCGTATTCGGGGAGAAGGAGACCACCACGCTCATATGGAGAGGTATTAAAGACTTGTTCTATCCTTAAAGAAACTGCGGATAAATCTCCAGTTGGAGGGAGATTACAAAAGTTTTATAAAGACTGGCTTACTATTACTTCTGATCGGTTTATTTTACAAGCAGTTTCAGGAGCCACTATTACATTTAAAGAAGGGGTTAATCCTCCAGTACAGATAAACCTGCCTATGCTTTCGTGTTTACTGCAATTGGAAAAGCAGAGATTAATGTGGAAGTTGACAAATTATCTGAAAAGGGGTTATGGAAAAAACTTATGAACACGAGCATTTATTGTGTCTAATATATTTCAAAAGACATAAAAAGATGGTGGTTGCAGAATTATTCTGGACCTTACAGATCTAAATAAGTTGTAGAATACAAACATTTTTTTATACTGCAAGTTATTTAATATCAGCAGGTTGTTATATGGCTACGATTGATTTGAAAAACGCCTATTATTCTGTACCAATACATCAGTCTTCTGGAGGTACTTAAAAATTTAATTGGCTGGGACAATTATGGCAGTTTAAAGCTTTGCCAAATGGATTGAGTTCAGCTCCCAGGCTCTTTACTGTTGAAACCAGTTTTAGCCCAATTAAGAGTACAAAAACACATCGTTATGGCTTATCTCGATGACATTCTAATCATTAATGGCAATCAAGAGTCAGCTGAGAATTTAGTTTCAGTACAAAAGCTTTGTTGAAAAGCTAGGGTTCTTGATTCATCCAATTAAATCCCAGCTGCAGCCAGCACAATCAATTAACTATTTGGGGTTTGTAATTAACTCAGAGACTATGTTAATACTTTACCAACAAAGATAAAGTTGATGATTTTTTGGTGACTTATAATAATCTCATTCACAAACTTTATCCTTCCATCCGAGAAGTAGCGAAAACTATTGGTAAATTAGTAGCAGCATTCCTGCAGTAGAATTTGGTCCATTACATTATCAAAATCTTCAAAGGGACAAAATAAGAGCTCTCAAAGAGAGGGCAGGCCACTTTGATAGGCCTATGCAATTAACAAAAGAAGCTTTGTTGGAATTACAATGGTGGGTTAAAAATGTCCCACAAGCTGCTAAAAACATTCTGATTAAACAGCCTGAAATGGTTTATAAATAGATGCTAGTGCTCTCGGATGGGGGGTAACAGATTCATCCTCCAGTTGTGGAGGTAGATGGAAAGTCCAAGAAGAAACGTTTCTTCAAACTCATGGTATTAACTATTTAGAGTTATTGGGTGCTTTCTATGGGCTAAAAGCATATTGTTGTTCAAAAAAGGGTCTACATGTATTAATACAGTTAGACAATAAAACGGCTGTTGCATATATTAATCGCATGGGGGGAGTCAGATCAGTATCATGTGGTTGTCTGGTCAATGAAATATGGCAATGGTGTATTGATCGCCAAATTTGGATTTCAGCAAACTACATTCCAGGTAAGACAATGTGGTGGCAGATAAAAGATCAAGGATATTGAAAGAGAACACAGAATGGATGCTTAATCCAGCAATATTTTAGAATATTGTAACTCAATTTGGGTTACCAGAAATTGATTTGTTTGCATCAAGGCTTAATCATCAATTGCCTAAATATGTGTCTTGGGAACACGATCCAGATGCAGTAGCAGTAGATGCTTTTCATTGAACTGGGGGAATATGTTCTTTTATGCTTTCCACCATTTGCTTTGGTTCAGCAATGTCTGAAGAAAATAGAACAAGATTCTGCCACAGGATTGTTGGTGGTTCCAAATTGGCCAATACAACCTTGGTTCCCATTAATGCTGAATATGATTAAAGAACCATATATGTCAATTCCTAACTGTAGTGATTTTTTGATTAATCCAGTAACCAAAGATATTTATCCATTATATGCATATATGAATTTATTAATCTGCAGGTTTTGACCAGACCACTACAGGAGCTGGGATTGTCGGACAAAACTATGGAAGTTATAGTCGCATCATGGCGAGATAACACACAAAAACAATATATGACACATATTAAGAATGGGAAGAATTTTGCACACAGTCAAATATTTCTTATGATACTGTGAATTTTGCAAATGTATTGGAGTTCCTTGCTAAATTGCATTTTGAGCAACATTTAAGTTACAGGGCCATTAACACTGCACGCAGTGCCTTATCATCTTATTTAGGACTAATGTCTGACCAGAAATCAATTGGATCATATTCACTAATATCTAGATTCATGAAAGGAATCTTTAACATTAATCCACCCAAACCAAGATACACAGAGATTTGGGATGTGAGCATTGTACTTACCTTACTTAGACAATGGACTCCAATTGAAGGATTGTCATTGGAAAGATTAACATTCAAATTAATAATGTTAATGTCATTGGTTTCAGCTCAAAGAGTGCAAACTTTACAAATGTTGCGTTTATACTGTATGCATGTGACTGCAGATAACATTGTGTTCTATGTTTACGATCTGATCAAACAAAGCAGACCAGGAAGAACTGGAGGAAAGGTAACCTTTCAAGCTTATCCTATTGATCCTACTTTGTGTGTGGTTAGACATTTGAACCAATATATAAAAGTTACCAAAAATCTTCAAGGAAATGAGAAAACGTTAATGATTACGCATAAAAACCACACACTAAAGCTTCAGTTCAAACTATCTCAAAGTGGTTGAAACAGGTGTTACTGTTAGCAGGAGTAGACACTGATGTGTTCAAATCTCACTCCACCAGGGCTGCAGCTACGTCCGCGGCGAAGGTGCGTGACGTACCGCTCGAGCATATTTTAAAATCGCAGGGTGGAGTAAAGAAGAAACCTTTTCAAAGTTCTACAATAAACCTGTTCACACTATGACAAGCTTTGGCCACGCGGTGTTGGGATCACTATAGTCACCTGCTTTGTTTACTATTGATTACTATAATCAGTTATGTAGTCACTTATATCTTTTATCACTTGTAATCATTCCCTCGGATATAAGGAGGGTTATTATATGTTCTTTAAACCATTAAAAAGTCAATTATGGAAAGAACTAATATTAGTCTGGTTTCTCATGTATGTATTTACTTAGCCGGACTGTCGTACTGATTAATTCTACGACATAAAAAACACAGAAAGCTTTAAAATCTTGACGTAGTCACTCACGTGACTCCGAAGTAAAATAGTAAGATTAAACGAGAACTTACCAGTTCGAAGTTTGATCGTTATTTTATGAGGAGTTACGATGAGGGATTACGTGCCCTCCTCTCCCACCCTCATAAAATAAATGATCATCTGGTAGTTCTAAGTCTATTATGAGCCTTACTATGTTACTTCGGCTATTTTGTGTTCTGTGTTTTTCATGCTGCTGCTTTGAAGTATGCCGTTTGCCAGCGCCAGGCGGGCTCTTCACGTAATCCCTCATCGTAACTCCTCATAAAATAACGATCAAACTTCGAACTGGTAAGTTCTCGTTTAATCTTACTATTATATCAAGGTTAGGGCAGAGTAAGTATAAGTGAGGAGATACAATAAAGGTGAGAATAGTGGTTCACCAATTTAACAGTGCCGGAACCCTGACACATTTTGAGGTTTGCTTTTGGATCTATACTGTTTGTGCTTAAACTCTGAAGTTTATTGGGAAAGATTCAGAAGTGCTCAGCTGGTTACTGCAGTCATATCTTGGGTTACAGCACTCTCGATAATACTATAATTATAACAGTGAGTAGTTGGTATTATCTGCAGTTTATTTGGTAAATGAGCTGCAATTAGAGTTCCAAAATGGTATATGTAGCATGCAACTCACACAGGGAGCATCATTGAAGGCAGGAGTGCATACACACAATGACCAGCTGCCGAAGTACTGACTGCAGCCAATTGTGGACCTCCCACAGTCAAACAAGCATTCAGTAAAGGGCCTGTCCCACTTGGCCATCATTCGCACGTCATTTACACTACATCATCTGCGCGTCACGACGCAAGCGTTGTGATGCGCACATGGTGCATGATCTCATAGGCAGTGATGCGTGGCCGCGCGCAGTATTGCAGGATTTTGTGATGTAGAAAATGTTTGCGTGCCATCTGCGTGACACGCAAATGATGGCCAAGCGGGACAAGCCCGTTACAGAAAACTCCCATTGTCCATTTAAAGGGATAATAGTAAGATTAAACGAGAACTTACCAAGTTTGAAGTTTGATTGTTATTTTATGAGGTGTTGCGATGAGGGATTACGTGAAGAAGCCCCGCCTGGCGCATGATCGGCATACTTCAAAGCAGCAGCATGAAAAACACAGAACCAATAGCCGGAGTAAGATAGTAAGGCTCAACATAGACTAGAACTACCAGATGATCATTTATTTTATGCGGGTTGGGAGTGGAGGGCATGTAATCCCTCATTGTAACTTCTCATAAAATAACGATCAAACTTCAAACTTGGTAAGTTCTCGTTTAATCTTACTATTTTACTTCGGAGTCACATGAATGACTACGTGAAGATTTTGTAGTTCTGTGTGTTTTATGTCATAGATTCATTCCATACGACACTCTGGCTCAGTCAACACAGTACATCTTTTAAAACATTGCTTCAGTTTATGTAATAAGTCTTTTTATCATAAAAGAACAAAAGTAATAACCCTTCTATCGTAGGGGAAGATTTATAACCAAAGATATAAATCGATAATATAAAACAAAGCAACAATCAAAGAGAACCCAACACTGCGTGTCCAACCCTGACACCGTGAGAACAGGTTTCTCGTAACTTTGAAAAGTTTATTTTACATCACCCTGCGGCCTCTAATTTTTGATTGAGTGGCACGTCCTGAGCCTTTGCCGTGGATGTACCTACCTCCCTGGAGGAGTGATTTTTAACATCTCTATCTCGACTCCTGCTGAGTCCCAAAACCTGTTTTAAACATCTAGAATGTAACTATCTAGAACCATCAGTTTGTACTGATACTTTTATGTGTTTTTTTGTGTGTAATAAGTAGCACTGTCTCACCACCACGGAGACTCTTGGCTACTTCAACATATTGAGTCAATGCTTAACCACACACAATTTTTGGTCGACAGGATATGCTTTAAAATTTATCTTGGTTCCAGCTCCTCCTGCTCTGCTTTGTTTGGTTAAGTCATAAACATAAAAGGCAATGTTATCTGTAGCCACATGCATACAGTCTAACGTAACATTTGCAAAGTTTGCATTCTTTGTGCTGATACTAATGCCATGAGCATTATTACTTCAAATGTTAACTTCCGAAACAGTGATAGAATTGGAGCCCGTTGCCTAAGCAAAGTATGAACTATTCTGACCTCCCAAACTTCTGTATTTCTACTTTTATTTATATATATTCCTTTCACATATCAGGATATTAACGGATGAGACCCGATAGATTCATGGTTAGCAATTTGTCCTAAATAGGACGATAAAGCACTATGAGCCCTATTAATGGCCCTTTCGCTTAGGTGCTGATCAAAATGCAATCCAGCAAGGAACTCCAATATATCTGATATGTTAGCAGTATGATAAAATATCTTTGACTGTCTACCAAAGTCTTCCAATTTCTTTATATAAACAAAATATTGCTTTTCAATGCTATTTATCCAAGCTGCAGTTATAACATTCATGGTCCTATCCGACAGTCCAAGCTCTTGTAATGGTCTGGTCAGAACCTGCAGATTAACAAATTCATATGATCATGCCGTGGATTAATTTCTGTAACAAATTACCGCAGCTAGGAATCGTCATAAATGGTTCAATTATCATTCAAAACATCAATGAGAACCATGACTGTGTCCGGTTTGGGCCACCAAACCGCCCGTGGCAGAGTCTTGCTATATTTTCATCAGATATTGCCTAATCAGCCAGAATGGGGAACATAAAAGAACATATTCCCCCCCCCCCCCCCCACCCATACTGTAGCGAGAATGCATCCACCGCTATGGCTCCTGGGTTGGGCTCCCATGAGACGTATTTGGGCAATTAGTGATTTAATCTAGACACAAACAGATCGATGTCAGGTAATCCATACCACTGACAATGTTTTTCAAACGTGGATTTAATATCCATTCTGTATTGTCTTTAAATTTTCGTGATCTGTTCTCTGCCACAATATTGTCTCTCCCTGAGTGATAGATAGCTGAAAGCCAAATATTCTTAAAGATACACCAATGCCACATCTGGTTAAACAGATAATCACATGATAATGATCTTACTTGACTCATGTGATTGATCTATGCCACAGCTGTGGTATTGTCTACTTGTAATTGGACATGCAAATCTTTCATAGTAGAATAATAAGCTTTTAATCCATAAAAGCTCCTAACAACTCCAAATAATTAATACCAAATGCTTGGAGAAAAAAGTTTTCTTGGACAATCCATCTGCCACCCCTGGTGTTATTGTCTGTAGCCCCCCAGATAAGGGACGTATCAGATATTAACCTGATCAGAACAGATACGACACTTATCTTAGCCCAAAAAGCCGAGAAGCTATCCACCATCCGAGAACACTTGCTTCAGTTTGCAATGACTGCTGGCTGCTGAACTAATATGTTTTAAGCAGCATGTGGGGGCTCATGTTGTCAACCTCCCCGTGGTGAGCCCTGTCAACTGACTTCAGTCAGGCGAACGACAACAAACGGAGACAGCAGCAGCGCCGCAGCTTGGCGCCAACCCGAAGCATGCGCCCTTTTTAGGGCGGGCACCTACGGATGTCGAACCGGATGGCATCACCCTGCTGCGGACTTCTGCTGCCTCAAACGCAAGAAGAAGAAGAAGCAGCATGTGGAACATTCTTAATCCACCACTGTAATTCTGATAAAGCTTCCTTTGGCAATTGCATAGGCCTGTCAAAATGGCCTGCACACTCTTCTAGTGCTTGTGTTTTTGCCCTTTTGGAGCTTTTGGTAATGCAGTGGACCAACTCTACTGCAGAAATAGTGTTCACTAATTTACCTAAGCTCCTTCTCGGATAGAGGGATAAGGCTCAACAAGGCAACGACACACATTTGTAATATTGACACTTTGTCTCTTGGTAAAGTTACCTAACATGGTACTGAATCACTCATAAACCCCAAATAGTAAATTGTTGGGGATGGCTGAAGCTTAAATTTTGTTGGATGGATCAGGACCCTAGCCTTTCAACAGGCTTGTAGTTGCTGCACTAATTTTTCAGCTGACTCCTGATCAGCATTGCCAATTAAAAATGTAATCAAGATAAACCATGACCATGTGTCCTTATCAGTGCAGTGCTGGTTTCAACAATTGTGTGAACAGTCTTGAAGCTGAGCTTAATCCATTAGATAATGCCTTAAATTGCCACAACTGACCCATCCAATTAATTTTCAAGTACCTGTGAACATGATGATAAATTGATACTAATCATATGCATCCTTCAGATATGTAGTAACCAATTAACAACTTGTTGATAACAACTGCCTTGCAGTGTTGAAGGTGTCAATTTTGAAATGTTGTATACTGGACAAATGTATTAAAGTGTGTGATGTCTAGAATAACTCTACAACCACCATCTTTCTTATGCCTGGGGAAATTATTTGATACAAATTGTTGTGGATGCTTACTCCGTTTTTTTTTCTTTACACTTTCCCTAAATAAATTTCTTACTTCTTCTTTTATTTGAGATTTTTCAGGTGCAGAAACATAAAATAGGATTAGGTTTATTCTGTACAGGTGGATCAACTCCTTCTACAAATTTTACTGTAGATCCTGACACAGTATCTAATATAAACTGATCAGCTGTTGTGCAATATCATTTGTCATAACACACCTGTAATCTACCACCAATCGGAGGTTCATCAAAAGCTTCCTCTGATAGAATAAAGTTTTTGTACCTCTCCAAATGCATGTGATGGCCTTCTTTCCCCAACAATATGGGTTTACATAAGGCTGTGCTGGATGAAATTACTCCCTCACCATACTCCTGCCTCTGTTTGATCCAATATCAAATCCCCTCCACATTGGACCAGCCAATTTTGCAAAGGTTTTATGAGGCTGATAGTCTTTGCCTCTTCATCAACGTCTTTGATTTGTTTTAGGCAGGTTTACTCCGTAAATAACCAGGAGTTTGACATAGCCTGATCTGTATTGACCTGCAAATCTAAAGTGCAAAATGGTCCGATTGGCAATTTTCTCTCATACCATTGAGCTATAAAACAATGCCAACTTGTCTTTTTGAATTTTGGTCATTGCACAATCTTTCACTTGCTTCCTACAAGCAGAGATGCCACCTGCAAAACTTGAAACTCTTTGGAATCGTATTCCCTGTGCCTCCGCACTATTGAAGACATGGGTGCCCTAATCAGATTCACCATTGGCACCCTAGTAAAGCACAAGTGTTTTCATATAAATCTGCTGTTTCAACCATAACAGCCTCCTGAAGCTGGTGAGAAACCAATTAATGTTGGCCACCATGGTTACCTTCCATGGCCTCACCGCTTCCTTCAGGTATCGTACTTTGTACCCATTAAGTACACCTGGATTTATACGTGCTGTGGTGGGTACTTATGACCAAAACACCACTTTCAGGGTCAGTTTCTTACTGCCCTGGTACTCCTGAGACTTGCTCAAGGAGACTACCTCCAGCTCAATCCAAGGTTCATATTCCCACAGTGGTATAGCACCATATACTTGATATGGAAACCCCTCAGGGCATGCCTGGGAATATTCTGGGTTTTTTAGACCCTTGGTTGAAATATAATCTGGAGTATTTCTCCATTTAATTCATTCTGAGCCATAAGGCTTTCTTGTCAGGAGGCCTTCCTTATTAGAATTATATAAAACCACGGGCGTCTCAGACTTTCTTTATTTTCCTCCCCACTGGAGATTCTTCTCGTGGCTTTTGGTTTGTGGAGCGGCTAAAGGCTCCCTACGGTTAATTTCAACGGCCACCGGTATCGGAACCGGCTCCGCACTAATCTGCCGTCCCGATCGCCGTGCTTCTACCCAGGACGCATTTTAACCCTTCCGTTTTTCCTCCAGAGTTTTTTCCCATTTAACTTTCAACTCCTGCTGGCTCTGCACGCCAGCACCACGGAGTTTGAAACATGCCCTATAAGTAATTCAATCCACTTACCTGTGGGCCTGTTCCTTACTGCTGGTGGAGCTGCGCTCTGCAGCTCTTTGCCTACCGACAGCGTCGACGTAATGCCGATCATGCGCCAGGTGGGGCTTCTTCACGTAGTCACTCACGTGACTCCGAAGTAAAATCAACTTTTAGCAGGTCACTTATTACTTGATTTAGTGTGCGCTGAAGAGTGTGCTGAAGAGTGCGAAGGGGAGATTCACAGGATGTTGCCTTGAGTGGAGGACTTTAGTTATGGAGAGAGATTGGACAGAATGGGCATGTTTTCCCTGGAATTATGGAAGCTGAGGGTGACTAAAAGTATTAGAGGCATAGATAGGGATGATATTCAAGATACTTTCCCCATGCCAAGGAATCAAAAAACGGAAAGCATATGTTTAAGGTGAAAGGAGTGTGTTTTAACAGGGATGTGAGATATAAGTTACTTCTTGCAGAAAGTTGTTCATATTTACAACATGCTGCCAAAGGAGGTGATGGGATCAGGTTCAATTACTTCTTTAAGAGGCATTCAGACAAACAAATTAATAAGGAAGGCTCAGAAGTATACAGACCTAATGCAGGCAAATACTATTAGTATAGTTAGTTTAGTTTAGTTTAATTTAGTTTAGTTTAGTTTAGAGATACAGCGCAGAAACAGGCCCTAAGAGTCTGGACCGTCCAGCGATCCCCGCACATTAACACTGTCCTGCACATACTAGGGATAATTTACACTTATACCAAACCAATTAACCGACAAACCTGTATGTTGTTGGAGTGTGGGAAGAAATGGAAGATCTTGGAGAAAACCTATGCGGACACGGGGAGAACGTACAAACTTCATGCAGACAGCACCCGTAGTCGAGATTGAACTCGGGTCTATGGTGCTGCAAGCACCATAAGGCAGCTCTGCCGCTGCGCCACTGTGCCATGTGCAGACATGTCAAAATGTTGGCATGGATGTGGTTAGCTGAAGGATACACTTTGGTGCTGTACGACTCAATGAATCAATGACTCTATAATTCTGCACAATGTTTTCCAAAATCATTTGAAGCATATGATTGATGACAGGGAATGGTGTTGCGGATATTGAAGCACTTTTGTCGATTAGTGGGAGAACTGGTCATGGCTTTAAGTTTAGGATGTATTGGCGTGGATAACATTTCCCTTTGTTTTGTTCATTAGTGCCAAAAAAACCCCAAAGAAAATCAGAGCACTTTGATTAGCCAGTTTATTGTTGTCAGTGCCAGTTAAAAATTGTTCTTTTGAAATTTGACCATGTCCAACAATGTAATTTTCCTCCCATGGCTGAAGACGGTACCAAAATGAAATATTATTGAAGGTAATTCTCTAAACATCTGCTGTTCAAGGCCTAATGTTTGCACTTTTCTATCAAAAGCTGTATTTTCAGTTGTTCTCTGTGGCTTTATGTGGATTAAAGTATCCTTGAGCAATATAACGACAGCTTTGAACCAACATTAGCAACACTTTTTCTCTGAAGGATTTCACTGTGTTTGCATGTCATTCTGCCAAGGAAAATGTCATATGCATTTGCAAAGATTGGATAGTTCATTTCAGTGGCATATACTACATTATCTACGTACTGACAAATGGATCAAGTTATCATTGGAAGCATATTACGAAATGCAGCACAGAAAGTGCTACCATTATCCATAAAGAGTTCATGTATAATTGCCACTTTGATAACAGCATACAGTGAACTATTGATCAATGGTCAAAGCATGACAAGCTTTCTAGCAGTCCGTTAGTATCTAATTTAATAAAACGTAATAATAATAATATGTTGTTGTTATTAATGTTCTTCCTCCATAGCAGCACATCACTGATAGAAGAGCGTATATGTAATTGAGGGCCTTTCAATCATTTCGTAACCACTTATCCACTTTAGCAAAAAATCTACGTGTAATCTTTGGAAGTCTTTATAATTTAACATTACAAGCCCAGAGTGCACATTAAGATCTGACATGCCTATTACACAATCGTTTTCTGCTATTCTCAGAGAATACACAGTTTAGACGCAGCTCAAGCCTGTAAAAAAATTAATCTTTGAAATATTTAGGGGCATTTTACATCTGTTTCTGTCTGCATTCCTTACAAGATATTTTTTCTTTCGAAATGATAGAATGCCCCAGGAGTCTATTCAAAGGCTGAACTCTTCAAGAGATTTTAATGTTAAATTATGGCTTTGAGGCACCAAATGATGCTGAAGAGCACGATTTGTTGAATTTATTACATTTCCGGTGGGTTCAATTCAATTTTTTTTTCCTTCAGAGAGCATTGCCATTATTCAGAGTTTTTGGATTGTAATAATTGACATACAATATTGAGTGAAGAGAGTGAAGAATGATATCAGTTTTCCTGTAATAAGATTTAAGGCTTAAATGATGATAGATAGAAAAAATTCGAGTAACTCAGCCGGACAGGCAGCATCTCTGGAGAGAAGGAGTGGGTAACATTTCGGGTCGAGACCCGTCTTCAGACCCGAAACATCTCATCGTCATGGAATCCCCCCGACGGCCATCGGCCTTCTCTGGACTTTTTATGTCTAACTGCCGATTTTACTTCGGAGTCACATGAGTCAGACGTTGGTGCAGTCGGCCGGTTGTTTAAATGGAGGTAAGGTTTTTTAAATTTTTTTACCACAGGTCATTTTCTGCGACGGTTTGGAGTTCTTGTAGATATGTTGCAGAAAGTGAAGAAGGTGTCGGCGAGGCGCTCCGGGGGTAGAAAGGAAAAGTGGCCAGGAGAGTGTTGAGGATGGAGGCCCGTCTGGTACACCTGGTCCGGTGCTGGCTACACATCCAGTGGTTGCGGACCCACTGCCGGGGGGCAGTGGAGGCTTGCCAGTAGGGCGGAAGGCCACTGGCAAGTCTCTGTGGCCCGTAGATGAGTTGGGCCTGGAGGTTATACCCTCCATAGGAGAGTCCGTTTGCTCACGGCTCTCTCATGTCGAGATTTTATTACAAAAGAATGCTCGACAGGGACCAGCTCCGTGAGGAGGAGTGGTGCCCAAGCCAGGCTGATGGAGAGCTTGTGCTAGCAGCACCTATTTCAGGGCTGCAGAACTATCCTGCCTGTGAGGAGGATGTTCTATCAGTGCAGTTTGCTGCCACTGATTCTATGCTGGGGGAGAGCAGTAAAGGAGTTCGGTTGGAGGTAATTCCGAACATTGCTGGGAAGTTTGCTGAGCCTAGAGAGGCAGGTGAGGCGATTGATGTAGAATTGGCCGAAGCAATTCAGTATATGCTCTCCCACCAGTTACATGAGCTAGCTATGGATGTAGTAGCAAAAAACTATAAAGCTCCTGTTAATTGTGATCTCCTGAAGGTACCGGTGGTTAATCACCAAATTTGGTCACAGATGGGTATGCCTGCTAGGGCCCAGGAGATGAAGTTTTAAAAAAGTGCTTAAACTGTTGTCAGCAGGTATTACAGCTGTGGTGAAAGTTATTGATACAAGCAATATGGTTGAAGCACACCAGGACGAACTGGGATTCCTTTGTAATGCATTTTGAAATTAATAATATCAGGAGGGCCGCTATTAGGCCAGTGCTAATCCGAATTTGGCGAGTTTGTGCAAACCGACCAGTGTACCACCACGAAATCTGTTGTTTGGTGGTAACCTTGCAAAAAGGGTCAAAGACTGTCATGAGGTTGTTAAAACCATGGCCCTCATTAAGCCAGCTGGCAAGCAAGGCAAAAAGGGTTCTCTACAAGAGGTCGAGGACAACAAGGTCCGCAAGGAAAGATGCAGGTAAGGAATATAACATTGACAGACGATGAATTAACTGATGTTCCTGTTCAAATTGGGGAAGGTTAAAATTGTTTCTCAAACAATGGCAGCAGTTGACATCAGATTTGTTCATACTTAGTAGTATTGAAGGGGTGAAAATTGAATTTTACTCTAAGGACAGTCTACCTAATCAACATTTTCCTAGTCGTAAACTTATTTTTTCAGATGAGGAAAATGTGCTTATTCAAGCAGAGATTCAGTCGTTACATAAGAAAGGGGTAATTGAGCCTTCTGTCTATCAAAGTCAACAATTTCTGTCAAGTATATTTCCCAGATCTAAAAAGACTGGGGGATGTAGAATTATTCTGGATTTATCGAGTTTGAACAAATTTGTTTGTTATAGGCATTTCAAAATGGAGACCTTTACCATGGCCAAACATCTAGTGTCCAAAGGGTGTTATATGGCAACCATTGATTTAAAGAATGCGTATTACTCAGTGTCTATTCATGGTGATGATAGAAGATATTTGAAATTTATTTGGATGACTGAGCTGTGGCAATTCAGGGCATTGCCGAATGGATTAACTTCTGCTCCTAGATTATTTACTAAATTGGTAAAACCTGTGTTAGCATTACTTAGAGCTCAGGGGCCTGTGGTAATGGCCTATTTAGATGATATTCTGATTGTTGGAAAGACTCATGCTGAAACTCAATCATCAGTTTCAGTTGTTAAAATCACTTTTGAACAAATGGGATTTGTTATTCACCCAGATAAATCTAAATTATCACCAGTCCAAATTATTGATTATCTGGGATTTACCATTAATTCCAATCACATGTTGGTAACTTTTCCCAGGGATAAATTGAATCAGTTAATTGAGGACTGTGTTAATCTCGTTGGAGAACAACGGCCTTCGATTAGACAAGTAGCCAGTTTAATTGGGAAGTTTGTTGCAGCATTTCCAGCTGTGCAGTATGGTCCTCCGCATTATCAACAATTATAACAATCAAAGGAACAGGCACTGAGAATACAAAGGGGCCATTTTGATAGGCCTATGCAGTTGTCAGCTGGGGCGATTGCTGACATACAATGGTGGATAGCAAATGTTTCAACAAGTTTTAGGAAGGTTTTGGTGGAACCACCGTCACTGATATTACAGACTGATGTAAGTGCACTGGGTTGGGGTGCAACAGATATGTCTTCTAGTTGTGGAGGCAGATGGAATGTGGATGAGACATCGCTTCTTCAATTAAGAGGGATTAATTATTTAGAGTTGTTGGGCACCTGGTATGGGCTCAAAGCTTATTGTTCTACAAGCAGGGACTTGCATGTGCAGGTCCAGATTGACAACACCACAGCAGTGGCATATGTAAACCACATGGGTGGAGTTAAGTCACAGTCTTGTGACAGACTGGCTAACCAGATTTGGAGCTGGTGTATTGACCAAAATATCTGGCTTTCAGCACTTTATTTGTCAGGAAGATTCAACACTGTAGCTGACACTAGGTCACGTCATTTTAATAACAACATTGAATGGATGTTAAATCAGGATGTATTTAACCAAATAATTGTTCAGTATGGATTGCCAGATATTGACTTGTTTGCATCTCGATTGAATCATCAGTTACCTAGATATGTTTCATGAGAACCAGATCTTGCGGCAGTAGCAGTGAATGCGTTTTCGCTGCATTGGGGAGGAATGTTTGTGTATGTATTTCCTCCATTCTGTCTCATCAGCAGATGTTTGCAAAAGACCAAGTAGGACTCCGCTTCAGGGGTTTTGGTAGTGCCAGATTGGCCTACACAAGCATGGTTTCCTGTTGTATTATAAATGGCTAGGGAGCCTTACATGATTATTCCCAAGAATAAAAATCTACTGGTAAATCCAGTCATTGGGGATCAACATCCTTTACATGATCGTATTGATCTGTTAATTTGCAGATTTTAAGGAGGCCATACCTGGGGAGAGGGCTATCTCATCGGACTGTGGATATTCTCACATCGGCCTGCAGGGATAGTACACAGCAGCAATATATCACCAATATAAGGAAATTCTGCCTACAGCAGAATATTGTATATCACACAGCAGGGATCACGGACGTATTGGAGTTTTGTCAACTCTTTATTTTGACCAAAAATTAAGTTACAGTGCGATTAATTCAGCCAGAAGTGCTCTGTCTTCTTATTTACTATGAATGCAGAATGGCATACAGTAGGGACACATCTGTTAGTTTCACGATTCATGAAGGGAGTTTTCAATTCTAATCCTCCTAAACCCAGGTATGCCGGTATTTGGAATGTGAGTGAGGTTCTTATGGTTCTTCGCCAGTGGGCTCCGGTTACAAGCCTATCTATAGCCAAATTAACTATTAAGGTGGTCATGCTTATGGCGTTGGTTTCAGCTCAACGTGTACAATCGTTGCAAAAGCTACGGCTAGATAGAATGCATGTGTCGGCAGATGCCATTATATTTTATGTCTATGATTTGCTTACACATAATAGAAGAGGCATGACAGGATGTAAGATTGTGTTTTCAGCATACCCCGCAGATGATCGCTTGTGTGTAGTCTCACATTTATCTCGTTACATTGAGATTACTAAACCTCTGAGAGGAACAGAGTTGGCTTTGTTTATTAGTCACAAAAAACCACACAGTAAGGTGTCGGTGCAAACGATTTCAAGGTGGCTAAAGCAGGTCCTGGCAAGTGCTGGAATTGATACTGATAAATTCAAATCTCATTCCACCAGGGCGGCATCAACTTCCGCGGCAAGGGCGATGGACGTGCCAATAGACCATATCCTCGCGGCCGCAGGATGGTCCAGTGAGCTAACTTTTCAGAGGTTTTATCACTAGCCGATTTCAAGGCTCGGGGTGTTTGCTGATTCTGTTTTCAGTACTGTTATAGTTTCCCCTGAGTTAGAGGGGTTTCTTATGATTTTGTTTGTAAATAAACTGTTATTCATTTAACAAATGTTATTATTGATGCATGATTGATTGCTAACGACTTTGAGTCAATCCAGGCAGTGTGAACGTCGGATTTGGGTCTGCGGCGTGAATTCACAGTGCTTTGAAATCTTCACGTAGTCACTCACGTGACTCCGAAGTAAAATAGTAAGATTAAACGAGAACTTACCAGTTTGAAGTTTGATCTTTATTTTATGAGGAATCGAGTTGAGGGACTACGTGCCCTCCGCTCCCACCCTCATTGATCTCATCTGGTAGTTCTAGTTTTATCATCTTACCATTATACTTCAGTCATTGTTAGCTGTGAATTCATTCCGCTGCTTTGAAGATTGACGCACCAACGGCTGTACGGGCTTCTATTCACGTAGTCCCTCAACTCGACTCCTCATAAAATAAAGATCAAACTTCAAACTGGTAAGCTCTCGTTTAATCTTACTATTAGACATTGGCCATCTTGACTTTTCTACTCCCCTTACACATTCTATTCACACCTCCTCTGAACGCCAAGCCCTCCCGCTCACTTAACATAGACATAGAAATTAGGTGCAGGAGTAGGCCATTCAGCCCTTCGAGCCTGCACCGCCATTCAATATGATCATGGCTGATCATCCAACTCAGTATCCCGTACCTGCCTTCTCTCCATACCCTCTGATCCCCTTAGCCACAAGGGCCACATCCAACTCACTCTTAAATATAGCCAATGAACTGGCCTCAACTACCCTCTGTGGCAGAGAGTTCCAGAGACTCACCACTCTCTGTGTGAAAAAAGTCTTTCTCATCTCGGTCTTAAAGGATTTCCCCCTTATCCTTAAGCTGTGACCCCTTGTCCTGGACTTCCCCAACATCGGGAACAATCTTCCTGCATCTAGCCTGTCCAACCCCTTAAGAATTTTGTAAGTTTCTATAAGATCCCCTCTTAATCTCCTAAATTCCAGAGAGTATAAACCGAGTCTATCCAGTCTTTCTTCATAAGACAGTCCTGACATCCCAGGAATCAGTCTGGTGAACCTTCTCTGCACTCCCTCTATGGCAATAATGTCCTTCCTCAGATTTGGAGACCAAAACTGTACGCAATACTCCAGGTGTGGTCTCACCAAGACCCTGTACAACTGAAGTAGAACCTCCCTGCTCCTGTACACTTGGCAACAATGTTATCATCCAACCCGCCGACAAGAGAGGTACAGTTGCAATCTGGCAGGCTCTACCATGCTGAGGCCACATGCCAGCTCTTGGACGCCTCCTCAAAGCTACCCCTCGACCATGACCCTGCGGATGAGCACCAGGCCATTATCTCCAGGACTATCTCTGTTATCATCACTCTGATGATCTGTCCTCCAAAGCCATTCCTTGTTACTACTTCTTCTATTCAAATTGTCCATTGTTCTAAAATGTCTGATGTGATTTATACACAGAACTTATCGGTTTGGTATATAAAAGGCTATTGTTATGAGCTTTGCTTAAGAAGGAACTGCCGATGCTGGAAAATCAGGTCTGAAGAAGGGTCTTAACCCGAAATGTCGCCTATTTCCTTCACTCCAAAGATGCTGCCTCACCCGCTGAGTTTCTCCAGCATTTTTGTCTACCATTGTAATGAGCTTTATATGTTGTCCAGGTGTTGATGAACATGTGAAAATATATTGTCTGGTGAGATTGCAGAATGAGACCATTAAAGCTCATGGATATGGAAATACCGAACATGACCATTTAGGAGTCGAGGATTCTGTTCCTCAATGATCCTCATTCTAAATGCTTTGATGTTTTACACGTGAGATTATGCACAATATCAAACGATAGAGTTGAGGAGCTGAGATTGATTTATGCAACATATGCTGGACCTGAAGATTTAATGTCAAATAACTGAATTCAATTCACATAATTTCTGTTTGAACACTTCATTAAATGCAATAGTATTAAGCACTCATTAATTCCCCATTACCAGCCAGCCTCCATTGGTGCAGTCAAAACGTTGCATGCAACTCATCATTTTGCTAACTTCTATTTCCAGTATTGTACAATGTCACATTCAGCTACGAGTTTCATCCCAACTGAGCTATTGATGCTTTGTAACCTTGGACCCCCAGCTAAGAAGCTAAACTGAAGTGACAGAAGTGACTGAATAGAAGCAAAATCATGATTTGTATCCTGCCAATTCATTGGGAAGAGGTAAAGAGAAGCTCTTCAAACAACTTGAGAATGGGGCAGGGTTAAGACTGGCAGACAAGTATAACAGGAAGAAGTGGAATGTTGATGGGATAGGACAAGTATGAAGTACCAAATTATAACTTGATTGTATTGGAGGAAAAAAACTGAAGAACCTACATTGACCAAATAATTGTTGCAAGAATCATATCAGAATAGGCAGCAATGAGTGCAGTTTAGAAGTCATACATCTAGAGTCAAGAATGTTTTATTGTCATATGTAACAGGCAAAACAATCACATTCTTACTTGCAGCAGCACAACAGAATATGTACTGTAAGGTGGAATATGCAGAAATTCTTCAAATGAAGCAGTAATTACGATGATAGACACCAAAGCACAGTTAAGGTGTAAACATCTGAGAAAGGCAAACATCTGAGAAAGCCTGTAATTAACAGAAACCAAAGTTGTGAAACATTCTTTCAGTGGGGAGCAGTGTGGTGTGTTTGTATCTAAATGTGCAAACAAAGCTCATATGCATGTGAGCTAATGCGATAATGTGACAATTTGAATGTTTTTTCTTATATTTTATTTTTTATATTAATTGACATGTGTCACACTGAGAGACAGAATGATTCATGTAATAATCTTCAGCAAGAAGTTAATGTTTTGAATTAAAAACGTTTGGATTTCAAATAAAATAGTTTAGCGTAATAATGATACTTATTTTGGAAGAAAATAGTTACAATCACAAGGTCAAAAAATAAAACCCATGGTCTAAGGTCAAAATGAAAGATTGATATCAAAATGTGAGTTACCATCCTATTTTACTTCAGAGTCACGTGAGTGACTACGTGAAGAACCCCGTACAGCCGCATGTGCGTCATTACGTGCAGGCGACCGGTGGAGCAGCAGAGCTCGTCCAACAGTAAGTCTAAACTTCAAGTAAGTGCTATTCCTTACCTGTTGTACGTCTCCTGCAGGAACCTCAGAGGTTTTTGCGGGATGTCCGCGATGGCCGACGAGGGAACCAGCCTAGGGCTTTGGGGAAACCCTGATCCGACCGCAGAAGCAGAGAGCTGGCGAATGTCGGGTTTCGCGATTGGAGTCACTGATAACGTGGTCAGTGACTCTGCATGTTGGGTTCCCAGGGAGGGGATACCCAAGAAAATGCGGTTCAGGACCGCAGTAGTCCCCAGGGTATGGGGCTAAACTGACCTGAACGGTCAGCCTGGGTTCCCGGGGAGGGGAAACCAAAGAATATGCGGTTCCTAGACCACAGTAGTCCCCAGGAGATGTGGTCAAAACTCACCTAAATGGTTAGCCCGGGTGCTGGGAGGGTTACCGCGGGTATGCATGTATATATTCATATCAATTCCCGGGGAGGGGAAATTCAGCTACGTGATTCCCAAACCGCAGTCATCCCCAGGATATGGCGACAACTGACAAAAATGGTCAGTACAATAAAGAAAAATGTTGTGAGGTTTCCCCTCTGGGAATGAATCTAGAGACACTCCTTCAGCAGGAGTTGGGTCAGTGCAGGTTAATGTGAGAGCCCGCGTCAGCAGTAATGTTTATGATAGTGCCAGCAGCACCTTTGGGTAGGGCTGCTTCATGGGGATGCCAAGTTATGGCAGTGCCTGCCTATGGGAAAGGTTGTGCCAGCAGCACCTTTGCTCAGGGCTGCTCATGGGGATGCCAAGCTATGGCAGGCTAGCCTATTGGAGAGGCTGTGCCAGCAGCACCTTTGCTCAGGGCTGCTTCATGAGAATGCCAAACCTATGGCAAATACTGGTCTATGGGAAAGGCAGCTCCAGCAGCACCTTTGTTCAGGCCTGCTTCATGGGCACCAGCAGTACCTTGTTCAGGGTTGCTTCATGGGAATAGGCTACTTAGTAGGGTATTCTATTTACAGTGATCATGGGGGATGAGGAGGCATTGCTAGGATAAGGAAAAAGCATTCAAAGAGGACTATTCACAATTCAAAAACATTGGTTATGTATGTGCTAAAATTCACTGTGAAGTCTCAAACTATATTTGAGAAATTGGGCTCCTCTATCCAGTTAGATTAAGTTCCTATCCAATAGACTTGTAGGACATTGGGATTCACCTTTTGCTATTCAATTGGCCATTGACGCCGGCCCGGGCAACAGATTGCAGTCAATAGACTCCTGTGACTGTTTAGTTGTTATAAAACAGCTTTCTGGTCGTTAGACTAATTGGTAATAGTATAGATGCGATTCAGCTGTGCAAGTAGGACAACTGTTATCTTGTTAAATGGTTAACTATTAAATGCTCTGTAGGTCATTGTTAACACAACTTGTTATCACTAGCTGAAGTTAATAAAGTCACAATAATGGACAAACAGTATTCATTACTGCTCCAGTAGTCGTTAGGTAAATCTTTCATTATATTGCAAAATGGTGCTAATGGCCCTAAATGGGAAATTGCGTCAGCAGCGCTTTGTAGCAGGCCTGCTTAATGTCTCCCTCATGTAGGAGGAGAGCATGCCATGTCAGTATTAGTCTGACGCTGGGGCCATGGCAAAGTCGGCATATTGCTGAAGCCGCTTAGTGGCTCCCTCATGTAAGAGGAGAGCATGCGGGATTGGTATAGTCTAGCGCTGAGTCTGAGGGTATAGCTGTAGAGCATGCCCAAGGGATGCAGGGCATGCACCAGAGGTCTAGCCTGGCAGAAAAGTTGCCATCCCAAACACATATGCAGTGAACACCACTCTCAGGGGGACATTACAGTTGGCTGCCGAATCTTCTATTCAGGTAAGACCTTTCCATAGGCAAAACCTGGAGGATGAAGCACAAGCTATTGGAACAAGCAAGGTTTCATAGTTTTGGCGACAACGCACCCCATGTCTTCATCGCCAGTAAGCGGTTCACTGAAGTTTGTGGCAGCATGAAAGCTGGCCAGAGGTTCCATGCACTGTACCTGTGCTACTCTACAATTAAGGGACCACTTACAACTTTGTAAGGTGTACACTTTGTTATACATTACACATGATTGAGACATTATCAGCTACTTTGAGGGGTCTAACCATGTAAAATGGACAATACTAGCATCTCAAGCAGGTTAGAATTGGGCAGGTTCAGTATAGGGGCCAAGATTGTCTTGCAAAATTGGCTCGGAAATTGGGGCACAATTGCCGTTTACGGCAGACACGAAATTGTGAATATTATCTCGAGTTTGAGGTGGAGCAGACTTGCATGACTTACCAATTCTTCTTTTATTGGTATCAACTATCTATAGCCCCTAGGGGCATTGTGCGGGTTAAAGAGTGATTAAGCAAACATGCATATCATCATGCTCAGGTTCATGTTGATACATTATGATGATGGCATATGTTAGTCACGTGGGTGCAATCAGTTAAAGACCCCTGAAAGAGTTATATAATCTTGTTTGCCACAGGACAATCATCAAGTATAGGTCAATGGCAACACAGAATTGGTGTTGAATCACACTGTATTTTGAAATTTCGGATTAAATGAAACACCTAATATACATATGTTGTTTTCTTGCTTATTCACTGGTTGCAAAATATGTGGCATAACAGTGGCGAAAGATACATTCTCGCTACAAGGAAAAGGAAGGTCTTTTATGGCTCACTCCATTTTGCTTCATCAATCGAGGCTTCAAATAAAGTCATTAAGAGGCCGCTTTAGGTTCCTATTGTGTGATTGTCTTATGCAAATTGATTCCCGATTTGTCGGGAATAATAATATAACCTTATTTGGTTATTTTAAACGTGATTTTGCTGGTTCAGCCTGAGGCTTGGGAAATCAGCCATTGCAGGATAAACGCAAATTATGTTCTGCAGATTTAATGAACTGCCCTAAGGTTTGGGTTGTTACATCTATCCTTCTATGTGTTCCAAGTGCTTGGATAGCACCAAAACGCAGAACTTTTCTTTTCCAGGAGATGAAAGAGTTTGTTTATGCTCATGTTACATTGAAAACGGTATAAATTGCTAACGTTTGGAGTTCATGTTAAATGATCATTTGTTAATTATTCAGTTGTATGGCCATTAATTGTGTCAATGTGCTTTGAGTTGGCTGTAGCAAACAAGACCCGCTCTGTCGGGTTCACGCTGGATATCAAGTTGTAGGATATCTTCAACATAAAGTCTCCCAGGACCAGTACAATGCCATATGCGATGTTGACATTTGTGAACACTATTTCACCAGGAGGCTCCAGCTATATCCTTAAATTTGGCTGGAGTTTATTAGGTAGTTATCCTTCTGGTGCTGGTTTAGCACAGCAGGTTCAGTCACTACATAATTGTGATGGTACAGGATGATTACATCTGTAAATTATAATATATAATATTATGTTTTAAATACTTGAGCAAACCATAAGGGGGTCAGGTCTCAAAATAGTCACAGGCATGCCAGGGGACCTTTGATAAGGTAAGCACACATATATACAACAATACATCAAGGTCACCAAGAGCCTCAGAGGTTCTGAACTAGCAATGTTGTTAGTCACAAAAAAATTGGAAGAACGTTCAGGCCACTCCAGATGATAAAAACAGAGTTTGCATTATGTAGGAATGGATTCTGATTCCAGATCTCATACCAGCAGGGCTGCTACAACATCAGCAGCAAGAGTATTTACGTTCTGCTGGGTCACATTGTTACGGCTGCAGCATGGTCCAACAAACAAATCTCCAAACATTTATAGTAGCCCATTGCTGAACCAGGGGTATTTGCTAACTCTATTTATGTTCTGGCTATACTTTCCATCTGGGTGAGATATGGAAATATTATTATTTCATTTAAACAGCATTAACATGTTTTAAATCTATGTCATGACTATGCATTATGAATGTTTTCCCTTCATTTGTCAATGAAGCAGCTGTGGTTGTGTATGCTCATTTCACACGGCATGAAATTACAGAGCTTTAAAATCTTCACGTAGTCACTCACGTGACTCCGAAGTAAAATAGTAAGATTAAACGAGAACTTACCAGTTTGAAGTTTGATCTTTATTTTATGTGGCGTTACGATGAGGGATTACGTGCCCTCCGCTCCCAACCCTCATAAATATAATCTGGTAGTTCTAGTCTTTTGTTTCTTACTATTATACTTAAGTCACTATTACCTGTGATTTCACACCGTTGCTTTGAAGATTGACGCACGTGCGGCTGTACGGGGTTCTTCACGTAATCGCTCATCGTAACTCATAAAATAAAGATCAAACGTCAAACTGGTAAGTACTCGTTTAATCTTACTATTTTATTTGTGAATATTTTTGTAATTGTTCTATTGTCAATGGAGAATTTGCAGGGATTTAATCTGCTTCACTTTGACATGCTGTTTAATATCTATTGTTTTTTGGTAATAACAAGCAGCAACAATAACCTAGAATTTGGGGAAAAGGTTAGAGATATCCTGTATATGAACACACTCAGGATTTCCATGGATAAGCTGCTTCTGGCCTTCCTCTGAGTTGAGTGAATCAAAACTGTTATCTGAATCCAGTGATTTATCAAACACAACATTAGGCTATGTGAAAACAAAAATCCCTAAGTTGCTGCCAGCGATTTGTACATCTTCTTCTTTCGAGTCCATCTTGTTACAAATGTTGACCTTGCTGTCATCATCCGTCCTGAGAAGGACGCAAGCTTCTGGCGACAATCAGTGGGAGCCATCTCTTGTCACAATCGATGATGGTGGTAGCAGAATGAGCTCAGGATACTTCCAATTTCCAGCCCCACGACGTGGACGCTTCTGCTATGGAGCCATTTGTACATCAAAATGTGGTTACTGTTAGATTGCTTGTGGTGAAAGGAAAACGCAACTGAGGGATTTAACAGCTGAAGGGTGCAGAATGAATTTCATTAGGGCTTGTTGCAAGGCAAACAATATCATTATGATTTAGACAATTAACTTTTCCACATCAACACAATTTGTTCCCTAGAGTAAAATATATATTAACGTATATGTAAGATGGAGAGTCATACAGTTGAGTGTCATGCTGATTCTGGTACTTGATAAAGCTCCAGCCCAAATCATGTGTAACCACCCACACTGTCAGAGGATTTGAACACAGGAGGGATCACTTTCCTACAATTAGGACAGATTGTATCATATGGCTTCACAGCTTGACAACCATCATATTAGATGCAATCTCGGAAGAATTAGATTCAGAATATGCTTTGCCTTCAATGGAATGTGAAATTAGGATGATGAGCTAAAAAATCCTTCTCTGTGTAATATTAGCAATAATATTATGCATATTGAACTCGGGCTTTGAAATATGATGCTTTTGACTGCATTGTAAGTTCAGTACAGAGGATAACCTGCCATTTTGGCACACTATTCAAATATGTTTACATATACAGCTGACAGTGACCATGAAGCTTCTGTAACTGTGGTTCCATGTCCCAGTGCAAAGAGGGACATGGACGCTCTTCTCCAAACACTATATGCGATAAAATCTTGAATTCAACATCTATCTGAATCTCAGATTTGTAGCAATAACCCATCCACTTTGTCGAAAAATGTTTCATATATTCAAAAATGTTTCCTCATAATCGAACCTTCTATTGGAGAATATTATGATTTTTGTAGAAATTACCTCAGTTGCTGTGATGCAGCCTCATAATTCCAGCCTTCTACATATCCAGCAGTGGTAGATCTGCAGTGGTTGGCTTCTGCTTCTGAGAAGAATTCTTGAGAGATTATACTTTTCTTTAGTTGGTCCAAATGAAATTCGACTGGGTACTCCATGAATTGGAACTTAAACAATGTGTCAGGAAGCATTTCTCAATAGCATGAAAACAGATTCTGACAACTGAATATTTACCATGTTAGGGACTTTCTCATTCCATATGTTGTTAAACTGTGAATGAAGCAATTCATGCAGAAAAGCAACAGGGTGTGAAAGTAACATGAACCATTTTCCTTTCCGCTGATGTATTCCAGATGGCATCGAGGGCCACTAAGGGGAAAAAAAAGAAAAATAACTTTTCAGATCATTCCTGTTCTTCAGTAGCGAATGTGCCATTTAGTGGCATCGTGACTTTGTACTCAGCCACTGAAATTAATTCAATTTACAAATGGAAATGGACCTAGAGAAAGAGTGCAATGTGATGAGGAAACAGTGGTATTAATAAGCAATGCTGAATTTCCTGGCTAGACTTTAATAAAAATTGGAAAGATGAGTGATAAAAAAAAAACAGTTGTTTTATAACTTTTGGGCAGAGCAGATATGAAATCTTGATAACATGCATATTGATTGCATACTAATAACAGATAACAAATATTGCTATGTATAAGAAAAAAACTGCATGGAGGAGGTCCAGGACAGAAAGGTCGGATACGGAATGGGAGGGGAGTAGAAGTGCTGAGCCACCGGGAGAACGGGTCGGTTAATGCGGACTGTGCGGAGGTGTTGGGCGAAGCGATCGCCAAGCCTGTGCTGGGTCTCACCGATGTGGAGCAGTTGACACCTAGAGCAGCGGATGCAATAGATGAGGTTGGAGGAGGTGCAGGTGATCCTCTGCCTCACCTGGAAAAACTGCTTGGATGGAGTCGAGGGGGGAGATAAAGTGACAAGTGTAGCATTTCCTGCAGTTGCAAGGGAAAGTACCAGGGGAGGGAGTGCTTTGGTTGGGAACGGACAAATTGACCAGGGAGTTGCGGAGGGAGCGGTCTCTACGGAACGCCAAAAGAGGACGAGATGGGAAGATTTGGCCAGCGGTGGGATCCTGTTGAAGGTGGCGAGATCACTTCGCCCAACACCTTCGCACAGTCCGCATTAACCAACCCGTTCTCCCGGTGGCTCAGCACTTCAACTCCCCCTCCCATTCCATATCCAACCATTTTGTCCTGGGCCTCCTCCATGGCCAGAGTGAATCCCACCACAAATTAGAGGAGTAGCAACTCATAATTTGCTTGGGTAGTTTACACCCCAGCGGTATGTACATTGACTTCTCCAATTTCAGGTAGTCCTTGCATTCTCTCTCTTTCCCCTCCCCTTGAATTTCTCCAGCGTTTTAGTCTACCTCCAAATATTGTTATGGTGGCACAGTAACTCAACAAGTAGAGTTACTGCCTTACAGCGGCAATACCCAGGTTTGATCCTGACTATGGGTGATATCTATCCAGAGTTTGTATGTTCTCCCTATGACCGCGTGGGTTTTATCCGGTTGCTTCAGTTTCCTTCCAAACTCCAAAATTGTACAGATTGTGTAGGTCAATTGGAATTGGTAAAATTATCCCTTGTGTGTAAGAAAGTGTTAGTGTATGGGACGATCATTGGTCGACACTGACTCAATGGGCTGAACGGCCTGTCTCTGTGCTTATCTAAAATCACATGGTGCTCACTGATGTTTAAAATCTAAAGTCTAAAGAGGGAAGTTGGGGAGACCACAAAAGTGAAGGTCTGTGATGAAGTGCAAGGCCAGAAAAATGTGCTAACCAAAGGGATCAACCTCCGAGAGTATCATCATGTCTATTAATTTAACAGATAACAATTATCGAGATTTGGTAATAAGTGCAACAATTTCAGAGAATGATTAATTCTACCATTTTCTTTTATTTCATTTCCATAATGTAGATTAACCCTTACTAATTCATGCCATTTATAATCAATCTCCACTAAACATATGTGCATGCCACCTTTTACATGGTATTATTTACACAGTAGTAATGGAGTTGGGGATGGCATCAAACAGGAAATTAGAAATGCGTGCAACAAAGGTAAAACAGTTATAATGGGTGACTTCAATCTACATATAGATTGGGTGAATCAAATTGGCAGGGGTGCTGAGGAAGAGGATTTCTTGGAATGTATGCGGGATTGTTTTCTAAACCAACATGTAGAGGAACCAACGAGAGAGCAGGCTATTCTAGACTGGGTATTGAGTAATGAGGAAGGGTTAGTTAGCAGTCTTGTAGTGCGTAGCACCTTGGGCAAGAGTGACCATAATATGGTTGAGTTCTTCATTAGGATGGAGAGTGACATTGTTAATTCAGAAACAAGGGTTCTGAACTTAAAGAAAGGTAACTTTGAGCGTATGAGATGTAAATTAGCCAAGATAGACTGGGAAGTGATTCTTAAAGGGTTGACGGTGGATATGTAATGGAAGACATTTAAAGACTGCATGGATGAACTAAAACAATTGTTCATCCCAGTTTGGCAAAATAATAAATCAGGGAAGGTATTGCATCCGTGGATAACAAGGGAAATTGGGGATAGTATCAAAACAAAAGAAGAAGCATACAAATTAGCCAGAAGAAGCAGCCTACCAGAGGACTGGGTAATATTCAGAGTCCAACAGAGGAGTACCAAGGGCTTAATTAGGGGAAAATAGGATTATGAAAGAAAACTGGCAGGGAACATAAAATCTGACTGCAAATGTTTTTATAGATATGTGAAGAGAAAAAAGGATAATTAAAACAAATGTAGGTCCCTTGCAGTCAGAAACTGGAGAATTGATCATGGGGAACAAGGACATGGTAGACCAATTGAAATACTACTTTGGTTCTGTCTTCACTAAGGAAGACATAAATAATCTGCTGGAAATAGTAGGGGACCGGGGGTCAAATGAGATGGAGGAACTGAGTGAAATCCAGATTAGCCGGGAAGTGGTGTTAGGTAAATTGAATGGATTAAAGGCCGATAAATCTCCAGGGCCAGATAGGCTGCATCCCAGAGTACTTAAGGAAGTAGCCCCAGAAATAATGGATGCATTAGTGAAATTTTTTCAAAACTCTTTAGATTCTGGAGTAGTTCCTGAGGATTGGAGGGTAGCTAATGTAACCCCACTTTTTAAAAAGGGAGGGAGGGAGAGAGAAAATGTGGATTACAGACCAGTTAGTCTAACATTGGTAGTGGAGAAAATGCTAGAGTCAGTTATTAAAGATGGGATAGCAGCACAATTGGAAAGTGGTGAAATCATTGGACAAAGTCAGCATGGATTTATGAAAGGTAAATCATGTCTGACGAATCTAATAGAATTTTTCGAGGATGTAACTAGTAGAGTTGATAAGGGAGAACCAGTGGATGTGTTCTATCTGAACTTTCAGAAGGCTTTCGACAAGGTCCCACATAAGTGATTAGTATACAAACTTAAAGCACATGGTACTGGGGGATCAGTATTTATGTGCATAGAGAACTGGCTGGCAGACAGGAAGCAAAGAGTAAGAGTAAACGGGTCCTTTTCAGAATGGCAGGCAGTGATTAGTGGGGTACCGCAAGGCTCAGTGCTGGTCCCCAGCTATTTATAATATATACCAAAGATCTGGATGAGGGAATTGAATGCAACATCTCCAAGTTTGCGGATGACCCCGAAGCTGGGGGGCTGTGTTAGCTGTGAGGAGGATGCTAGGAGGCTGCAAGGTGACTTGGATAGGTTGGATGAGTGGGAAAATGCATGGCAGATGCAGTATAATGTGGACAAATGTGAGGTTATCCACTTTAGTGGCAAAAACAGGAAAGTAGATTATTATCTGAATGGTGGCCGATTGGGAAAAGGGGAGATGCAACGAGACCTGGGTGTCATGGTACACCAGTCATTGAAAGTAGGCATGCAGGTGCAGGGGGCTGTGAAGAAAGCGAATGGTATGTTGGCATTCCTAGCAAAAGGATTTGAGTACAAGAGCAGGGAAGTTCTACTGCAGTTGTACAGGGTCTTGGTGAGGCCACACCTGGAGTATTGCATACAGTTTTGGTCTCTTAATCTGAGGAAAGACATACTTGCCATAGAGGGAGTACAGAGAAGGTTCACCAGGCTGATTCCTGGGATGGCAGGACTTCCATGTGAAGAAGGACTGGATAGACTCACTCTGTCTACGATGTGCATGTCTTCTATAGTTCCCCATGACAAACATTAAAAACCCCTCAACAACTACTTACAGCCCCAGGGAGGGTAATCAATCCTCTCGTCCATAACTGTGGTAATTGCGGTGGCTCACACCCGAAATTTTGTGTGCAATGACTCGCTTATGACAAAACCTGTCATTATTGTAAAAAGAAAGGCCACTTTATCCGATGCTGCCACACTCATGCCAACGGGGTCCAGCCACAAAAAAATCTCTCTATGCACTTGAGCCCACACTTTCCCACGAGGCACTGACAGAATCAGCATTTCCTGCAGAACCACGACTGCAGCACCTGCAAGAAGACAGCCAAAACATACTTTCTTGTATACCCGATACACCGTCTACAAGCAGTGATCCCATGACAATGCTCAGTATCAACAACACCAGAGTTGCTGCAAAGATAGATACTGGAGCGAGATGTAATGTTGTCTCTCTATCAGACTTCCAAAGAATTCACAACAACGAAACTGTCATGAAAACAAACTCAAAGTTGCATCCATTTGGTGCGGGAGTGGGGGGAGGGGGGGCATTACTAGTTGGTACCGTCACATTACAATGCCATCTAGTGTCTTAAGTTTACAATCTGGACTTTTTTCATCGTTAGAGGGGAAGTGCCCCTCCATCCGGGCATTGATGCATGCCCCGATATGAATCTAGTCTTCTTCGGCAAAACTGTGTACCAGCTGTCGACCTCTCAAAGTCCCACTGAACAACTACTTGAACAATACAAAGACCTCTCTGATAACTAGCTGGGCAAGCTTTCCACACAATACAGCATTGTAACTGACAAGGAAGTCATACCTGTCATTCGTTCTCCTCACCGAATCCCACACAACAAAGCAGAACTAGACAGAATGGAAACACTGGGCGTAATATCCCCTGACAACGACCCCTCCTCCTGGGTCTCCACCATGGTCGCAGCAGTCAAGAAGAACAAAGACGAAATAAGGATCTACATCAACCCCAAAGATTTAAACACTGTCATCAAACGACTGCACCAACCAATGCGGACAGTGGAAGAGGTCGCAACCAACCTGGCTAAAGCCACAGTATTCTCTGTCCTAGATGCAAAGAACTCATTTTGGCAAATACCGCTAGACCATACATCATCCATGTTAACCACATTTGCGATGCCTTTTGGACGCTACCGATTCTTCCGAATGCCATTTGCCATCAATTCAGCCAGCGAAGTTTTTCAACGTACTATGGAACAACTCTTTACTGGCTACCCATGCAACATAATCATGGACTACATCCTGATCACCGGGCGCAACGCACAAGAACATGACTCAAATCTGAAGCAGGTCCTAGATCATGCCAGTGAGGTAAATCTCAAACTCAACCCTCTCAAGTGCAGGTTTCGGGTTGACGAAATGTCTTACATGGGCCATGTGTTCACCAACTATGGACTCATGCCAGCCCCTTTTAAAACCATTGCCTTCAACAAAATGCCAGCACCTATGGATATGACAGCACTACAACGATTTCTAGGTATGGTAAACTACCTGGGAAAATTAATCCCAAACTTCAGCGAGCTGTCAGTCGCGCTGTGACAACTGACCCACAAGGATACCCACTGGTCCTGGCACCAACAACAGCAGAGGGCATTTTAAACCCTCCAACAGCTAATGTCTTGCGCTTCAACCCTCACATACTTTTATGCCAAGTTACCCATCACCCTCACCTCCCAGTATGGACTGGTCATTGCTTGCCTACAAGAAGACGGGAAGGGTCCCAGACCAGTTGCCTATGCCACCCGCACCATGACCCACACTGAATAGCGCTACGCTCAAATCGAGAAGGAGCTTCTTGCAGTAACTTTTGCCTGCAGGAAATTCAAGGACTTTGTCATTGGCAACCCAAACACAGCCAAAAGCTAGATGAGAATGGCTGGCTGTTTGAATGTTCCTGTTTGCCTATGGAATAAAGATTGATCTTCACTATGTGTGTTGCTGTGCATCATTCATAAATACATAATCTGTACCATTTTTCTTTCTACAAATAACATTTCTGGTTCTCTTATTTTTTTTATTTTTCCATTCTCAATCTTTCATCCTTGTACCATTTTGTTTTTTTAAATCTTGCCACAGATGTTGCTGCATATGCATATTTCTCGCAAGTTTGGTTTCTATTTTCAACACTTGCAGTATCTTGTTGTTATGCTCTGTACAAGGCAGTTAAATGGATTAGTAAACATTCTCCTTGGAGTGTAGTATGACTAGGAGAATGAGCAAAGCAGAATGAGCTACTGGAATGGGACAAAAATTGAGATTGGCAAGATCTCCCAGCAGGATGCCGTTGCACATTGAGTGTTTGGGCTGTTAACCTTTCACCAAAGTCTCAATAAGAAACAGTGTGTGAACTGTTTAAATTTCATTATGTGCCTCCTCATTGAAATCTCACACTTGGTTCTCCTGTGACTGCCACATTAATGCAACACATTTCCAGAGGATTTCAAGGTTATGGTTATCAAAAATAAAGAATAAAAGCAGGCAGGTTGTTTTCAGGTCATAGGCAACCCTCGAAGGAAACAAACCATGAGTGTAGTCTGTGATTCTAATTTGTAAATAGAAATGGTAAGTCAACCTGAAATGCTTGACCCTAAAGCAGTCTTAGTATACTCTCTGCCTGTCTGGAATAAATAAACTGGAAGGGCCCCAGCAAGTGCTCCAGTCTAAACATTCATGAAAGCAAGTAAACTGCTTTGGTCAATTTTCTAACCAACTGAGAATACTCTTCAGAATATTGTTGCTTTGATATAGTTCAAAGATCGTGCCCGAGCAAAGGCTTTCAACAGCATTGACTACATGTGGTGCTTGCCTCTGTATGGTGAGCATCATGAGATGTATAGAAACACTATGCAGAAGTAATTTGAAACAAACCTTGACACTAACCTGTATAGGTAACCAAAATAATGCCAGTATAATGAGAATTGTTATGTGAATTTGACCAACAATCTGTCCAGGACCAACCCCATTGAAGCAATGGCCAAAGAATGCACACTGATGCCTCTATTTTCACAGGAGACTGAGGAAATTCAGCATGTCTCCAATTACTCTGACTAGCCTCTACAGATACACCACAGAAACAGTACTCTCGGATTGCATGACAGCTTGGTTTGGGATTAGCTTTCTCCAAGACTACAAGAAATCGCAGAGAATTAAGGATGTAGCCCAGTCCATCACATAGACGAGAGTCCCCACTATTGTTTCCAGCTTGGACAGAGCTGTTCCCAAACCAAGTTGTGATGCAACCCGATGGTATGTTTTCTATGCTGCATCTGTAGGTTTATAAGAGTCACTGGAGAAATGCCTTATTTCATCAGTCTTCTCAGTAAGTAAAAATGTCGGTGTACCTCCTTGGCTGTCGATTCAATGTGGTTGGTCTGCAAAAGATCATTGATATTATTAACAACAAAGAATCTAAAGCTCTCAACCATTTCCAATGCTGCACCATTGATGCTGATTGGGATGTATACTCCACCATGCTGCCTGAAGTCAATAACTAGCTCTATGTCTTGGCAACTAAACTCATTCAGAAAAAGCCTGATATCCATTGCTCTTTTGCAATTAAATAAAACTTTGTGTTTTAGAGATACAGCAAAGAAACGGGCCCTTTGGCCCATCGGGTCCGCGCCGACCAGCAATCCCTGCATACATCACTATCCTACACGCACTGGGGACAATTTACAATTATACCAAGCCAATTAGTAGCAATGTTACAAAATTTTGAGATTTTAATAATCAAGTCTGCAATTTATCCCATCAGATAAAGCATAAAAAGAAGTTTAATTTGACACCTAATTCACTTTCATGTCTTCAGTATTAAAAAAAGTTATAGCCATTTTCATACTCAGAAATTAGCATCTTGTTCCCCATTGCCTTTCCATTGACCTAACTCAAAAGCTGTGATCTAGGACAGTCAAAAGCGCATTATTTTCTTAAAAATTAACAGAATGAAATTTTCAATTATTATAGATTGAAACATTCTGAAACAAATATGAAACAATCTTACTTGGATGACCTGAAATTAAAGCATATAATTATTTAGTTACCTAATTGTAGCTAATTACAAAATTCAATTACTAGATCTAAACATCTATCCATTTCTTAAGAAAAGATAAACATTTTTAAATTGCCTAAGTGTCCAAATAACATTCACACAATAATTCACAATATAACATGATTTTTAAATCTCATTTTCATGAATTTATAGGCCAAATGGAAGGAATTTAGTGTTTAATTCCCGTAAATTAATGGCCATTTAAATCAACTTGCGAGTGGTTTTTAGTGGAAAGCAGTGGATTGGAACATTGCGGTTTGCGGTGAATCTAAGCCAATCGGCAGGAAAAATACTGCCAGTTCGTATATATTTTTTGTCCCCTTTTCGCAACATGAAAATTTGATTAAAGGCTTCCTAAGAAGCACTTTTTAATGTAAAAATAAACTCTGTACCTTCTTTTATCCCCTACGTAAAATCCTTCCTGTTGTCGGTGTTCACGGCTTTAGAAGATGATTTTTAAATTACTCTAGCTAATAAATGATCTAGCGTAGTTTAAAAATACCTTCATAAAACAAATGTCGGAGCGATTTCTCTTCAGCAACAAAATCCCCCGAGATGGATCGATTTGAACTGTCAGGAAAAAAACGGGACTTTAAACACGCACACCCCCTCTGAAAGGCGCCAAAGTCGCGCACACGGGGAGCGGCAGAACTGCAGCGCCGCTCAAGGTAAGTTTTGTAACATACCTACTATTAGCCTACAAATCTGTACGTGTTTGTAGTGTGGGAGGAAATCAGAGATCCCGGAGTAAACTCATGCAGGTCACAGGGTGATCATACAAACTCCGTACATTCAAGCACCCCGAGTCAGGATCGAACCCGGATCTCTGGCGTTGTAAGACAGCAATTCCACCACTGTGCCATTGTGTCACCTCTTAATCAATTAAATATGATTGTCATGCTTTTGTACAGCTGACCATGCTGAAAACCAGCTTATTTTGTTTACAATGCTAATACTATGATATCAAATTTAGCCCTTAATATAAAATAAATGTTAGTTTGTTTACAAACAGCAACATGTTCATAAAATGACATTTCCTAAAATTTGCATTGATGATTGGTTGGATTTTAAAAGGCAGTAAATTTGTGTTTTTTAAAAAATGCATACATATTTGTTGAAGGCTTCAATTTTGTATAGAATGCACTGCACTGAAGGTAATGTTTTAAGTAGTGAATATAATAGACTTCTGGGATCATAAGGGAGGGCAGAATTGAAGGGAAAATGCATGTGCACACATTTTAAATGATGAATTGCAGCATTAAGTAATATTGGTTTCTGGAACAAATTCAAGCATGCCTTAGAGTCCTAAAAGGAACTCGGTGAGCCACATATAAAAGCAAATTAAATTGCACAACACAAGAATTTAAAAAAAATACAGGAAGCTGAAGGCAATAAAAAATATATAGTGTTCACATAAAATCCATAGATCTACCAAAATGCAATGCCTGAAATACATTAAGCTATGCCAAAAAGCAATGAATTGTTTACAGCAGGATTTCTGCAGTGGGTTTGATTTCCATAGCCAATTTCATGGCAATGCTTGTAACCCTGGAAGTGACAGCAACTCATAACCTTGGCACAGTTGGAAACATATAAGACACCTTGTTATGATCGAGCAGGCTTCAGTTAATGCCAAAATGCATGCCCCTGTGCAAACAATATTTCCACTGCAAATGCTGGAAAGGCACTCAACAGACCCAGTGACATTTAGAGAGGAATATTCAAGTCAATGTAGTGCTGAATGACTCACTCCTGAAATAGTACTCTTCTGGCTCCACATAGGGTCACATCTGAACTAAACCTCATATGCAAGCGATTATAAGTAAAAAAGGATTGTTGATTTGAGCAGGGGTTAATAGCACTCATGATTCCTGTATCTGGGGTATTGGTTTCCTATCTCATTCCATGGACATGAGAGCATAATCAGGGTAGGTCGTGGGGAGCTCCCCCCGCCATGGGTACCATGTAATCCCGAGCATTGATAGGAATGATGATAAAGCACACAAACCAAAATCCTTTATTTCCAGCGGCGAAGGTCCGCAGGAACTGGAGGATAGATATGCGTGGTGCGTCCGTCACCGTTCTCATCGGAAACCAGCACCACAGTGTTGCTAATGTTTTCAATGATGATGAATGAATGAATGAATAATCTGAACTGATGCCCTAGTGTAAGATTGAGCGAGTGCTGCCTTACAGTTTTTCTATGAAAATAATCATTGGTTGTCTTTGCCTTTCAAAGTATAAGCAATTCTGCAATAATGTGAAATAGCAGGAGGGGGTGCCACATGATGGCAGCCTCTGCCTGCAGTCTGTTTGTCTTTCTATCTTTTTTTATTTTTAGTTTGTTTCAAGTTTGTTTCGGAGGATTTTTTTAGTATTTTATGTGGGGGGAGGTGGGTAGGGTAAGGGGGAAACCGTTTCCTAGTTGCTTCCTGGCGAGGATGTGACTATTCTCCATGTTGCATCCTCGCCCCCCTCCTCGTGGCCTACCAACTGGATTGGTGTGGCCATTCCTGACAGGGACCGGACCAGAGCTTCAGCAGCGGCGGCGCAGTGCTGGATACATCGCGGAGCGGGCGTTGCCTTACCTGGGATCGCCATTTGAAGCTCAGGAGTGTTGGGGCCTGCTGCATCAACATCACATTGCTGTGGTTTGCAGAGCTCCCTGCACGGGCGGCACTGACCAACATCGCGGACCCTTTGCCGAGGGCCGCCAGCCTTGAATCTCCGCCCAGCTCGGCCTGTGGACTTCGGGAGCCGTGGACTCCGGTAGGAAGTGGCCAATTCGGAGGTCCAGGCCACTGAGGATGTTCCAATGTCAGAGTTCCATCATCCTGGCGAGAGGCCCCGAACATCGGGCTGCCCGTAGCGATGACTGTGGGGGTCTCGCGAGGCCCCGACCATGGGTGAATATCAAAGAACATCAAAGAGGAGGTTGACTGAACTTGGGTGCCTTCCCTCAGTGGGAAACTTTTATACCGCTGTGGGGATGTTTATGTTATAGACTATCATGTTCTGTGTTCTTATTTTTTATTCGTATGGCTGTATGGTGAAAACGTATTTTGTTGTCCCTGTACTTGTACTCTGCACAATGACAATAAAGTTGAATCTAATCTAATCTAATCTAATCGTTATGTTCTTAAGAAAATCTCATGTTATAGAAAACCATATCATTAAATCAATTGTGTCAAGGGGGGAAAGGAGCTAGGGGCAAGACAATTTCAGACGAGCAATAGCAAAGTATAATTTTCATCAGAAGAGTTTTATAAATGATGTTTTCGCTAATAATTATGTTATTGGAAACAAAATAGTAAGATTAAATGAGAACTTACCAGTTTGAGGTTTGATCTTTATTTTATGATGCGTTACGATGAGCGATTACGTGAAGAAGACCGGCCAGAGTGCATGCGCGTCAATCTTCAAAGCAGCGGCGTGAAATCACAGATAACGGTAATTGAAGTAATGTAGTAAGATTAGAAACCTAGAAACTACCAGATGACCCTTGTGATATGAGGGTTGGGAGCGGTGGGCACGTAATCATCCAGAACCTGTTTCAGCCACCTTGGGATGGTCTGTGCTGACACTTTTTTATGAGGCTTTTTGTGACTGATAAATAAAGCCAATTCGGCGCCTCTAAGGCACTTGGTGACCTCAATATACTGCCCTAAGTGCTTAACTACACATAGGCAAAGATCCATGGGGTATGCCCGAAAATCAAGTTTAAGCCCTGACATCCCTGGCCTGCTCTGTTTAAGTAAATCATAAACATAAAAGGTTATGTTGTTGACAGATGTGACCATCCTATCCAGTCTAAGTTGCTGCAATGTCTGGACAACTTTGTGCTGAAATCAGCGCCATGAGCATAACCACGTTAAGAGTGAGTCTGGGCAATGACAGAGATGTTACTGGGCCCATTGACGAAGCAGTACAAGAACCACACTCACATCCCAGATTTCCGTGTACCTGGGCCTGGGGGATTACAGTTAAAAATACCCTTCATGAACCGAGATATTAAAGGGTGAGACCCAACAGATTGTTGTCCCCTTCCTTGCCATAGATAGGACAATAGGGCACTTCTGGCACTATTCTTGGCACTATAGCTAAGCCGCTCATCAAAATATAGCATGGAAAGAAATTCCAACAGGTCAGGTAAGCTTGCCGTATGATATGAAATGTTCGACTGCAAGCAGAACACCTCCCATTTCTTGATATGAGAAATATATAGTTTTTTAGTGCTATTCCACCAGGCCGCAGTAATCACATCCACCGTAAGCCCTGATCGTCCGAGCCCCAGGAACAGTCTCCTCAGAATCTGCAAATCAATAGATTAATACGATCATGTAATGGATGATTCTCCCCAGTTACAGGATGAATCAGCAGATTACTGCTTTTTGGGGATCGCCATGTGTTATTAGTCTCAGAACTAGTGGAAACCATGGCTGTGTGGGCCAATCAGGAACAGCCAGAATACCTGAGGCCAAGTCCTGCTCAATTTTAGTTAAGCACTGGCTGATGAGGCAAAATGGGGGAAATGCGTATAAAAACATTCCACGCCAGATGTAGCAAGAAAGCATCTACCGCCACTTCCCTAGGATCTGGTTCCCATGAGACATATTTTGGTAACTGGCAATTCAATCTGGATGCGAACAAGTCAATCTCTGGTATGCAATACCGAGCGACAATATCATTGAATATTTCACGATTCAACATCCATTCCGTGTTGTCATTAACTTTTCGTGATCTGGTGTCTGCCACCATGTTAAATCTACCTGGTAAATAGGTAGCTGAAATCCAAATGTTTCTTGTAATACACCAATGCCAGATAAGGTTAATCAAGTTATCACATGATACCGACTTGATTCCACCCATGTGATTAACATATGCTACTGCTGTAGTGTTGTCAATCTGAAGCTGCACATGCAAGTCATGCATAGTAGTACAATACGCTTTTAACCCATAGTGTGCTCCCAACAATTCTAAATAGTTAATGCCACGGGATTGAAGGATTAATGCTTCATGCATATTCCACCTGCCACCACAGCTGGAGATAGTATCAATAGCTCCCCATCCTAGAGCACTTACATCAGTTTGTAAAATTACTAAAGGTGCATCAACTCGAATTTTGTTGGATGTTCGTTATCCACCATTGTAACTCAGCAACAGCTTCAGCTGGTAATTGTAAAGGCCTATCAAAATGACCTGCATGCTTTATGAGTGCCTGCTCCTTTGTACGTTGCAAATTTTGATAATGTAAAGGTCCGAACTGTGCGGCTGGAAATGCTGCTACTAATTTGCCAATTATACTAGCCACATGCCGAATAAAAGCTTGTTGCTCATCAACGAGGTTGTTACAAGCTTCTATTAATTCTGACCTCTTGCCTGGAGGCAGTCACAGACTTGTGAGTTGAGTTAATGGTGAAACCCAAATAATCAATGAATCTAGATGGTATCAATTTGGACTTAACTGGATGGATAAGAAATCCCAATATTTCAAACATGAGTTTGGTAGCTGAAACAGATAATTCAGCTGACTGTTTAGTTTTACCTATGATTAGGATATTATTGAAATAGGCCATGACAATATGATTTTGAGCCAACACAGTAGACCCAACACAGGTTTTAACCACTTTGTAAAGAGCCTGGGAGCCGAACTTAATCCATTAGGTAATGCCATAAACTGCCATAATTGCTTCATCCAGTTACATATGAAATATCTCTGGTGATTATGATGAATGGGTACTGATAGGTATGCATCTTTGAGATATATGCGTGCCATATAGCATCCTTTAGAAACTAGTTGCATAGCAATAACAAAAGTTTCCAATTTGAAATGTTTATACTGCACATAGGAGTTAAGCCAATACAGATCCAGAATGATGTAACACCCACCATCTTTCTTTTGTGTAGGGAATATATTAGACACAAATTGGTGAGATTGATGAAAAAATGTCTCAATTACCCCTTTTTTAGCTAGTGTTTCAATTTCAGCTTGAGACTGTTGTTGTGAAAAACAGTACATCTGTTTAGGAGTATGCTCTGTGGGTGGACATAATTTGAAAATAAACTCAATTCGGAAACCTAGTATACTGTGCAGTATAACAAGTCTGAGGTTATACAACTTCACTCATTGAAAAACAAATGTAACCTCCCACCAACTTATGACTGGCCCATACATTTCTGAAATGAACTAGATGCACCTACCTCCAAAGTTGGTGTATACTTCTGCCCCTGGGTTTTTGAGGGGAAATTTGACCAGTTGCGTAAAGTTGACTGGGCCAGCTTGGACTTTGGCCTGCACCCATTGTTGCAAACCGTTGGTAGGGGTGCTAGTGCCGGGGAGGAGTTTTGTTGGCCGGTTGTGCTTTTATGAGGCCAACTGTCTTCGAATCGTCATCCAACTCACGAACCTGTTTGGACATGTCCTCCCTGATAAGCAAATTTGGTGGCTGCACATTGCTTATCCTGCAAAGTGCAGCGAATTTGGTGTTTAACATGAGGCGGATAGCACTTTTTCTTAAGCAGTTAATCTCAAAGTGTGCGTTACACATGAGAGCAAGTTCATCCTGTTGTTCTTCCGAGAGAGCCCCATCATCTACGGGCCTGGCGAATGCCGTGATTCCTGAGGGAAGCAGCTTCAGGACTTTTTGGAGCCTCAACTCTAGGGCTCTGACCCCCGCACCCATGTGACCCCAAATTGGGTGGTTCACTGTCGGAACTCGCAGCGAAGCACAGTTGGTAGGTGTTTGGTACTTCTTGGAGGTGTCCTCCATGGTGAGTTTTTGCAACTGGTGGGAGACCATATAATTAATGGTCCTGGCCAAATCTTCATTCAGCAGACTGCCTGTTCCAGCTGGAATGGCAAATCTGGATGCCAGGCTTGGCACCCCAGATTCCTGGTCTCCTGACTGGGGGTATGCTGACTGGTTTCACCCCTGACCTCGGATTCAAAACAAAACCGAGAGATTTTTATATCCCGTGGATATAAGGCTCGTCTTCCCTGAGCACGTTAGCATGAAGCATCCTCTCCATGAGGAGCTCCATTCTGGACAGCCGCCAAAAAACGGCATCCATAATAGGAGGGCTTTCCTCCTGGCCCAACTCATCTGAGTCTACGGGCCGCACTGACCTTTTTGTAGCTTTCCGGCCCACCAGAGTAGCCATGGTACCTCCTACCGGCACCAAGTCGGATGCCACTGGCCGTGCCGCCAGTGACTCTGCAGGGGAAACGGACGGCCGACCGCTACCTGTACTGCCGTGGTCTTCCGTAGTTGATTTTGTGGTGGACCCTCTCGACTTTCCTTTCAGCAGTTTCACACAGTCGACTTGTTCCTGTGGACAAGAATTTACAGACTGCAAAAGAACCAAAGTTAAGTTTAAAGCACTTACCTCGGGATTTAAACTTACCGCTGGTGGGGCTACGCACCTGCCAGCCCGTCAGTGCACCATGCGTCAGACGTAATGACGCGCATGTGCTCTGGCGGGACTTCTTCACGGAATCACTCACGTGACTCCGAAATAAAATACAATAGAGGACCCGACCAAGTGGGACCTGTTCGGTCCCGTCCCCTCAATGCATGGTTGTGGGGGGCGGCCTTCAGCATCACACACTAATACCCCCCTCACACACACACAGACACTAACACCCCCTTGATATTATATGACTATTATTAATTTGCTCCTTTTACCCCATACCCCGTCCTATCCATGCGTAACCACCAACTACGCAGGAGCGGCTAGAGGGGGGCGGGGGGGTATAAAGTGAGATGGTGATGGGGGACAGAGAGGGAGGGGTAGGGTGTAGAGAGTGAGCGGGTAGAGATTGATGGGGGAGGGGCGCAGCGTCACAGGGAAAGGCTGGTCCCTGAACGCAATCACCATTCACTCAAAGGTCCCAATATTCACCACACCCTAGAGAGGTTGGGGGGGGGGGGCAGAGAGGGACCGGGGGGCAGAGAGGGAGGGAGGGCAGAGAGGAAGGTGGGGCAGAGAGGGGGGGCAGAGAGGGGGGCAGAGAGGGGGGGCAGAGAGGGAGGGGGGGTGCAGAAATGAATGGAGGGAGGGTAGAGATGGAGGGGGGGACAGAGAGGGAAGGGCGGGGCAGACGGGGAGGGGGGGAAGAGAGGGAAGGGCGGGTGCTGTGAGGGAGGGGGCAGAGAGGGGGCAGTAAGGGGGTGCAGAGAGGGGGGCAGCAGAGTGTGGGCAGAGAGGGAGGGGGCAGAGAAGGAGGGGGCAGAGAGAGGGGGCAGAGAGGGAGGGGGGCAGAGAGGGAGTGGGGGCAGAGGGAGGGGGTCAGAAAGAGGGAGCAAAAAGATGGGGCCAGAGGAGTGGAGGGCAGAGAGGGCAGATAGAGAGGGCAGAGAGGGAGGGAGGGAGAGCAAAAAGGGATGGGGCAAAGAGGGAGGGAGGGGTTAGACAGGGATGGGAGGGGTAGAGAGGGAGAGAGGGCAGAGAGAGAGGCAGGTAGAGAGGGAGCAGGAGGTAGAGAAGGAGGGGGTAGAGAGGGACTATAAGGGGGATGGGGTAGAGGGAGGGGGTAGAGAGGGACGGGGTAGAGAGGGACGGGTTAGAGAGGGAGTGGGAGGGGTTAGACAGGGATGGGAGGGGTAGAGAGGGAGGAGGAGGGGGTGGGGGTAGAGTCAGCACCTACCCAGGTCATAGAGAACCAGACTCCCCACCAAGCACCGTAAAATATGGAGGGACTCAGAAAATTTTGAAATTGCTGGCTTCTGCTATAACGGCCTTTGCTAGGTCTGTAGATGGGGAGCTGCTGACTGAAACACAGCAGGACACAGCGGCATTAATGTGTAATGCCCATTTTGAGATCAATTGTCTGCACATAAACGCAATACGGCCGGCACTAAACCCCAAATGCGCTGTGCTGTGCAAGGCCAGCCGGCCAGTTACCTATTTGGGGAAGATCTGCCGAAGCAGGCCCGGGAGCTGGACGATGAGGCTAAGACCATCCGCCTCATGAGCAGAGTCCAAACCACACCCAGGGGCTCACCCCTATGCCCCCTTCAGCAAGCTAAAATCCAGGCTTTATACAAAAAAGAGGTAATTCAAAGGTCGCATCATGAACCTCACCAATTTGTATCCAACATATTCACCAAGCGGAAAAGGGATGGAGGATGTCGTATCATCCTAGACTTGACTGAACGCAATACCTTTGTGCAGTATAAACATTTCAAAATGGATATCTTTGGCACTGCCATCTAACTGGTTTCTAAAGGGGGTTATATGGCATGCATTGATCTTAAAGATGCATACTACTCGGTACCAATTCACAGGGAGCATAGGAGATAATTGAAATTTAACTGGATGGGTCAATTGTGGCAGTTCAAAGCATTGCCTAATGGGCTGACTTCAGCTCCCAGACTATTTACTAAGCTACTAAAACCAGTTCTGGAGCTACTACGAGCTCAGAATCACATAGTCATGGCATATTTGGATGACATTCTAATCATCGGGGAATCAGCTGAATCATTGGTCTCAGCCACCAAACTTATGTTTGAGAGATTGGGGTTGCTAATCCATCCAGTTAAGTCCAAATTGACACCTACCAGGGTAATTGATTACCTGGGGTTTACAATTAACTCAATTCACATGTCTGTGACTCTGCCAAGGGGCAAGCAATTAGAGTTAATAGAAGCCTGCAACAATCTAATTGTTAAACAGCAGCCTTCAATTAGACTAGCAGCAAGTGTAATTGGTAAACTTGTGGCTGCCTTTCCAGCTGTGTGTTTTGGGCTTTTCCACTGTCAAAATTTACAACATGCAAATACCATGCAGGCCAATTTGGTAGACACATACGATTGCCAGCAGAGGCCATTGCTGAATTACAATGGTGGGTAACGAATATACATCACAGCTCCAGAAAAATGTTAATTGATACACCATTGGTTATCTTACGAACTGATGCAAGCACCCTAGGATGGAGAGCAACAGATACCATCTCCAGCTGCAGAGGTAGATGGAATGTGCAGGAGTCCTTAATTCTTCAGGAACATGGTATTAACTACTTAGAGTTGTTGGGAGCACTCTATGGGCTTAAGGCTTATTGCAGCAATATGCAACATGTGCATGTTCAACTTCAGATTGACAACACTACAGCGGTGCCGTATGTCAATCACATGGTTGTATTAAGTCTGTATCTTGTGATAAATTGGCAAACCTTATTTGGCACTGGTGTATTACAAGGAACATTTGGGTCTCAGCAATCTACCTACCAGGTAGATACAACATGGTGGTGGACACTAGATCGCGGAAATTCAATGACAACACAGAATGGATGTTGAATCATGAAGTATTTAACAACATTGTCACCCGGTATGGCATGCCAGATATTGACTTGTTTGCATCCAGATTGAATCACCAGTTACCCAAATATGTGTCATGGGAACCAGACCAGGGGCAGTGGCAGTAGATGCATTTTCACTGCATTGGGGAGGAATGTTCTTGTATGCTTTTCCCCCATTTTGCCTCATTAGCCGATGTTTGGCAGAAATTAAGCAAGACAACGTCACAGGCATTTTGGTAGTGCCTGACTGGCCTATGCAGTCCTGGTTCCCACTAGTCCTGGGAATTATAACACAACCTCTCATGGCTGTCCCCAAAAGCAGGGACCTGCTGGTTCACCCAGTTACGGGGGGGGGAACCATCCACTACATGTCCGAATCAATTTATTGGTTTTCAGATTCTGAGGAGACCATCCCTGGGACTCAGACTGACTGAACGAACAGTGGATGTGATAAACGCTGCCTGGAGGAACAGGACACAAAAACAGTACGTCTCTCACATCAAGAAGTGGAAGATGTACAGTCATGTCTCCAACATCTCATATGATACAGCACGCATCATGGATGTCCTGGAGTTCCTATCAAACCTATTCTATGACCATAAATTAAGCTACAGTGCCATCAATAGTGCTACTATCCTCTTATTCAATGCTGGGAACGGGGCATCTGTCCTGATCAGTTATAAGAGACCTTTCCACAAGGTATCAGTACAAACCATTTCCAGATGGTAAAGGAGGTTCTGGCGAGTGCAGGAGTGAACACTGACACTTTTAAATCTCACTCCACCAGGGCTGCATCTACGTCGGCAGCGAGGGCAATGGACGTCCCCCTTGACAACATCCTAGCGGCTACAGGATGGGCCAATGAATGAATGTGCCACAGGTTTTACAAAAAAGCTATTGCCAGACCGGGGGTATTTGCACGTACCATTTTAGATTCTGTTCTATAATTTCCCCCCAGGATGGGAGGGGTTACTATTATTTTTATCTTCATAATTAAAGCATCAGTATTGTTACCTAACTATGTTATGTCTGAATGCATTAATCTTTTACACTCATCCATGGTTAATCCATTCAGTGTGTGATGCTTGGACTCGTATCCGGCATGAAATTACAGAGCTTTGAAATCTTCACGTAGTCACTCACGTGAATCCGAATTAAAATAGTGAGATTAAATGAGAATTGGATATTGATCGATGAATTAAGGAACACTATTAGTATTGTGTAAGCTAAATTGGTTAAGAGAAGTACTTAAAAGTTACTTTGCAATTACGTGCCCACCGCTCCCAACCCTCATATTATAAAGGTCATCTGGTAGTTCTAGTTCTCCAAATCTTACTATCTTCAGGTCTCTTATCTGTGATTTCACACCACACCACAACAAGATTGACGCGCATGAGGACTGATGGCCTTCTTCACGTAATCGCTCATCGTAACTCCTCATAAAATCAAGATCAAACTTCAAACTGAAAACTTCTCATTTAATCTTACTATTTTTTCTACATGCCAATTTGCAAAGTAACTTTTAAGTACTTCTCTTAACCAATTTAGCTTACACAATACTAATAGTGTTCCTTAATTCATCGATCAATATCCAATTCTCTGTATCAAAACACGTGTTATAACATGTAATATCTCTTAGTTCCTTTGAAGGAATGAGTGATCCCAAAATTATTTATCAAATTGGATTGTAGAAAATCATATAATTGAAAACAATTGTGTCAATGGGGAAAAGGGGATTAGGGAAAAGAACATTGCAGATGCACAATAAAATCTTATATTTTCCTCATAAGATTTTCATATATGATGGTCATTCCAATAGTTATAAGTTTATATTTGTTACTGCAAATTAAAAATACTACAGAAGGTATGTTACATTGTTTAATAGGGTATGATTGCACATACACAATAGAAGCGATTGCTTGTTCATTTCAATGTCAACTCACAGTGAAGCTGACAGCCTGTCCTCTTAAAAGACTATTGTGCCTGATAATCATGAGGAGGTTACATAGAAACACTTTTTATTCAACTGGACAATTTTTTTTGGCACGATAGTTTCTTTTCTACATGTCAATTTTCAAATTAATGTTTAAGTATTCCTCTAGTATCCGATTGAAATCACATCATGACTCATTTGGCTTAGATAATACAAATATTGTTCCTTAATTCATAAATCAATTTCCATTTCACGGTATGGAAACATACAGTATGCAATAACATGCAATTTGTGTTAGTTCTTTTGAAAGAAGCAGTGATCCTGTAATTATTTATCTGGTCATAATCCAAATTGCAGTTAGTGGGAGCTTATTGACTGGAATTTTGTTATTGTAGTTTCCAGATTACATTTTACTTCGGAGTCACGTGAGTGACTACGTGAATAGAAGCCCGTACAGCCGTTGGTGCGTCATGACGTCAGACGCTGGTGCAGTCGGGCGGTTGGAGCAGCAGCGCTCCTCCGAGCGGTAAGTTTAAACGGGTTACACGAAAAGCTGGAGAAGTTTAAACGGGTTACACGAAAAGCGGGTGCAGCAGCATCTAAGGAGCGAAGGAGATGGGCGACGTTTCGGGTCGAGACCCTTCTTCAGACTTCACCCTCGATTCTCCAGCATCTGCAGTTCTTTGTTAACAAGTTTAAACGGAGGTAAGGTTTGTTGAAAATTTTTTACCACAGGTCATTTTCTGCGACGGTTGGGAGTTTTGGTAGATATGTTGCAGAAAGTGAAGAAGGTGTCGGCGAGGCGCTCCGGGGGTAGAAAGGAGAGTGACCAGGAGAGTGTTGAGGATGGAGGCCCGTCTGGTACACCTGGTCCGGTGCTGGCTACACAGCCAGTGGTTGCGGACCCCACTGCCAGGGGGCAGTGGAGGCTTGCACAGTAGGGCGGAAGGCCACTGGCAAGTCTCTGTGGCCCGTAGATGAGTCGGGCCTGGAGGTTATACCCTCCATAGGAGAGTCCGTTTGCTCACGGCTCTCCCACGTCGAGATTCTATTACAAAAGAATGCTCGACAGGGACTAGCTCCGTGAGGAGGAGTGGTGCCCAAGCCAGGCTGATGGAGAGCTTGTGCTAGCAGCACCTGTTTCAGGGCTGCAGAACTATCCTGCCTGTGAGGAGGATGTTCCAGCTCCTTGAGGAGGAGTGGTGCCCAAGCCAGGCTGATGGAGAGCTTGTGCTAGCAGAACCTGTTTCAGGGCTGCAGAACTATCCTGACTGTGAGGAGAATGTTCTGTCAGGGCTGTTTGCTGACACTGTTTCTATGCTGGGGGAGAGCAGTAAAGGTGTTCGGTTGGAGGTAATTCCGAACATTGCTGGGAAGTTTGCTGAGTGTAGAGAGGCAGGAAAGGCGATTGATGTAGAATTGGCCGAAGCCATTCAGTATATGCTCTCCCACCAGTTACAGGAGCTAGCCATGGATGAAGTAGCAAAAAACTATAAAGCACCTGTTAATTGTGATCTCCTGAAGGTACCGGTGGTTAATCACCAAATTTGCATAGATGGGTTTGCCTGCTAGGGCCCAGGAGATGAAGTTTTTAAAAAAGTGCTTAAACTGTTGTAAGCAGGTATTACAGCTGTGGTGAAAGTTATTGATACAAATGATATGGTTGAAGCACACCAGGATGAACTGGGACTCCTTTGTAATGCATTTTGAAATTAATAATATCGGGAGGGCCGCTATTAGGCCAGTGCTAACCCGAATTTGGCGAGTTGTGCAAACCGACCAGTGTACCACCACGAAATCTGGTGTTTGGTGGTAACCTTGCAAAAAGGGTCAAAGACTATTATGAGGTTGTTATAACCATGGCCCTCATTAAGCCAGCTGGAAGCAAGGCAAAAAAGGTTCTCTACAAGAAGTCGAGGACAACAAGGCCGCAAGGAAAGATGCTGGTAAGGAATATAACATTGACAGACGATGAATTAACTGATGTTCCTGTTCAAATTGGGGAAGGTTAAAATTGTTCTCAAACAATGGCAGCAGTTGACATCAGATTTGTTCATACTTAGTGTATTGAAGGGTGAAAAATTGGATTTTTACTATGACAGTCTACCTAATCAACATTTTCCTAGTCGTAAACTTATTTTTCAGATGAGGAAAATGTGCTTATTCAAGCAGAGATTCAGTCGTTACATAAGAAGGGGTAATTGAGCCTTCTGTCTATCAAAGTCAACAATTTCTGTCAAGTATATTTCCCAGATCTAAAAAGACTGGGGGATGTGTAGAATTATTCTGGATTTATCGAATTTGAACAAATTTGTTTGTTATAGGCATTTCAAAATGGAGAACTTTACCACGGGCAAACATCTAGTGTCCAAAGGGTATTATATGGCAACCATTGATTTAAAGAATGCGTATTACGCAGTGTCTATTCATGGTGATGATAGAAGATATTTGAAATTTATTTGGATGACTGAGCTGTGGCAATTCAGGACATTGCCGAATGGATTGACTTCAGCTCCTAGATTATTTACTAAATTGGTAAAACCTGTGTTAGCATTACTTAGAGCTCAGGGGCATGTGGTAATGGCCTATTTAGATGATATTCTGATTGTTGGAAAGACTCATGCTGAAACTCAATCATCAGTTTCAGTTGTTAAAATCACTTTTGAACAAATGGGATTTGTTATTCACCCAGATAAATCTAAATTATCACCAGTCCAAATTATTGATTATCTGGGATTTACCATTAATTCCAATCACATGTTGGTAACTTTGCCCAGGGATAAATTGAATCACTTAATTGAGGACTGTGTTAATCACGTTGGAGAACAACGGCCTTCGATTAGACAACTAGCCAGTTTTATTGGGAAGTTGTTGCAGCCTTTCCAGCTGTGCAGTATGGTCCTCTGCATTATCAACAATTACAACCATCAAAGGAACAGGCACTGAGAATACAAAGGGGCCATTTTGATAGGCCTATGCAGTTGTCAGCTGGGGCGATTGCTGACGTACAATGGTGGATAGTACATGTTTCAAAAAATTTAAGGAAGGTTTTGGTGGAATCACCGTCACTGATATTACAGACTGATGTAAGTGCACTGGGTTGGGGTGCAACAGATATGTCTTCTAGTTGTGGAGGCAGATGGAATGTGGATGAGACATCGCTTCCTCAATTAAGAGGGATTCATTATTTAGAGTTGTTGTGCACCTGTATGGGCTCTAAGCTTATTGTTCTACAAGGAGGGATCTGCATGTGCAGGTCAGATTGACAACACCACAGCAGTGGCATATGTAAACCACATGGATGGAGTTGAGTCACAGTCTTGTGATAGACTGGCTAACCAGATTTGGAGCTGGTGTATTGACCAAAATATCTGGCTTTCAGCACTTTATTTGCCAGGAAGAGGTCACGTCAGTTTAATGACAACATTGAATGGATGTTAAATCAGGATGTATTTAACCCAAATGATTGATCAGTATGCATTGCCAGATATTGACTTGTTTGCATCTCGATTAAATCATCAGTTACCTAGATATGTTTCATGGTAACCAGGTCCTGGGGCAGTAGCAGTGGATGCATTTTCGCTGCATTGGGGGAGGAATGTTTGTGTATGTATTTCCTTCATTCTGTCTCATCAGCAGATGTTTGCAAAAGATCAAGGAGGACTCCGCTTCAGGGGTATTGGTAGTGCCAGATTGGCCTACACGAGCATGGTTTCCCATTGTATTACAAATGGCTAGGGAGCCTTACATGCTTATGCCCAAGAATAAAAATCTACTGGTAAATCCAGTCACTGGGGATCAACATCCTTTATAGGATCGTATTGATCTGTTAATTTGCAGATTTTAAGGAGGCCATACCTGGGGAGAGGACTGTCTCATCGGACGGTGGATGTTCTCACGTCGGCCTGCAGGGATAGTACACAGCAGCAATATATCACCTATATAAGGAAGTGGGAGCAATTCAGCCTACAGCAGGATATTGTATATCACACTGCAGGGATCACGGATGTATTGGAGTTTGTCAACTCTTTATTTTGACCAAAAATAAATAAATTAAGTTACAGTGCGATTAATTCAGCCAGAAGTGCTCTGTCTTCTTATTTACCTATGAATGCAGAATTGCATACAGTAGGGACACATCCGTTAGTTCACGATTCATGAAGGGAGTTTTTCAATTCTAATCCTCCTAAACCCAGGTATGCCGGGATTTGGAATGTGAGTGAGGTTCTTATGGTTCTTCGCCAGTGGGCTCTGGTTACAAGCCCTATCTATAGCCAAATTAACTATGAAGGTGGTCATGCTTATGGTGTTGGTTTTCAGCCCAACGTGTACAAACATTGCAAAAGCTACGGCTAGATAGAATGCATGTGTCGGCTGATGCCATTATATTTTATGTCTATGATTTGCTTAAACATAAATAAAAGAGGCATGACAGGATGTAAGATTGTGTTTTCAGCATACCCCGCAGATGATCGCTTCTGTATAGTCTCACATTTATCTCGTTACATTGAGATTACTAAACCTCTGAGAGGAACACAGTTGGCTTTGTTTATTAGTCACAAAAAACCACACAGTAAGGTGCCGGTGCAAACGATTTCAAGGTCCTCGCGGCCGCAGGATGGTCCAGTGAGCTAACTTTGCAGAGGTTTTATCACAAGCCGATTTCAAGGCTCGTGGTGTTTGCTGATTCTGGTGTCAGTACTGTTACATTTTTCCCCTGAGTTAGAGGGGTTTGTTATGATTTGTTTGTAAATAAACTGTTATTTCATTTAACAAATGTATTACTGATGCATGATTGATTTGTTAACGACTTTTGAGTCAATCCAGGCAGTGTGAACGTCGGATTTGAGTCTGCGGCGTGAATTCACAGTGCTTTGAAGTCTTCACGTAGTCACTCACGTGACTCCGAAGTAAAATAGTAAGATTAAACGAGAACTTACCAGTTTGAAGTTTGATCTTTATTTTATGAGGAGTCGAGTTGAGGGACTACGTGCCCTCCGCTCCCACCCTCATAGATCTCATCTGGTAGTTCTAGTTTTTATCATCTTACCGTTATACTTCGGTCATTGTTAGCTGTGAATTCATTCCGCTGCTTTGAAGATTGATGCACCAACGGCTGTACGGGCTTCTATTCACGTAGTCCCTCAACTCGACTCCTCATAAAAATAAAGATCAAACTTCAAAACTGGTAAGTTCTCATTTAATCTTACTATTAATGTCTGGCTTTTAAACTTTTTTCACCAAATGTACACTTTTTAGACATCCTGATTTTAAGAAAATAGCTACAGAAGTTCAATCTTTCTTTATAATATTGGTGAATACCATTTTTAGGAATGTGATAAAAAAATACAATGGGAAAGTACAATTAAAGATTTGAATGAGATTAGTATAGAATCCTGATTTACCAATAATGTACTATGGATTTACTTTCCATTGAGCATTAATAACCGCAATGTTATAAAAAGGAGTTGTCATAGCTGTGAAATTACAATTGTAGATGTTAGAGTTAACAACATCTAAAGGGTTTGATTTGGTTTAGTTGCAATGATACAGATAACTGGTATGGCATTCCTTGCACTCTCGACCCAATGGCCAAAACTTGATATTTATCTCAAAGCCAAAAAGGATATAAAATACCATTTCAAACTGTTGACAATGTGGAGTTGGCCATATTACAACTGATTGTAGTTTCAGTGGGCTAGAGGCAGGACATGTTTGTCAATGTTCTCACTCTTAAATGTAATTCTATATTGCTATTGCCTTCAAAACATATGAGGATGTTAAAATATAGAAATATGGAACAGCTGATGCTGGTTTACCAAGGAAAAACAAACTGTTGGAGTAACTCAGCGGGTCACAAAGCATTCCTGGAGAACATTGATATTTCCACATCGGGACTCTTCTTCGGGCTGATTTCATGCAAAGGAACCCCACGTGGTCACAATCAGAACCTGCACATTCCACACATATAGCATCCGAGGTCAGGATCAAAGCTACATCTGTTGCTGTGACTCAGTCGGTCTAGCAGCTGCACCACTGTGCTGCCCTAATCATTTATGGCCTCACCAGTATTTTGATTGTGGGCACAGTTTTCCCATGTTGTCCCTAAAGAGCCCTTCTCAGCCCCAGGTTATTCTTTTTAGTTTAGTTTAGCTTAGAGATGCACAATATGGAAACAGGCCGTTCAGCCTATCAAGTACACACCAACCTGCAATCACCTGTACATTAGTTCTATCCTACACTCTAGGGACAATTTATGGAAGCCAATTAAACCTACAAACTTGAACATCTTTGGAATGTAGGGAGGAAACAAGAGCAACCGGAGAAAATCTACGCAGTCAAAGAGAGAACATACAAACTCCGTCACGACAGCACCAATAGTCAGGATTGAACCTGGGTCTTTGACTCTGTAAGGCAGCAACTCTACTGCTCCACCACTATGCCATTCCATCTGTCCTTAAATCTAATATTAGTAAAAGTAAGATCTTGAACATTTCCTGATTTTCTGTTTCATGATTTTTGAAAAAACGCTGCCAACCACGGCTGTGATTTTTGGCCATCTTACTCAGTGTCCCTCTTCGCTGGGCAGGACAAGATGATTTATCCCATCGATGAAAAATAAAAGTTATTAATATTTAAAAAATGCTGACATTCTCTATGCTGCCCCTGCTGGTGGGAGGGGGAGGGATTATAAAACCCGGAAGTGTTGTGCCTCACTCAGTCTAAGCAAGAGGGTCACGTCTCTCTGAGCTGTGAATAACACTGAACACATATCTACTTAACTGTGAATGCTGCACATGCAAATGGTTATTGGTGGTGGTAACTGCTTTGAAATGCTGCACTTGCAAATGGTTGTTGTTGGTGGTAACTGCTTTCAAATGCTGCCCTTGCAAATGGTTGTTGGTGGTGGTAACTCCTTTGAAATGCTGCACTTGCAAATGGTTGTTGGAGGTGGTAACTGCTTTGAAATGCTGCACTTGCAAATGGTTGTTGGTGGTGGTAACTGCTTTGAAATGCTGCACTTGCAAATGGTTGTTGGTGGTGGTAACTGCTTGGAAATGCTGCACTTGCAAATGACTTTTGGTTATGGTAACTGCTTTGAAATGCTGCACTTGCAAATGGTTGTTGGTGGTGGTAACTGCTTTGAAATGCTGCACTTGCAAATTGTTGTTGGTGGTGGTAACTGCTTTGAAATTCTGCACTTGCAAATGGTTGTTGGTGGTGGTAACTGCTTTGAAATGCTGCACTTGCAAATGGTTGTTGGTAACTGATTTGAAATGCTGCACTTGCAAATGGTTGTTGGTGGTGGTAACTGGACAACTTCCTGTTTGCACTGTATATTGATTTTAGATAAAACGCTACCACTTACGGCTTTGATTTTTGGCCATCTTACTCAGTCCCCCTCCGCTGATCAGGTGCAGAAGATTTTTCCCATCAAGGAAAAGCAAAAGTGTTATTAGTGTTTAAAAAAATGTTGAGAATCTCTCTCCTGTCAATCACGCCATGAAGGGGCACGCCCCTTCCGGGGGGAGGGGAAGGATTATAAAACCCGGAAGTGTGGGTGTGGCTCAGTCTCTGCAAGATGGGGGAGATAGAGGTCATGACTCTGAGCTGTGATTCAACTGAACACACTGAATGTCTACTTAACTGTGAATGTGGTGTTTATGTGATGTTTTGTGTGGTTTTATGATATTTGCATGGTGGTTTCACCCTGCTTGAAATGGTATGAAACTGCATTTTAATGTGGTGGCCTTGCACCCTGGTTGAAATGGAATTTCAAGGAATAGCCGTGAGTCAACTGCTCGCCCACCAGCCGTGAGTGAGCTGCCAGCACATCAGGTTTGAGGAACTGAGCTGTCACCCCAAGAATCCATTTGGTCCACAATGTCCATACTAGCCCTCTGGAAACCAGACCCTTCAGCCCACAATACCCATACTAGCATTCCAGAAAGCACCCCCTCCCCCACTGGCCACCAATATTGGAATTGGTGGAGAGGTGGAATATTGCGTTGGGGGACCAGCCCTCCCATGTGAACATGGGACCCAACAGGTCCCACTTAGTCTAATATATTTATAAAATGCCCTTGTATTTACCTCAAGTCTGCCCTTGACTGATATTGTGTGACCCTCCCCTGCCTTCTGAATTCCCTTTTGAAATATCACCTAATACTCTTTATTCTCTTGGTGAGCCCTCCACTATCTCTATACCTGCCACATGCTTTTTCTTGTTCAACACCTTATTATGCCTCAACATCCAGGGTTTCCTGCACATGATATATGTTGGCTTTCACCAGAGGGGAACATGTTGGGCCTGAACTCTTGTTATTTTACCTCAGAATGCTTCCCACTGAGCAGGCTTCCTGCAAATAGATGTTCCCATCTACCTTTGCCATATTTGGTCTTATTTTAAAGCAATGGTCCTTGTCCCCCCATTTTAACTTCCTTATTCCTGGTCCACCCCCATCCTTTTTGTCAACCACTTTGATATATGCAGAGTTATGGTCTCTACCTCAAAAATGCTCCACCACTGACACACCCACATGACATGCCCCAAGATAAGGACCAGTAATGCTCCATTGGTCCCTCTACATATTGCGCCCAAACTATCATCATGGACGTATTTAAAAAACATAACCCCTTGAGCCTTTAGCACTCAGGTAATCTCAATTGATATTTGGGAAATTGAAATCCCTGAGTAAAATAACCCTACTTCTGTAGCATCTCTGTGCATCTTTTTGCCTGCATCTCCTATGGACTGTTGGAGGTTTGTAATGCATCCTCAGCAAAGTGATGACATCCTTTTCTTCCTAAACTCTATCTATATGACCTTCACTGAGGAGCCACCTAGGATGTCCTCCCTCAATATTAAAGTAGTAATTCCTTGCCTAACAATGCAATACTACCTCTTTTACATCCTCCTGTATCTCACCTGAAAATTCAATACCCTTGAAATAAAAATTGTAGGATTTGGAAACTTTAACTTATGTTCTTGTCTCTGGTTTACTTTGGCATATGGCACTGTAGAAGTATGAATATCTGGGGGAGAATATATGCATTTAGTTTTAATTTTCATTCTCTCTGAAAGAAGGGTTATGCATTCACTGGAATGCTTAACAAGTCACAAAGGCATGCATTTAATCCTTCGTCTAGTCTGCTGTTTCCCTACAGTGCGGAGAGAATTCTGCACCACTGGTTGTGTCACCTTGTGGGCATAAATAATGCTTCACCACTTGCATGGAATTAAATAGTTGCAGCTCTGCAAAATCAATGGAGCTGAATTTCTGAATTGCAGTATAACATAAGGCTGATACTTTATGGATATTTAACACATGAGGCATCAGAGGAATTTATCTCCTGATGTTTTTTGTTCCATCAGCCTACAGGATTCCATACTACTATTCAAAAATGACAGATTTTCTGTAGCAATCCCTTTCAAAAAACACTGCAATTATATTAGGGATTATTCATCCCACTCTTACAAGTGAAATTTGCATGCACAGTAGTTGCTGAGTTGCTCACATAAAACCAATGTACACTCTCTGCCACATATGTTGTCAAGTTGAATGTAATCTATTCAAAGCTGAATTATTTAGAAAGTGTGGTCGGCAAGGGTCTTTTTCTCCCAGATTCCTCAAGGTGGTTATCAAATAAATGATCAAAAGGTATAAATTATTTAAATTTTGAGATGATTTTTGATAGTTCTGCACATGAGACATTTGAAGAAATGAATGGAATCAATGATAAATTAGCTGGCCGAATCGAGAACAGTCTGGCCAATGTAACACAGAAGGTGATGATATATGGACAAATCCCTCTGCAAATATTCACTGGTGGCTCCATGAAAGCTCATTCTGAATCTCATGCTCAGTTCATTACTCATATTCACAATGAGAAAGACATTTCTCATTATAGAAGCAAATTATGTGGTTGGCTACTACAGCAATAAAGATTAATTGCAGGATAGATTAATGCATGTGTCTATAGGGCTTCTGCCCAGGGGGGCTTCAACAAATGTGATCCCAAACTAAGCCGTGGCAACAAAGGAGCACACACAATTGCTAAAGAAGGAACTGTAGATGCTGGAGAATCGAGGGTACACAAAAGGCTGGAGAGACTCAACGGGTGCAGCAGCATCTAAGGAGCGAAGGAGATAGGCGACGTTTCGGGTCGAGACCCTTCTTCAGACTGGTCAGGGTTCAGGGAAATGAGAGATATAGATGGTGATATTGAGAGATAAAGAACAATGCATGAAAGATATGCAAAAAAGTATCGATGATAAAGGGAACAAGCCATTGTAAGCTGTTTGTAGTGTGAAAATGAGAAGCTAGTGCACCTAGGGTGGGAGAGGAAGATACCCTTCACCTTCCCCCTCCACTCCTTTCAGGGACGCAAGCAGTTCTTCCAGGTCCGACAGAGGTTCACCTGCACCTCCTCCAACCTCATCTTCTGCATCTGCTGCTCCAGATGCCAGATGATCTATATCGGTGAAACCAAATGGAGGCTTGGCGATCATTTCGCCGAACACCTCCGCTCGGTCCGCAATAACCAACCCGACCTCCCGATGGGTCAGCACTTCAACTCCCCCACCCATTCCGTATCCGACCTCTCGGTCCTGGGCCTCCTCCACGGCCAGAGTAAGCAACATCGCAAGTTGGAGGAACAGCACCTCATATTCCGCTTGGGGAGTCTGCATCTGGGCTTGAACATTGAATTTTCTCAATTCTGTTAACCCTTGCTGTCTCCTCCCCTTCCCACCTCTCCCTCAGCCCTCGGGCCCTGGCATTCCCTCTCTCTCTATCTCCCCCCCACCCTAGTCGCACTAGCTTCTCATTTTCACACTACAAACAGCTTTTACACCACATCACCGTCTATATCTCTCGTTTCCCTGATCCCTGACCAGTCTGAAGAAGGGTCTCGACCCGAAACGTCGCCTATCTCCTTCGCTCCTTAGATACTGCTGCGCCCGCTGAGTTTCTCCAGCCTTTGTGTACACACAATTGCTAATTTGGTTTCATTTGTTTTATGATTCATGTTGTGCACAGATGACCTATTGGTCAATATCTTTGTGTATTTTACTTCGTATCTACCTTTTAACTGTTGACAGGAGAGATCACCTGAACAGAGTACTTTGTAGACCTAACTCCAAATTTCATCCAAATTTAATTGAAAGTGATGAAGTGAGGTTTGTAAGTATTGCAAATGGATGTTAATGTTGCTGAAGGAGATGCATGTTTATTCTGAATCCCACTGACCTTTAATGCCTAAGAATGAAGGAAATAACTTGGGGAGAAGAATCAAGCCTATATTCTAATTGTAGCTGGAATAAATATATGCACATATGAGTAATTCACATTTCATTATGGTCATGTAATTGTGAATTTAACTACATAGTAAACAAACTTCCTGAAGCTCAAGATTAGGATGCTGCTAATTCACATGGAGGGGCTGGGTTTTTATCTTAGTCTAACAGCCCAGATTTATATCTTAGTCTAACAGCCCAAATGTGTTTTCACAGCTAAATCAAGTTGGTAGAAGCTTCCATAATTTGCCTGCTATGCACATCCACCTAGATTTGCACACCACCCGTTTCAAGATCAGGGCCCGTGCATTTCTTCAAATAAGAAATTAAACTTAATTTATTATTTGGTCGCTAACTTAATAAAAGATGATTCCATGTTTTGTTACTTCCACTGGGAAATCAAAACCTCTCAGGAATACTTCTCAAGATATCAAAGCTGCATAACCTGCAAGTTCCTAAGTTGCCTGCGGAATTTAAAACAAAATGCAATCCACAACTGAATGGAAGGGCAAAATTCTGTGGATAAAGCAATTTGTATTAACATGCACACACACACACACACACACACACACACACACGCACACACACACACACACACACACACACACACGCACACACACACACACACACACACACATGCACGCATTCATTGAAAATGTTGGATCATTTTCTTGATTGAACACAGTCAATACTAAATTACCATATCCTGAAGTTCATATTAGCAATGATGGGTATATCAGTACCAAATTCCTGTTTGCAATCACGACATTAATTATTAAGTAATATAAATTCACAAGGCAACAGCCGGCCCAACTAGTAGAGCTACTGCTTCACAGTTTCAGTGACCTGTTTGCGATCCTGGCTTCCCGTGCAGTCTGGGTGGAGTTTGCATGTTCTTCCTGTGAGTGCTTTATTGCTCCAAATCCTCTGGTTTCCTCTGATATTTGATAGCTTCATTGGGCACTCTGAAGAGCCTCCAATACATAAGTAAATACAATAATTTGGCAGATGGGGGTGTAGAGGGAGTTTGAGGGGAATGTGGGAGAATAGGTTGCAGGAGAGTCAGTGGTGGGACAGAATGAATTGAATGGCCTTTTACTACATGGAAAAAAAATCTGAAATGTTGACATGTGGAGGAAGATTTATAACCATCTTGAAGGAAATTCATGGTTCATATGACAATAAACTAATTTGAATCTGAACATTCTTTTACTCCTCATGATTACCAGGCACAATAGTCTTTTAAGGGGACAGGCTGTCGGCTTCACTGTGAGTTGACATTGAAATGAACAAGCAATCGCTTCTATTGTGTATGTGCAATCATACCCTATTAAGCAATGTAACATACGTTCTGTAGTATTTTTAATTTACAGTAACAAAAATAAACTTATAACTATTGGAATGACCATCATATATGAAAATCTTATGAGGAAAAAATAAGTTTTTATTGTGCATCTGCAATGTTCTTTTCCCTAATCCCCTTTTCCCCATTGACACAATTGTTTTCAATTATATGATTTTCTACAATCCAATTTGATAAATAATTGTGGGATCACTCATTCCTTCAAAGGAACTAAGAGATATTACATGTTATACGTGTTTTGATACAGAGAATTGGATATTGATCAATGAATTAAGGAACACTATTAGTATTGTGTAAGCTAAATTGGTTAAGAGAAGTACTTAAAAGTTTCTTTGCAAATTGACATGTAGAAAAAATAGTAAGATTGAATGAGAACTTTTCAGTTTGAAGTTTGATCTTGATTTTATGAGGAGTTACGATGAGCGATTACGTGAAGAAGGCCATCAGTCAGCATGCGCGTCAATCCTCAAAGCAGTGGTGTGAAATCACAGATAAGTTGACCTGAAGATAGTAAGATTTGGAGAACTAGAACTACCAGATGGATTGACAATTTTGCATTTCATCTTTGGAGACATCTGTTTAAAATGTAAAGAAGAAAAAAAAAAACACTGAACAGCATTAACAGAAACAAGTTATTATTTGCAGTTTTGGAAAAAAAAGGTAGAAATGATAATGTTAAACACTAAAACAAATAGTAAATACCCAACAAAAAAGTCATATTCATCATTCATCAAATCAATTCATCTAAATTCAATTACTAGATCTAAACATCTTTCCATTTCTTAATGGAATTGATCAGTCATGATCATATTGAATGGCGGTGCAGGCTCGAAGGGCCGAATGGCCTAGCCTACTCCTGCACCTACTTTCTATGTTTCTATGTTAAGAAAAGGCTAAAATGTTTAAATAGCCTAAGTATCCAAATAACAAATAACAAACTGATCCCATTCACACACAAATTCAAAATATAACATGTTTTGAAATCTCACTCTGTCATGAATTTGTATGCCAAATGGAAGGAATTTAATGTTTAATTCCCATAAATTAATCCAGAAACATCCACTCACAAGATAACCAAATCATTATTTTTTGCACAATAAATCTGACTAAAACTGTACTCTGGATATTAAGTGTGAAAATATTGATCATGGATAGACAATAACACAAAATATAGATGATTTAGATGCTCTTATGACATGAGTGTCCAAAAAATAATGATTTGATTATCTTGAGAATGGATGTTTCTGGAATGTGATCGATTGGAATGTTGCCGTTGTCGTAAACATAAGCCCATATCGGCAGGCAAGACATGGCTGATTCGTATGTGGGCCTTAATCACATTTTTTGCATCATAAGATTAAAATAAAGCCACACCATATATACACAACATACCTTTTGTTTTGTCCTGATATTGCGATCCATGATGTTAAAGGCGTTGACAGCGTTTTTAATTGTGTATAAATTTAATCCAGTGACGCAAACGTCCAGCAGAAAATATTTTTTAAACCCACGAACAGAAGTGCGAACGATTTTCCTTCATCAGCTAGCAGTCCAAGGAAATCCCTCTCCAATAATCAATACAAACCTGCATTTTAATCCCACCACCCACCCCCCCCCCCCCCCCCCCCCACCACCCCCCAAAGCCTCCGGAATTGCCCACACAGGCAGTGGCAGATCTACAGCGCCGCTGATGGTAGGTTTTGTAACATCGCTAATTCATACTCTCCAAAGATGCTGCTTGACCCATTGAGTTACTCCAGAACTTTGTGTCTTTCTTTGTAAACTAGCATCTGCATTTCCTTGTATCCAGCATCGTAGTAAATGTCGTCTGCAGTTCCCCAATGCTTACACATCCTTCCTGCAATGGGGCGGCCAGATCTGCACAGATATGCCAAATGGGGCCTAACCAGAAATGTTTAAACTGCACCATGAATTCCTGACTGTTATACTCAATATCCTAACTCATTAATGCAAGCCTACTATTTGCCTTCTGTACACTCTATCTACTTGTGTTGCTGCTTTCAGAGGAGTATGGATTTGGACCTCTAAGATCCCTCTATATGTCAATGCTAAAAAGGTCTTGCCATTAATTGTGGACTTTCCCTTTACTTTCAATCCCAATATGCAATATCCCACACTTGCCTGGATTAAACTTCATCTGTTGGTGCTCCACCCATATCTGTAACTGACCCATATCCTGCCATATCCATTGATAGCTTTAATCGCTGTCCCCAACTCCACCAATTATTGTGCCATCTGCAAATGTGCCCACCAACGCATCTGCATTTTAATCCAACTTATTGATATGTCTCAAAAGGAGATGCCAGGACTAATCCTCCTGCAACACCACTAGTCACAAACCTACAGCCTGACTGACTCCCTTTTACCGCCACATATTGTCTTTCTTTAGTAAGCCGGTTCTGATTCTAAGCTCCAAGTCAATGTGGATCCCATGCATCTTAATCTTCTGCATCAGTCTACCATGAGGGACTTTCTTAAATACCTTATTAAAATCCACATGGACAACAGCACTACCCTACCTTCACCAATGACATTGGTCACCTCAGTAGAAAACTCCGTCAAGTGCTTAAGACAAGTCCTGCCCCATACAAAGCCATGCTAAAATGCCAATTATTTAACTGATCTTTTGTACCTTGTATATGTATGAACATTCCTCCCCCATAGCCGTAGAAAAAACCATTGACTGCTTATTGAGTAGTCTCATATTAATATGTGTTTTTATATACTTTATAATTTCTCACGCATTATGGTGGAAGGCTATCATGCAAGCAATGTGATTAGAGACAGATCAACTGTAGGACATTGAAGGTGACCACATTATCTACAATTATGGACATTTGCAAGGCAATTATTAACACAAAGCCATTCTATAAGAGAAATAGCCAGCCAATTGCTTTTTACAATGTGATTTCAGGCTGAGCTAACAGTTCAGATTCTGGGAGACCAATTGCATGGAGTGGAAATAATGGTGAATCTTGGCAGCTGTTTGTAGCCACTGTGGGAATTCACAAGGACGGTTTGTTATGGCAGTGTTGAGTGGGGAAGGGTTAATAGAGCATTAGCCTTCAAATCCTCATATTCACTTCTCTGTCAGAACAATACCCAGAAGGAACACGTACATCCATTTCCTTGAAATAAACAGCAACGGAGCATGACAAAAGAGAAGAGAACCCACTTCTGTAGATGTAGCTACTGTCAAGGTTGCCTGCAAAACCATTTGCTGTATGACTCACTAGGTGTCACGCAGCAAGAGCTGATGGAAAATTTCACAAGGAGGCTGAAGCATTTGCTGAAGGAATAAAATATAAAACAACTTTGTGGATGTACGTAAACCAACGGGGAGCCATTCAAAGTCTCTAGGAGAAAGCATTAGATCAAAGAGAGAAGTGTTTCTAGATAGTTTATAATTACATAAATGATGCTGCAACCAACCATGTGTGATAAGAGTGTCTTTCATTTCTATTTAAGACTGTTATTTTTCTCAGAAAGTACTTAAGTACTGAACACATAGGCTATTGAGACTGTTTGGTGTGTGCAAGGTTCTTGTTCCCACATGTCTAATTAGTTTGCAGGCAGACATCTTTTAATCCATTGAGCTATCTGGCGAAGTAGCCATTCACATGAAGTCGAAAGTCAGAACCTTGTCTAAAATAATTGCAATATTTTCACTTCATGATATGTAAAGTGAATCATTAACCACACTATCACCCAGACTGCTAGAATCGAAAAGAACGTTTATGGAAAGCCTTAAAGCTAAACTTTATAATGATTTTTCCATGCAGTAAAATGACTAGTGCTGGTTGAACACCTATTTTCTAGCAAATGATGGTCCGCCTACCCCTATAATCTGGACAAAATTACAAAAAGTGGCGATCCTAAGAAAACACTGTTCCCAGGGTCTACAACGTGAACCGCAACAAACAGCTATGCCACCGGAATGTGTGGTCGGTAAAGAAGAGTTCTCTGGTCCACCTTTCGAGTCAGGAGTGGGGTCGGAAGCCGGGGCTCTAAACGGATGGGGAATCAGTGGGAACCAGGGATGGGTTGGCAAGTCATTACATTCACATTCAATTTATGCTTTATATTTATTTGATTTACATTACTGGCACTTCATAGAATCATAGAATCATAGAAAATAGGTGCAGGAGTAGGCGATTCAGCCCTTTGAGCCTGCACTGCCATTCAATATGATCATAGCTGATCATCCAATTCAGTATCCTGTACCTGCCTTCTCTCCATACCCCCTGATCCCTTTAGCTACAAGGGCCACATCTAACTCCCTCTTAAATATAGCCTTAATGGTGCTGGAGAGACACGGGAGGGGTGTCATTAGTGGACCAGGAGTGTATTGTCATTTCATTATCACATTACTTCTGTTCACCATCTTATGAATTGTTGCATGCTAGTGGTGACCAATAAGGGTCTTGTTCAATGCAGCTGCTGCAGGCTTGGAGTTTTGGTGGAAATGACCGGGTTAGGTATCGACCATATTAAGAATACTAATGCTTGAGGCTTGTTCTAAACCTATGTCTGAGTGGGCCTCCAGAGTGGACAGACTCGGGGAAGATCAAAAAGTTCAGGCCTCACCAATTAATGTTGGAGGGACTCACCAGCTAAGTTTTGAGAAACCTTTTCCACTGTTGTAGTAGAAATCTATTACTGTCGGCTGCAGCAGGTTCCCCAGCAATGTAATAGGATAGTTCCATAGGAGCAGTTTCTTCCTTTCAACCATCTGTCTCTTGAATCACACCATACAACCCTAACCACAACCCCAATGCAGCCCTGAATTATTATGGACTTTGCATAACAGTTGCAATACATACTGTATTTTGGCTTGCATTATAATGATCCGGGTTGCCTAGCAAAACTGGTAACTTACAGTGGTATAGTTTATTGTAGACACAAGGAACTGCAGATGCCAGAATCTTGAGCAAAAACCCACACATTTCTTGGAGTAACTCACAGAACATGGATAGGCGACATTCCGGGTCAGGACCTGTCTTCAGACTTCCTCAGTCTGAAGAGGAGACCTAATCTAAAACATTACCTATCCATGTTCTTCACAGATGCTGCCTGACCCACTGAGTTACTCTAGCATTTTGTGGCATTTAATGCTATTATTTATCATTAATATGTCTGTAAATGATGCAGCAAGTAAGAATTTCATTATTCCTTTAACTGTGCTTATGACTATTCAATGCATTTGACTCTCTTAAGTTTAATGACTGCTCAAGCAGGCTTCTTCTTCTTCCTTTCATTAACATGTGTTTTCCCAGTTGTGCCTCATGCTGTTACGCATAATATATCCATGCTTCAGTGTTGCAGAACTAATGTCCAACGTGTTACAAGCCAATTGACATCACTGCTGCTTCTCCATTAAAATATGTGCTTGGATACAGAAAAGTGCATGATTTAAGTCCCAATATGGGCAGCAAAACTGCTGCTCATATTTTTACAAGCTTGTTTTTATTTGTTAGAATGAATTACCTATTACAGTATGACCAAATTCGTAACTTTGAAATCAGACACTGAGGACAAGGTGCTAACACTAGTTGAGAAATAAACCTCGAGAATATAACCCAGGACAGTCAATAGGTTGTGCACCAGTCCAGTCTGTTGAAAGCAATGTACATCAAACAGAGATTGAAGAAGGACTTCAAAAACATGTTTGTCAATACAATGCAGATTTGTCAAAAAAAAAGACCCAATACAACCTCACTCAAAGAAACGTCAGATGTGTAACCATAATGCTGCAAGTACATGACTGATTTTTACCTATATTAACAGGTCCATTAAGATATGTAATGAACTTCCAAAGAACAAATTGTGAGAAGGAAGACATTCAGGAAGATCCACCATTCTGGGTGTTGTAGTCTAACTGTCTCTTTTCTACTCTGAATCCCTGTTGATTTTTCTGACCGTAAGACTCTAAAACTCACAAAGTGTTAATTCTGGCCAGATTGAAGAGGTTAGGAGTCTAAAATTGGGTAAAGGCTTTAGGGCTGCTGTGCCATTTGGTCAATTTGAAAGTGCTCTCTGCAGAAATGGGACAAGCTGCGGAGTGGTGCCAGTTTGTTCTAGAACATAGATCCAAGCTGCAGGAAGGGAATGGGAACATCTGCAGACCGTGGCAATTAGTTGCAAAATGCATAGAATGGTTTGGATGAATGCAAACCAGACATACACCTTGTGAATAATTGTAAATAATTTTGCAAAGCTTTACTTTGCTGAATGTTGATTGGATGAGGTATTGAGCCTTGCCTGGTATTCTTGCGTATCAGGGTAAATGTTGTGATGTTCCCTTCCACTGAGAAACCCTGTATTATTGGGTTAGGGAAATGTCTGTATGTATGAGGTTAATCGATATCTGTAATTGGATGTAAAGAGACCACCTCCATGTGGCTCGGTCCCTTGTGGTCCGGGGACCCATAAAAGTCCGCTGTCTCGCGGCCCTGCATCGATCTTCTGGGAGAGCGCTTCGGTCTGCCTGACCTTCTGGAGTGTCTCTGTTTGAGCAAGGTCTAGAGGGCTTGATCAGGCAGATACGAGGATCAAACCCGTGGTGGGATATGTACAGTAGTTGAACTGTAAATGTGTTTAGTCAAAATAAAATTTAGATGCTCAAGTGCTTGACTGAGTGGTTTTTGACTGAAACTAGACTGGGGGAAACTTAGGACGAGCAATTTACATTGGGGGCTTGTCCGGGATCTCTACAGACCCCCAAACACAAGTTTGCGATCAAGGGTGCTGTGCTGTTTAGATGGCGAGTGGCAAAATCGGTCCCATGGTGCGGTTTTCGCATTGGTTTTCGGCACTTCGTTAGTCGGAGCGGATCGATCATTCGCAGGCTGGGAAATGGTCTAATCGAGATAATTAGAACAGAGTTTTGCAAACACGGGGGGTGTAGTTAGCGCTCCTAGGGTTAGGGGCCCATAAAACCGGGCATGGAGTGGCCCAAAACTTGGTCGTAGTTGGCAGACTGCAGGTGCTTTAAAGAGAGCCTGACACACTTCATTGTGCGAGGAGTGGCCAAGGTTAGATTTGGTATCCAATTGAAACACAGGTCTGACCTACGTATTGATCTATCTTTGCCAGGAGTGGGGATTGGAAAGGTGCGCTCTGAAAATCAGCATTGACGACTGCCAGCATGAAGAGGCTAGGCACTGAACCTCCATTGCCCAGCAGAGAGGAGTGTCTGCATGAAGGTATCTGAGTGAGTGATTGTTGAACAGTTGAATGAGAGCTGTGTGAGTAAATGTGAATCTGAGAGACAATTAGCCATTGTGTGGGAGAGACTCCATTGACCTTGGAGTCTGAGAGGAAAGAGTGAGTTTGAATAGTTGTTAGTGTCTGGAATTTTATTTTGTATTGTAACTATTGTGCTGGAAAAATTATCAAATAGATTTGGAGGCCCGATAAGGATAATTTGCCAGAAGCTTCCACATGAAGCAGACAGACTAAGAGGATTATCTGGAGAATTAAATGCAGTTTTGTGATGCAAACTTTTGTGAAGCAGCTGGGTGGACTAAAATCTGTAATAGGGATAAACTACATAGAAATGATTGTCAAAACATATGGAAACAGTGAAGAATGAAATGAGCTAATTGGAATATGGAGAATGTTCTTCACTATAAGGAAAATAGATAAAGAGATAGTTTTGCTGTCCACTTTAAGAATGGCAGCGTATAGATTAGGGATTAGAGGGGAACACGAAAGAACTGGTCCTTCTCGGGTAATTCCAGAACAGGGACAGGAAGAACTAGGAAACCAACAGCAGGAGCAGGAGCAGGAGAGAATGCCATCTTCTAAAAGCGAAACTACTGAGATGGCTCTTAAAGGGGAGGTACCGACTAAAATTAAACTTATTAAATTTGATAAAGGGCCTGTACCCTTACGTGTCCTTGGCGCGCAAATTACACGACCTCTTGGTCGCATTGAGGCGCACGGGCATCGTATGGCCGTGCGGGGCAGGTTCCACTGAGAAGCGTGGAGGGGTATGGACTGTGTGCGTGACATCGCGCGGGGCTCTGAAATTTTTGTAGGGAACAAAATCTTTGTGCGCCAACGGCCTGTCGCGTAACTGACGGCCAAAGTGGGACAGGCTCAAGACCCTGGCACGACGCAACATCTCACCTGCAACTGCAGCAGAAGCAGGCAAACGATTGCCGAGCTCGGCATGGGGCTCAGGCCGTTGAGGTCTGGATCCGCCCCCCACTTTTACTCCCAGAGCGGGGCCAGGAGAGGAGCTGTGCTGCTGGCGGGGAGGATTTGATGAACTTTTCGGAAGGTGGGGAGGAACAAAAGCAGTCAGATTTTGCAGTTCGGAGCTTTGTCGGACTGCAGGGGCTTTCTTTGTTTAAAGAGTCCTCTAATTAGTAAGGTTTGTCTGTGTGTATCTGGAAAGTCGTAAGAGCTGCAGTGGCTGGCGGAAGGCCAAGATTCACTTGAACTGGTGGGAACTGAGTCTGGAGCGGTGTTTGTGGTCAGTAACTTCGGAAAGCTCTCCTCCTACACCGACTTGCCCGGCCCAGGTGTGCTGGGTAAGTGCGGCAACAGTGCCTTGGATATCGTTGAAGCGGGGAGGCGATGGAGACCTGGGGAAGAAGCCTCCGGAAGCTCCATTTTTGACGGCGGGAGGATTGCCACGGACATTCCTAGCTTATCAGGAGGAGACTGCTTCTGTTGCTTTGCCAAGAAAGCCTTCACAAGACTAATTAACTGTTGCAAAAGCGTGGAGGTGCAGCAACAGCAGAAAGATTGCTTTGATCTAAAAAAGGACTGATACTTTGTGTGTTGTGGCACGCCCTAAAGATGGCGACCCCTCAGAGTTATGCAGCTGTCGCACGGTCGGCATTCTCTGAGAATGAGGGCCATGAGTTGATGGGGCGCACACATGGGGTAAAAATGTACATACAGAGCAACCTGCCCTTCAAGGCCTTTCTAGATGCGCTGGGTGAGACTGTTGGCAAGAAAGCCATAGTCTTGGGCGCAGTGGTCAGTGGGAAGGTTGTTGTTCTACTGAAGACTCAACAGGCGGTGGCTCTGGCTCTGGAAAGGGGCGTATCAGCGGGTGGGAATTTCGCGGCGGTGGACCCATGGGGGGGGTCCCGTGTTGCCGGTCATTCTGTCCAACGTTCCCACTTTTGTTCCGGATGCGCTCCTGCTTCCACATGTAAGGAAGCTGGGGGAGGTGCGGTCCGGGCTCACCAAATTGTTGTACAGGTTTGATGATCCTGAGATGCAGCATATAATACGTTCAAGCGTCGCGTGTATAATACAGATGGCACAGGGGACGGACACGGAGGGAGTTTTGATGTGGAGGTGGATGATTTCTCCTATCGCGTGTTCTGGAACGTGGGCCAAGTGCGTGTCACTCTTGCAAAAAGGTGGGGCATTTTCGCAGGAATTGTCCCAGGACCCGGGCGGCCACTTCCACCACGGTGACCCGGGAGAGCACTGCTGGCCCATCTGGGGCTGCTGGTTCTACCACAGTAGCCGATGAAGGCTTTATTTCCCTACCTCCACCCCCACCCCCCCACCACCCTCATGTCCCGTACCTGTGGCGGTGGATGCCGGTGAAGTGCGTGGGTTGGGAGCGTCAGCGGGGGAAGAAAGTCAAGAAAAAGAAGAAGGGCGTTCCCCAGGAAGAAGGTCACCTCCAAGCGGGACCCCTGGCAGCGTATAAACTCGTGCTCACCTCTGAGCCCGGCCCAGGGAAGCATAAGGGGCCTAGGGCCCAATCAGACAAAAATGAGGAACATAAAAGAACATCTTTCCTCATGTAATTTAGCGAAATGCATCCACCTCTCCTGCTCTCGGTTTTCCCATGCGAAACATTTGAGAAATTGGTGATTTAATCTGGATAGAACCAGAGTAATGGTAAGTGACCCATATTACTGATAATGTTTTTCCCCTGATTTGTTGTCTGCGACAACATTGTCTCTTCCTTAGAGATAAACAGCTGAACTAAAACATTTTTAGAATACGCCACATCTGGTTACTCAGATAATCACTTGATAATGATCTTACTTGACTCGTGATTGATATATGCCACAGTCGTGGTATTGTTCACCTGATTTGACATGCACACTTTCATAGTAGAACAATAGGCATTTAATCCATAAAAAGCTCTTGATACTCCAATAATTGATACAAATGTTTGGAGAAAAAATTTATTTAGGACAATCCATTTGCAATTCCCTGTTGTTATTGTCCGTAGTCCCCTAAACAAGGGACGTATCAAATATTAACTTGATAAGAGTAGATATTATACTTATCTTAGCCCAAATAATCACAGAAGCTATCCATCATCCGATAATACTTGCTTCAGCTTGCAACAGTTGCTAAGCATATATTTCAAGCAGCTTGTGGAACCTTTTCTATCCACCACTTTAATTCTGATAACGTATCCTTTGGTAATTGCATAAGCCTGTGAAAAGGCCTGCATACTCTTATAATGCTTGTGTTTTCCCTTTTTTGGAGCTTTTTTTTCTCTTTTACCTAAGCTCCTTCTCTAATGGAGGGACAAAGTTTGTCAACAAAGCAATGAGACATATTTGTATCTCGAAAAAAAAAATTCCCCCTCATATTGTGCTGGAATTACTCCTAAACCCAGAATAGTAATTTAGGAATGTTTATGAATGCCTAAAACATAGTTTTTATTGGATGGGTCGGGACCCTTGCCTCTCAACAGGCTTGTAATTGCTGCACTAATTTGCAGCTGACTCCTGATCAACCTTCCCAATTTAAAATGTGATCAAGATAAACCATGACCATGTCCTCATAAGTGCAAGTGCTGAATCTTCTTATCAGTGCAATTGATGTTCCCAATAATTAATGTTAACAGCCTAGAACCTGAGTTTAATCCATTAGACAATGTCTTAACATGCACAGCTGACCCCATCTAATTAATTTCAAGCACCTATAAATATGATAATAAATTGGTACTAAATACCAATCCTTCGAGTCTTATAGAAATGATTAACAATTTGTTAATAACAACTGTTTTTTCAATGTTGAAGATGTCCATTTTTATAAAATGTTTTTACACTGTAAAAGTGTATTTAAAATGATGTCTTGTATGGCTTTGCCACCACATCTTCTTTTTCCCTGGGGAAATTTACGATACAAATTTACACACCTCTTCTTTATTGGAGATTTTTTGGGTGCAAACCTAAAATCAATTTTTAGGTTTTCCTATACAGGTGAACCAATTCCTTCTACAAATGTTTTGTCGATCCTTTACACATTAAAATAAATCAATCCTTTGTTATGCCAATATCATTGATCATAACACACCTGTAATCTCCCACAATTGGAGATTTCATCACTTCTTCTGTAACAAGTTTTTTGAACCTCTTCAAATGTACACGAAGCCTTCTCTTCCCAATCATATGGGTTCACATAAGGCTGTGTTGGATAAATATTTATTTATCATACTCTTGCCTTTGTTTTGATCCATTATCAAATCTTTACATTGGATCATAATTTTGCCAAAGTTTAATGACCAATAGTCTTTCCTTTATAATCAATGTCTTTGATTTATCCTGAGGCAGGTTTACTCCATAATAATCAGGAGTTTATCATAACTTGATCTGTTTTGACTTGCAAATCTAAAGTGCAAAATTGGTCCCAATAACAATTACATATATATATGTATTATATTTTTTTTTTATCCCATTGAGCTCCACAAACTAATGGCAATTTGTCTTTTTATTTAAAATGTTTTGGTTATTGCACAATGTTTTATTTGTTTTACATAAGTAGTGATGCCACGCACCAACTTGAAATACTTTGAAATCGTATTTCCTTATGTCTCCATATAATTGAGACATCGGTACTATAATCGGATTCACCGTTGATACCTTAATAAAACATAAAAGTTTTATCAATAACTCTGCTTGCTGTTTCAACCATAACAGCTTTGGTGAGAGACCAATTAATTCTGGTTTCCATGGTTACTTTCCATGGCCTCACTCCTTCATTCAGGTATTGTACCTAGTACACCTGTATATATATTTGTACTGTGGTGGGTACTTTATGACCAGCCACCACTATCAATGCATCTTTAGGGTCAGTTTTTTCATATTCTTTTACTGCCCTGGTTACTCCTGAGTTTTTCCTCAAGGAGACTACCTCCAAAACAATCCAAAGTAGATATTCCCATATTGATAAATTCCACCATATATATTAATATATGGAAACCCCCCAGGGTCTGTTTTTGGGAATATTCTGGGCCTTTTTAAACCCTTTGGTTGAATTTTATATTTTTTTATTTTTGGAGTCTTTCTCCATTAATTTGAAGCCATAAAGCTTTTTGTCTGGCGGCCTTTTTATTAGAACTTTTTAATCATGGCTTCTCTGACTTTTTTAAATGTTTTCCTCCCCACTGGAGTTTTTCCACCCAGAGTTTTTTCTTTTCTTTTTAACTTTTAAACTCCGTTTTTTCATCCGGAGTATTTATTTTCCTTTTTAACTTTTAAACTCCATTTTTCCCCCCCGGAGTATTTTCTTTTCTTTTAATTTTTAAACTATGTTTTTTTTCCTCATAACCTAAAGTTTGTGGGGCAACTAAAGTCTCCCTAACGGTAATTTTAACAGCCACCAGTACACGACCGGCTCCGCACACTAATCTGCCGTCCCGATCGCTGAGTTTTCCCCTGGGACGCTTTTTAAACTCCTTTTTTTTCCACCAGGAGTATTTTCTTTTCATTTTAACTTTTAATTTTTTTTTGCTTTTAAATTCCTTTTCTTTTTAACTCCTAGTGGCTCTATACACAAGCCACGGAGTTTGGATATGCCCTGTAAGTAATGCAACTGTACTTACCTGCGGGCCCGTACCTACCGCTGTAGAGGAGCTGCCTCTGCAGCTCTTGCTCTGCTGTCAGCGTCGACGTAATGGCGATCAAGCGCCAGGCGGGGCTTCTTCACGTAGTGACTCACGTGACTCCGAAGTAAAATCAATGTCAAACCATCCTGAATAAGAATCAATGAGCACCAGGTACTGTTTGCCATGCCAATCGAATATGTCAGCTGTGACTGTAGACCACGGAATTGCAGCCACAGGATGTGAAAGGAGTGGTTGCTTTTGTTGGTGAAGTGCTAAACTGTTGCACATTGCGTAGGATGCCACATTTTTGGTGATGTACTCGGCCATACCAGGCTAGTATAAGATGCTTCTTGCCCATAAAACAGTGGCTTCAGCACCTGGGTGCCCTGCATGAACAGCGTTAAAATACCGGTGGTGCAGGGAAGCAGGAACCACGGCATTGTGTCCTTTTAAAATAATGCTGGCTTGCAGCACTAGCTCATCTCAGGCAGCAAACAAGGGCCGGAACGTTGTAGTGTTTGTCTGGCCAGCCGCGCTTAATGACGGTGGTTTGTGACCGTTAGGTACTGAAAGAACTTGGGAGGTAAAGACTCATCAGACAGAAATTGTGAAGCTATGCCCACAAAAACTTGGGAAGCTTGACAAGATTCTAGGAAGAAACATCATCATCTTGTGTTGCTGATAGATGAAAGATGTAATGGACACACTTATGTTTTATCTGGTTTAGCTAATTATTGGATTATTTGGTTATCATAAATGATGGGTTATTATATATAAAAAATGGAAAGGAATGTTAATCCTGGCCAGATTGGAGAGGCTAGGACTCTAAAAATTGAGTAAAGGCTTCAGGGCTGCTGGCCCATTTGGTCAATTGAAAGTGCTCTCTGCAGAACTGGGACAAGCATGGTGCAGAGGTGTTCCAGTCTGTCTAGAGCCAAGGTCCAAGCTGCAGGAAGGGAAATGGGAACATCTGCAGACTCTGGCAATTAGGTGCAAAAAATGCATAGAATAGATTGGACGAATTGCAAACCAGACATACACCTTGTAAATAATTGTAAATACTTTTGCAAAGTTTTTAATTTGCTGAATGTTGATTGGATGAGGATTGAGCCTTGTCTTTTTTTTTGCATATCAGAGTAAATGTTGTGATGTTCACTTCCTCTGAGAAACACTGATTGAAAACAATGTATTAGCCACTGTATTATTGGGTTAGGGAAGTGTTTGTTATATATGGGTTCATTGATACTGTAATTGGATTGTAAAAGAGACCATACCCGATGTGGTTCGGCCCCTCGAGGTCTGGGGACCTATATAAGTCCACTGACACGAGTCCTTGCATTGCTCTTCTGGAGAACGCTTGGGGCTGCATGACCTTCTGGAATGTCTCTATTTGAGCGAGGACTAGAGGGCTTGATCAGGCAGATATGAGGATCAAACCCGCCATGGTTAGGTATAGTAGTTGAACTGTAATTGTGTTTTGTCAAAATAAAGTTTAGATGCTCAAGTGCTTGACTGCGATTTTTGACTGAAACTAGACTGAGGGAAAGCTTAGAACGAGCAATTTACAAAAGCAGAAACAATTCTAGCTCAAGCACTTCTGCATCCATCTTCAAAGTGTTGGGCCTAAATACAAATCTATTGATGCTTAGTTTGTTGTTGGGATGTAATGCATTATTCACTTTTATAAAATTGCGGACAAATGCATGAAAGCTTCTTTACATTGTAAGGATCTGCATGTCCACAGAATTACATTATTTCAGCAAAATGGACTGGTTATCTCAGCTAATTACAACAATCAAATATTATATAGAAGCTGCAACAAAAAGAGGGAAGTGGAAGAAATAGCAAGATTGTATTTTCCCACCTTGAAATGTAACCCAATTGTAGATGTGAAATGTATTGAAATTGCATCAAGGCAACAGTAAAGCTGCCCCAAGACAAATAGACAAAAGATGTGATGCTTTGGGTTGAATGTAAGTGTATTCAAAGCAAAGGAAAGGAAGGAGTGCAGACTTTAGTTGAAGACCAAAGGATAATCTGGGAACAGATGATTAAAAATCAGAAGAGTTTAGTTTTGAAGTTCAGCCCCTCAACTGTACAATATCATCAATAATGGAAGAGTGACCCGGTTAGTTACCAGGAGACATAAGTGGTTGATTAACGAGGCATAAATTACAGATCCCCCCGAGAATTCATACACCTCAATGAAAACGCTACCAAGCCTCCTCTACTCCAAGAAATAAAGTCCTAGATTGCCAAACACTCTCCATATAACTCAGGCCTTCAAGTCCTTGAAACATCCTCATAAATATTTCGGCACTCTTTCCAGATCAATGGCATTTATCCTTCAGCAGGATGTCCAAAACAAAATATAACGCTTAAATACGGCCTCACCAATGTCTGTACAACTGTAACAAAATGTTCCAACATCTCTCAGTTGTACAATACTCCCCAGAACAATACCATTCACTATGAAGACCTTGTTCTATTCTGATTTCCTAAAAAGCAGCGCCTCACATTTATCTGAATTAAACTCCATAGCCATTCTTCCACTCACTTGCCCAACAGACCAAGATCCAATTTTAATTCATGATCACCTTCACTGTCTATGATACCACCCATCTGCTAACTAACTCATCATGTCCTGTACACTATTGTTCACAAAGATGATAATCAGCAATGGGCCCAACCGATCCCTGAGGCCGACCACTAATCATAGGCCTCCCAGTCTTAAATAAAACCTTCCACCACAATCCTTTACTTCAAACCATGAAGCTAATTCTTTTCTCAGTTAGCTAGCTCTCCCTGATCCCATATGATCTAACCTTCCGGAGCCTAACATGTAAAACCTTGTCAAAGGCCCTGCTGAAGCATTGCTAGATTATGTCTGTGGCTCTGCGTTAGTCAACTTTCCCGGTGACCTCTTCAAAAAACTCAAATTGTGAGACATGAAATCCCATGTACAAAATGCTGTTGACTACTCTTAATCAACCCCTGACTATCCAAATGAATGTATATCTTATACCTCAGCATCTGCTTCAGATGGGAAGGATAACCAGGTCAGTTAGCAGAAGCCTCATTGCATGTTTCTTGAGGAACCTCATATTTTGCTTGGGTAGCTTACAACACAATGGTATGAACATTGAATTTTCCAAATTTATGTAACTTACCAACATCCTCCTCCCTCCACTTCTTCCCAACCCCTGCACACACACATAACTTCTTGCCACTCCCCTCTTCCATCCATGTACCCCATCTGGACTCACAACCAATTTTCCCTTCCTGCTCCCTAGCATCTATATAACTTCCTCTGGTTTCACCATTCAAGTCTCTTCTTATCTCACACCCTTAAGGCTTTTCATCTCTTGTACACCTTTGTTCAACCATTTGCTCATAAAATCCCCCACCTGTATCCATTCATCATTTGCCAGGCTTTGTCCTGTCCCAGATCCCCCCCTCTCCCCCCCCCCCCCCCCCCCCCCCCCCCCCACTGCCCCACCACCAAAGGTCACCTTTTAATGTTCTCCATTGATGCTGCCTGGTCTGCTGAGTTACTCCCACACGTTGCATCTTTTTTTGTAAAGCAGAATCTGCAGTTCCCTCTTTCCTCATTGGATGATTAACAGATTGACTCCTGATGTGATTTTAAATATGCCAGGTTGAATTCAGAACTTGTTGAAGGTGAGAAATAGTGTGTATCAAAGGGTTAGCTGTTATATTAAAGTTGCAGAAATTTATGAAATGCTAGTAAGAATTTCATTGTTCCATTACCAGTACCTATGACAACCAAACACTCTTGACGCATCACAGAATAGGTAATTTTAGTCTTTTAATTATGCTCATTAAATCTTGTGGTCAGTGTCTCCCACCACCAGTATTGGCTCAGTGCAAATCAAGTTCCAGTTCAAGTTCAAGCTCACATTTATTGTCACATGCACCAATTGGTACAGTGATATTTGAGTTATCATACAGCCATATGAATAAAAATAACACAATACACTATAGAATTTAACATAAACATCCACCTTAGCGGAATCAACATTTCTCACTGTGATGGAAGGCAATAAAGTTCAGTTAATCTTCCTCCTTTTGTTCACCCATGGTTGGGGCCTGGAACCCTCCACAGTCGCCGCTATGCGTGGCCCAATGTACAGGCTCTCTCACCGGGATGAACGGAACTCCGATGTCAGGAGAGATCGGAACGCACTGCGGCTTGGAGTTTCTGAATCGGCCGGTTCTTACCGGAGACCGCAGCTTCAGGCTGTTATTCATTGACTACAGCTCGGCATTTAACACAATCATCCCCTCCAAGCTGGTTACCAAACTTGCAGAACTGGGTCTCTACGCATCCCTCTGCAATTGGATCCTCGTCTTCCTCATTCACAGACCACAGTCTGTTCGTATTGGTGGAAATGTGTCAGACTCGATAACAATCAGCACAGGCGCACCTCAAGGCTGCGTGCTCAGCCCCCAGCTGTACTCACTCTATACTCATGACTGCGTAGCTGGTCACAGTGCGAACTCTATCATCAAGTTCGCTGACGACACCACTGTAGTGGGACATATCACTGATATGGATGAGTCGGAGTACAGAAGAGAAATCGAGCAACTGTCCATATGGTGCCAGCCCAATAACTTGGCCCTCAACACCAGCAAAACCAAGGAACTGATTGTGGACTTTGGAAGGAGTAGGATGGGGAGCCACAGTCCTGTTTATATCAACGAGTCGATGGTAGAAAGGGTCAAGAGCTTCAAATTCCCGGGAGTGCACATGTGTGAAGATCTTTCCTGGTCCGAGAACACAGATGCAATTATTAAGAAAGCTCATTAGCGCCTCTACTTTCTGAGAAGATTACGGAGAGTCGGTCTGTCAAGGAGGACTCTCTCTAACCTCTACAGGTGCACAGTAGAGAGCTTGCTGACCGGTTGCATCGTGGCTTGGTTTGGCAACTTGAGTGCCCTGGAGAGGAAAAGACTACAAAAAGTAGTAAACACTGCCCAGTCCATCATCGGCTCTGACCTTCCTTCCATCGAGGGGATCTACCACACTTGCTGCCTCAAAAAGGCTGGCAGCATCATCAAGGACCCGCACCATCCTGGCCACACACTCATCTCCCTGCTACCTTCGGGTAGAAGGTACAGGAGCCTGAGAACTGCAACGACCCGGTACAGGAATAGCTACTTCCCCACGGACATCAGGCTATTGAACCTGGCTCGGACAAACTCTGAACATTGATACCCCTCCAATTGTTATTTGCACTTTATTAATTTATTAATCAATGTGTGTATTTAAGTATATAATTGTAGTCAATGCCTACTATGTTCTGCTCTGCTATGCAAAGAAAGAATTTAATTGTCCTGTCAGGGACACAGGACAATAAACTCTTTTGACTCTTTTGACTCTTTTTTGACTTTGAGCTTCCAAAGTCCACTGGCTCCGCTGGATGGAGCTACAACACTGGCAATCCTCGGCAAAAGATTCCAGGCTCCGCAATGTTAAAGTCAGCGCCACATCCGCAGCTAGAAGCTCTGGAGACCATAGCTTCATGATGTTAAAGTCAGCAGGCCCTGCGATCGGAGCGCCAACACTGGCAAACCTTGACAAGGATCCCAGGGTACGTGATGGTAATTCTGCACTGCGCCTGCTGCTGAAGCTCTGGGCCGGTCTCCAGTTGAAAAGGCGGCGCCGATCCAGTTGGTAGGGCATGAGAGGGGCGAAGATGCGACACAGAGAAAAGACAAAACTGACGAGCTACTGGCGAGGCAGCCACTGCGGTGGCGCAACCTGATGGAGATGGATGGCATGGAAATGTAGCTAGAAGGAGGAACTCAGCCTTCATTACATGTAATATTTCAAACATAAAAGAGGGGAAGATCTGAGAAGCGTCATATATCGAGAGTGGACAGTACAACCAAACTCATTGGCCAATGTTCAATGGAAATTAAATCTTGAACTGTTTTTGCATGAGACTGCAAGAAGTGGATGGCAATCCACTGTTGCTGGAGAGATCTTTGATTGAGGCCTTTAAAATATATGGCCAATTTTACTTCGGAGTCACGTGAGTGACTACGTGAAGAACCCGCCTCACGCTGGCAACGGCATGACGTCAACGCTGATGGCGCGAGGAGGAGCTGCAGTAAGGAGCAGCTCCTCGGCAGCGGTCGGAACGGCCCGCAGGTAAGTGCAGTTAGACCGGGGCGTTTTTTAGGTTACGCTGGGTGGCTCCAGCAAAACGAAACCAAAAGAAAAATTTAGAGCCACGTTAACGTGCTGATTGAGCACTGATTATTAAAGAAAAATGGAGAAATCGGGAAAGAAGTTTTCGCGGGTAAAAAGATGTTCCCGGGGTGAAAGTAAAAATACGGGACGCGAAGTTAGTGCGGACCCGGTTCCGATACCGTTGGCCGCTGATGTACCCGATAGTGAGTTTCCAGATTCTCCAGAAATAATGACCACGGAGGAAAATGTTCCTAAAAAATGCAAAAAGAAATCTGAGAGGCCCGTGGTTTCTGATGACTCTGATATTGAAAGACCTCCAGACAATAAAACTATGTGGCTAAAAATGGAGCATATGGAGAAAGTTCTCCAAACAATAATGAGACAAGGGTCAGAGTACCCAGATGAATCCCAAAAAATCCCTGAGGGGTTTGAATATGATGAATATGGCTGTGGGCCAAGTTGGGAATATGATACTCCGGACCCAGGATTTGGGCTGGAAGAAGTCTCATGGGATGATATCCAATTGATTTAGGGCTGCAGAAGGCAGAACTTGCTGGTGGCTATATGGCTTTTGAAAGCACACCACAAAGTAAAAGAAAAGGCCTAATGTGCCTGGGATAGCACAAGATTTTGCTATACCTGAAGGAAGTGGTGAGGCTATGGAAGAAATCTTAGCTGCAAACATAAATTATATGGTATCTCACCAACTTCACAATTCTGTGATGAATGAAACATCAGAATTATATAAAGCTCCAAGAAATTGTGCCTCATTGGAAGTACCTACGGTGAATCCGATGATATGGACGTCTATGACTCCAAGTATGAGAGCCCTAGAAGTGAAGTTTCAAAAGGTGCTCAAATTAATTTCTGCCGCCATTACGGCCTATGGCAGGCAAATGGAGAATCTGGAAATGGAAAAGATTCAAAAGGATACTTTGGGCTTATTATGTAATTCATTCTATGAAATTAATTGCATGAGGAAAACGGCGATTCGGCCCATATTTCACCCTAGATTTGCAAGCCTGTATCAAGAAAGTGGAGTTCAAGCTCCTGGGTATTTGTTTGGAGAAAATCTGCCGAAACAGCTGAAAGAGTTGGATGAAGAAGCTAAATATTTTAGCAATGTTAAACCTTTTGTTTTTGGACAAAGAAGGGGTTTTTCGACCCGAAGGGGTTTCGATTTCCGTTATAGAAGCAGAAGTTTGTCACGAAAATACTATCGTGCTGTGCAGGCAAGTGCTTCCCTGTATTCGGGAAGAAGGAGACCACCACGCTCATACGCAGAGGTATTAAAGACTTATGTACTTAAAGAAACTGTGGATGACTCTCCAGTAGGAGGGAGATTGCAAAAATTTTATAATGCCTGGCTTAACATTACTTCTGATCGATATGTATTACAAGCAGTTTCGGGAGCCATTATTATTTTTAAAGAAGGGGTTAATCCTCCTGTACAGAATAGACCTGCTTATGCTTATGTGTTTTCTGCAGAGGAAAGAATGGAGATTAATGTGGAAATTGACAAATTATCTGGAAAAGGCGTAATTGAAAAGATTTATGAACATAAGCATCAATTTGTCTCTAATATATTTCGAAGAGATAAGAAAGATGGTGGTTGCAGAATTATTCTGGACCTTACAGATCTGAATAAGTTTGTAGAATACAAACATTTTAAGATGGAGACATTCAGTACTGCAAAATATCTTATTTCAGCAGGGTGTTATATGGCTAAGATTGATTTGAAGGATGCCTATTATTCTGTGGCAATTCATCAATGCTTCAGGAGGTATTTAAAATTTAATTGGCTGGGACAATTATGGCAGTTTAAAGCTTTACCAAATGGATTGAGTTCGGCTCCTAGACTCTTTACAAAACTGTTGAAACCAGTTTTAGCCCAATTAAGAGCACAGAAACACATTGTTATGGCTTATCTGGATGATATTCTGATCATTAGTGATACTCAAGAGTCAGCTGAGCACTCAGTTTCAGTTACTAAAGCTTTGTTTGAAAAGCTAGGGTTTTTGATTCATCCAATTAAGTCCCAGCTGCAGCCAGCACAATCAATTAACTTTTTGGGGTTTGTAATTAACTCAGTGACTATGTTAGTTACTTTGCCAACAGAGAAGGTCAATGACATCTTGATGACTTGTAATTACCTCATTCACAAACCTTATCCCTCCATCCGAGAAGTGGCAAAAACCATTGGGGAACTGGTAGCAGCATTTCCGGCAGTGGAATTTGGTCCATTACATTATCAAAATCTTCAAAGGGACAAAACAAGGGCTCTTAAGGAGAAGGCAGGTCACTTTGACAGGCCTATGCAATTAACAAAAGAAGCCGTGTTGGAATTACAATGGTGGGTTGAAAATGTCCCACAAGCTGCTAAGAATATCATGATTAAACAACCTGAAATGGTTTTACAAACGGATGCTAGTGCTCTCGGATGGGGGGGCTACAGATTCGTCCTCCAGTTGTGGAGGTAGATGGAAAGCTCAAGAAGAAGCGTTTCTTCAAGTTTATGGTATTAACTATTTGGAGTTATTGGGTGCTTTTTATGGACTTAAAGCATATTGTGGTGCTAAACAAGGTCTACATGTGTTAATACAGTTAGACAATAAAACGGCTGTTGCATACATTAATCACATGGGGGGAGTTAGGTCAGTATCATGTGATTGTCTGGCCAATGAGATATGGCAATGGTGTATTGGTCGCCAAATGTGGATTTCAGCAAGCTACATTCCGGGTAAGGACAATGTGGTAGCAGATGAAAGGTCCAGGATTTTTAAAGATAATACGGAATGGATGCTTAAGCAGCAATATTTAAGAATATTGTAAACAAATTTGGGTTGCCAGAAATAGATTTGTTTGCATCTAGGCTTACTCATCAGTTGCCTACTTATGTGTCTTGGGAACACGATCCAGATGCAGTAGCAGTAGATGATTTTTCATTACACTGGGGAAAGATGTTCTTTTATGCTTTTCCACCATTTGCTTTGATTCAGAGATGCCTGAAGAAGATAGAACAAGATTCTGCTTCTGGATTGTTGGTAGTTCCAAATTGGCCAACTCAACCTTGGTTCCCAGTAATGCTGAATATGATTAAAGAACCATATATGTCGATTCCTAACTGTAGTGATATCTTGACTAATCCGGTAACTAAAGAGATTTACCCATTGTATGCATATATGAATTTGTTAATCTGCAGGTTTTGACCAGACCACTACAGGAGCTGGGATTGTCGGACCAAACTATGAAAGTTATGGTTGCATCATGGCGCAATAGCACACAAAAGCAATATATGACACATATTAAGAAATGGGAAGACTTTGCACACAGTCAAATATTTCTTATGATACTGTAAATATTGTAAATGTTTTGGAATTCCTTGCCAATTTGCATTTTCAGCAACATTTAAGTTACAGTGCCATTAACACTGCACGCAGTGCTTTGTCGTCCTATTTAGGGCTTATGACTGATCAGAGGTCAATTGGGTCGCATCCATTAATATCTAGATTCATGAAAGGAATCTTTAATATTAATCCACCCAAACCAAGATACACAGAGATTTGGGATGTGAGCATTGTACTTACGCTACTTAGACAATGGACTCAATTGAAGGGTTGACATTGGAAAGATTGACATTGAAATTAGTCATGTTAATGTCACTGGTCTCAGCTCAAAGAGTGCAAACTTTACAAATGTTGCGTTTAGACTGTATGCATGTGACTACAGATAATGTTGTGTTCTATGTTTACGAGTTAATCAAACAAAGCAGACCAGGGAGATCTGGAACAAAGGTAACCTTTCAAGCTTATCATATTGATCCTACTTTGTGTGTGGTTAAACATTTGAACGAATATATTAAAAGTTACTGACACCCTTCGAGGAAATGAAAAAAGCGTTAATGGTTACGCACAAAAACCACACACAAAAGCTTCAGTTTAAACTATCTCAAAATGGTTGAAAACAGGTGTTGGTTTTAGCAGGAGTTAGACACTGATGTGTTCAAATCTCACTCCACCAGGGCGGGCAGCTACGTCCGCGGCGAAGGGGCGGGAACGTACCTCTCGAGCATATTTTAAAAGTCGCAGGGTGGAGTAAAGAAGAAACTTTTTCAAAGTTCTACAAATAAACCTGTTCACACTATGACAAGCTTTGGACACGCGGTGTTGGGAGCACTATAATCACCTGCTTTGTTTACTATAATTGCTATAATCAATGGTTTTTGTAGTCACTTCTATCTTTTATCACTTGTAAATCATTTTCCCTCAGATATAAGGAGGGTTATTATATGGTCTTTTAAACCATTAAAAAGTTAATTGTGAAATGATCTAACTTTAGTCTGGTTTCTCATGTATGTGTTTACTTAGCCGGACTGTCGTACGGATTGATTCTACGACATAAAAAACACAGAAAGCTTTAAAATCTTCACGTAGTCACTCACGTGACTCCGAAGTAAAATAGTAAGATTAAACAAGAACTTACCAATTCGAAGTTTTGATCGTTATTTTATGAGGAGTTCGATGAGGGATTACGTGCCCTCTCGCTCCCACCCTCATAAAATAAATGATCAAATGGTAGTTCTGAGTCTTTTATGAGCCTTACTATGTTACTCCGGCTTTTGGTGTTCTGTGTTTTTCATGCCGCTGCTTTGAAGTATGCCGTTGCCAGCGTGAGGCGGGTTCTTCACGTAATCCCTCATCGTAACTCCTCATAAAATAACGATCAAACTTCGAACTGGTAAGTTCTTGTTTAATCTTACTATTTTTATCACTTCTTCTTTCGTGTCCTTATGTTTATTATAGTGGCTCGCCACTGCTGTACCACATCGTTGCACTATTGGAGTGTAAGTTGCAAGGTCTGCATTAGAACTGCGATTTATCAGTGAGTTTCCAAAAGATGGTTCACCTTTCCTCTGCATCCTTTATAGAGGAGATGAACTGGAGAAGAAAATTAGATTGGGTCAGTAAAGGCACACATTCCTTCTGCTCTTCTTGATTCCATAGAAAAAAGGCATGTACCTTATTTTCAGTAGCTGCTTCCAGTTCTCTTTTAAGGAATAATGCTAAAGACGTTGTATTTTTTTTGTAAAATATTTTTATTAGAATTAAAATACATAATTAAGAAGGAATAAAACATAAAATAAAAGAAAGAGACATATTATTTGTCACATACATTCTTAATATTTTTAAAGTTTGCAATCCTTCTTATTTATACTTCTATACTTTTTATTATTTTATAACAGAAAGAAGATAGTAAAGAGAAATAATAAAGAGAAATAAAATAAAAGTAGAAAATCAATAATATGAGTTGGAGTATTAAGCAGGCTATACTTAATTGGAGATATATCAGTGGTCTATTATATATAGTTCTTCATCTATTCCTTCATTCAGGTTTCAGTCACGCCCTCGAACCGGACCACCTTGACCCTTTAAATATTCAATAAATGGAGACCATATTCCTCTGAACTGATCTAGCCTGTCCAAAAGGACACGTCTTAATCTTTCCAGATGAAGTGTCTCCGACATTTCTGTAATCCACATTTTGATTGAGGGGGATGTAGGACCTTTCCAAAATCTTAATATTAATTTTTTACCAATTATTAAACTATAATCGATAAAAATACTTTGCTGTGTTGTTAGTAGTTAATCAGTTTCTAATATTCCTAATATGATTAATTTTGAGTCTGGAGTCAGATTTGCATTAACTACATTCGAGATTATCTTAAAAATTTCTGTCCAAAAGTTAGTAATTTTTATACATTTTGTGAATGAGTGCATTAGATTAGCTTCAAAAAAAAATGCTGACATTTTTCACATTAATAGCAGAAACATTTGAAAAAATTCTGTTTAATTTGGATTTTGAAAAGTGTAATCTATGTAAAACTTTAAATTGTATCAAAGAGTGTCTGGCATTTAATGAGCAGTGGTGTATATGTTGTAAACTTTCATTCCATACTTCTAGACTACATTGTTTGACCTAATTAGATTTTTCCCATACTTGCCTATATATTTCCGACTTTGGTACATCATTTTCCAATAAAATATTATAAATATATGTTATTAATTTTTCTGTGTTCGGATATTTATTTAGACATTCATCTAAAATTTCTGTCTTTCTATTTCTAAAATCCTGTGTGTTTGATTAACATAGTCTCTAATTTGTAAATATCTAAAGTACTCTTTTGAGTGTTTTTGCGTAATTTTGTTGTAATTCCTGAAATGAAAGAAAAAGACTTTCCCTGTATAGATCACCCATCTTATTAATTCTATAGTTCTTCCATTGTAAAAAACCTTTATCCATCCTTGAGGGTTTAAAAGTAATGTTGTTTACAAATGGGGAGAGCCAGTGGTATACTTTACCAATTTTAATGTTTTCTTTAATTGTTTCCAGATACGTATCCCACATTCTATCATTGGATTTCTCTATCAATTTTCTTATGTAATTTAGTATTGGCAAACAAAATCGAGCTAATTTCGAAAGGTGAACAATCTTCCTTTTCCATTTATAACCAGTTTGGCTGTTTATCTAATTCTTCCAACCAAAAATTCATATTTTAATATTAACTGCCAGTAGTAAAACATAAAATTAGCAGTGCAAAACCTTCCATTTATTTTTGGATTTACATAGATGTTGTTTATTTAATTCTTCTGGCTCTTGTAACTAATAGAATCCACTTTCTTAAAACAATTTTTAGGAAGATATATCGGATCAGTTGAAACAGGTATATTAACTTGCAGAAGAAAAATCATTTTTATCGCATTAATTCTACCTAGCATGAAATAGGTAAAATGTTTTCCAATATGGGATATTCTTAAGTAGTTTATTCAGTAGTGGGTGGGAAATTAGATTTAAATAAAGAATCATATCTTTTTGTTACATAAATTCCAAGATATTGATTTTTCATTGCTATCTTATAAGGAAATTGTTGTAGTATATGTGGGTTATTTCCCATTATTGGCATGTTCACTTTTATTCCAATGAATTCTATATCCTGAAAACAAGCCAAATTGAGTTATTAAATCTAAATAAGTTAGGGATACTAGTTTCAGGCTTTGTAATATAAAGTAATACATCATCTGCGTATAAAAAGAGATTTTATTTTCAGTTTCTTTGGTTTCATACCCATATATTTCAGGATGTAATCTCACGGATTGTGCTAATGGTTTCAATTGCCAGTGCGAACAGTAGTGGAGATAGAGGACAACCATTGTCTACAGCCTCTGGATAAATTAAATTTTAGTTGATAACATTTGATTTGTTAATATTCTAGCTGTTGGATTGGTATATAGTAGTTAACCCATGTTATAACTTCTCTCCCAACTGAAAAGTTTTCATAACCGAAAATAAATAAGACCATTCACCTGATCAAAAACTTTCTCTCCGTCTAATGAGATAAATTGCTAAATCTTTAATTAATATTTCTTTTCGAGTATATAATATTGAATAATCGCCATCAGGTTATATGAGGAGTAGATTTTGTTTTGGTATAAATCCTATTTGACTGAATGAATTACTTTATTAAATCACTGTATTTAGTCCTCTTGCTAAGTATTTTGGTTAATATATATTAAGGATCAGTATTTAAAAGAGCTATGGCTCTAATACGACCCTGGATCATCCAGATATTTATCTAATTTCGGGTATAAGCGTTATAATAGATTCATTTATATGTATCTGGTATTTTCTGTTGTCCATAAATAAATTCATAAAGTGTCTTCAAATGTAGTGCAATCAGATCATAGAATGTTTTATAAAATTCCAACCAATACCATCACGGGGTCCTGGAATTTTACCATTTTTAAATGACCTAATAGATTCTTCGATTTCTTTAGTAGTTATTGCAGCATTTAGTGATTCTCTATTTTCTAAATCCAGTCCTTTTAGATTACAGTTTTTAAAAAATGTTTCTATTCCTGTCTGTTTTCTGTCGTTTTGGCTGAATAAAATTTTTTATAATATTGCAAAAATCTCTCATTTCTATCTTTAGTTTGTACTATAATTTCACCCTTTGTCTGATTTAATCCTATGGATTAATTTTTCTCCCTCCAATTTTACGTAATTGACGAGCCAATAATTTTTGTGGTTTATCTCGACTCAAATTGTATTTGTTTAGTATATTTGGTAGAGTTTTTACAAACTTGGTCTGACTGTATTTTATTTAATTTATATATTCAATGCAGATTTTTATTATGTTTAATCATGGTTGGGTTATCAGCGATTTTCTTTCAGTGTCTAATTGTTTGATTCCCTTTCCCAATGCCTGTTGTTCCCTCCGATTCTCTTTAATTATAAAATGCTGAGAGGATATCATAATTCCCCGAAACATACGTTTAAAAGTTTCCCATAATAGGACGAAGGTATTTCTGGCTTATCATTTATTTCAAAGAAAATCTTAATCTAGTTTTGTGATGTATTCTTGAGTATATTTTTAGTCTTTTAAAATTTGTGGGTTAAATCTCCATTGTCCCTGTTTTTCCGTTTTACCAGTTTTATTTCATCTTAAACGTTAAAGGTGCATGATCTGAATTATAAATATTATGTTATTTTGAATTATAAGTGAATGGGATAAGTTTTAAATCCTACCAAAAATAATCTATTCTTGAATAAATATTATGCACAGTGTGAGTAAAAATGAATATTCCTCGACGTCCAGCTGGGTTTGCATTCTCCAAACATCTCTTTTTAATATTACTAGTATCTGTATATGCATTTATTAGAATCACTGGAATGCGATTTAATTTTCCGTTGCCTTGAGATCTGTCTAAATAAGATCTAGTGTACAATTTAAATCACCTCCAATTATTAGGTATGTGTTGTTGTGGTAATTTCTGGGATAGTATTAATATTTTTCCTTAAAAAAACAGTGGGCTGTCAAAATGTGGGCCATATACATTGACAATTTTTTTTTTGTGTATAAGTCTCCTATTTCAAAATATATCTACCATCATTACCAGTTATAGATGAAGTGTGTTTAAATGAAAGCTTTTTTACGAATTAATATTGCTACACCTCTAGATATTGTGTGTAAAAGAAGAATGATACGCTTTGTCAATCCATTTAGCCTTTAATCTATGCTCTGCATCTTATTTTAGATGTGTCTCTGGATAAATGCCACATCTGCTCTTAAGTGCTTTTAAATGTGCTAATACTTTTAACCTCTCTTAATTGGTTCGTTAATACCTTTAACATTCCAGCTACAAAACGTTATTCCTCCATTCCCCATCCCCGTATTTGTTTTTTAGTCTTGCATCTTTACCTAAGGTGGTATGTAACAGAGCAAATGGTTCAGCCTCGACATACCTGACTTATACCCCAAACTCCGAAATAATGAATTTCAAGACCCTTGGGTATCTCCTCATGTATATATCTCCTTTGGTGTTATTGAAATTTATAACTCCATTCAAATATAAAATAATAAAACAAAGAATAATATTAAAAAAGGATAGATTAAGAGATTAATAGAGTGCACAAAGAGAGAAAAAACTACATCTAAATATTAGTGTAGTTAGTGTTAGCCATACTACATGGCTAGCAACCTACCGACTTCCGTAGTCGATGTAACAAACTTATCCATCTCCATGCATCCTTAAAATTGTTATTCCATAAATATATTTAACTGGGAATATTAAACTCTGATGTGTACAGTATCCACGGTCAAGTATATTATAATATCTATACTTAAATACATAAAAAAGATATAATTAAAAAAAAAAAAATTAAAGGGGGAAGGAAAATAAAAAAATAAAAATAAAACAAAAGTGCTAGGGGGGATAAATGAAGTCAAAACTTTATATTCTGTGTGATTATATATTTACTGTTTACCTAATTCAAGTAAATCAGCTATAATTAGTTTTAATCATTAATTGGTAGTTATCAGCTTTAATTAATAATAATAATAACGCTGTATACATTTTAGTATTTTGTTAGTTATTACTAAATAAGTAGTGTTATTATTCTATTGTTAGTATCCATAGGAGAATGTGAGTATCCAATCCATATCTCCAATCTGAGTCTCCAAACCCGCAACCTTCTCCACTTCTTTAAGTGCAACAAGTCCTTAGTCCACACCAATCCTGAAAAAAAACAATTTATTTTTGGTATAGATCATCTTGAAATTTCATTCAGTCCGTCCCTCTCGATTTCCTAATCCCCTGGGCAAAGTTCATTGCAACCCTGTGGTATTTGAAATAATGTACTAGCCTGTTGTTAGGTGACTCTCCAGGTTGGCTGGTACCTCAGACGAACTTCAATTCTTCAACTTCCTCAAAATTCTTATTGGTCTACCTTGTAACGCATTTCGTTTCTTGGAGACATCTGCTGGGTATTCTCGACAAATACTGATTGAATCTGCTTCGTATGTAAAGATTACTCATTATACAATATGTTCATCCTCTCCTCCAGGACATGAATCCATATGAAGGAAAGACTGGATAGACTCAGCTTGTACCGATGGAATTATGAATATTGAGTGTGAGCTCATAGAGACTACAAAAATCTTAAGGGTTGGACAGGCTAGATGCAGAAGATTGTTCCGATGTTAGGGAATTCCAGGACAAAGGGTCACAGTTTAAGAAATAGGGTGAAGTCTTTTAGGACCGAGATTGAGAAAATCGTTTTTCATTCACACAGAGAGTGGTGAAACTGTTGAATTCTCTGCCACAGCAGGTAGTTGAGCCAGTGTCGTTGGCCATATTTAATGGAGTTGGATGTGGGCCCAATGTGGCAGAAGGGATCAGGGGGTATAAGAGATGGCAGGTACATAATACAGATTTGTATGATCAGCCATGAACATATTGAATGGCGTGCAAGCACGAAAGGGCCGAATGGCCAGCACCTCACCTAGTAAAAAAAATATCTATGTTTTTCTATGTTTCAATGATCATATTGGGCTTTACAATCAGTTCTCTTGAGTGCATCTGCTTTGTATAACGTCGTCATTAATCTGTGTGCTCTGTCTAGTAAAGGCTTTTGTTTCCAGAGCTAAAACCTTTTGCAATACTTTTGCAGTAAACTCACGTGTAACTTGATCTTTTCTCTCCCTTCTCGATACCCACAATCCTTAGGTCTGTCTTCTCTGCGTCCTTACCAACACCGGTACATTTATCAGTTATCTGCCCATTAACACAGATAGACCGGTGATTTTCTTGAGGAGTTGTTTTCATAGTCTGAGGCACTTGTTTTGGCTAAATCTCAAGGTTCTTTATGGCCTGTCGACTGCTCCATGAGTTCTTCCTCCACAGATTCCACTCTGTTTCCAACTTATTTTGGATTATATCATTCATCTCTACTACAATATTGCCAGCTTGATCCTGTTAAAATTTCTTGCAATTTCCTTCACAATGTCAATAAAACCGTGGCCGAGCTAATGATTTCAGACTTTCATCTCCTCCTTGAGTTTTTTAATTTCATCCTTAAAATTCAATTTGCCAGTTCAGACTTTTAATACTAACTTTATTTTTTTCTTTTAACTCTGCCATTTCTTGTACAAAACAAAACTTGAAGTTCTTCAATTTTCGATTTTTTCTTCGATTTTTATTTTTTCGACACATCTTCTTGGGATAGTGTCCTACCTGACCCCGAGGCTTCAGCCGGGCCTTGTTCTTGTTCTCTGCCATTTTTTGTCTTGTATATCGAAGTTATTGATTTATCCACGGGTGGGCTGCGGTGTGTTGCCATTACAAGTCGCACGCCAGATGACGTCACTCACGCAGCCGGTGCAGAAACGAGCAGGCACAGGTAGGTTCTTTTCTCCCCGTATTTTTGCTTGTTTTTTTCACGGAGCTGGCTGGCATTACACTCTAGCCCTCCATGGCGCCACCGGAAGTCAAGGACTTGTATTTTGGTAGAGATAGTCAAGCTATCTGCTGCATAATTCATGTTGAAAGAATTTCAAGGCATAATGATTTTCATGTGCATTTTAGGTACTTGTTTCAAATGAGCAACCTAATAATTTACAAATAAAATTCAGCAGAAGTTGTGTGCTTTTCATTAATGATCTCTCAAACCCAATGAACATGAATTGATAGCAGACAGACAAATGTTAATGACCTCAGGAGTTTTGCCTGGAGTTCAAAGCTTAGGCAGTTTTAAATATATGTTTAAAATGTATGGTGGATTCTCCTTCATGAATTAACAAAACTGTTTTTTCGTGAATCCTAAACAGTTTAGACTTCTCAACAATGTTCTATAAAACTTTGAAGAAACTTTACCAGCAATTTCAGAAGTATAGGAATGACATTGGATGAAGTTAATTAGAAGCTATAGTTCACCACAACTGAAAGACAGAAATTGGGTGCTTTTAGTGTCTGGTAACTCACAGTAATTATTGCTATGAGCCTTCAGGTGTTTGGTTCCAGTTTGAATGACTGCCAATTCAAAAGAATAATTTTAAAAAGAAGAAAGCAGCCTCTTGCAAACATCTTCAAACCATTGGCACCATAGATTAAAGGAAAAAAATGCATATGATAAATGTCAGCCTTCATGAACTGCATATAGAATTGTTTTATTTTACATTGAAAGTCAAACTGTAACTTTTAAATTAATTAATCCAGTTTTAGCCCCCACTTTTTTTTAACTTTATGCCCCCCTGAAACTTGCATATTAAAAAAACTGTGTCACCGTTCTGTCAACAAGAAATACATCATGGTGTATTATATGTGTGATTTAGACTTTTTGCAACATGCATTTCTTCTATTGTTTCTTAAATACACTTTTAATCATTTTTTACGATACTACAGCAATATTAAAGTTCCACCGGAGATAGACCCAAACGCTGGAGTAACTCAGCGGGACAGGCACATCTCCTAGAGAGAAGAGGAATGGGTGACGTTTTTGGTTTGACTTTCTTCAATTGAGAGTCAAGGAAGAGGTGAAACAATATATAACACTGGAAGGTGTGAAAACAACAGATCAAAGCAGATGATGATCAAGGAAATGTAGAATGGTCCATTCTCGGCTGAGGGGAAGCTGACAAACGAGGCATACAAACAGAAAAATTAATGCGGAGGACAGTGAAACGTCAATTAGCTTGGGTCGGGAAAGGACGGAGCGAGAGGGAAAGCAAGAGCTACTTAAAGTTAGAGAATCAATATCATATCGCCTACAGTTCCCATTACAGACCCCCAAGCATCTCTCCTGTACTAGGTAACTGCCACTGCAGCACAGTGGTATAGCTGTCTCACTGTGTTTTCAGTGAGACATTTTGAAGTTTAAAATCAAATCCCATTCCATTCAACATTCAACATTGAGATCCCATAAGCTAGGCTGCCATTGAGGGTAAAGGCATACGATCTTTCAGATAAGATATTAAATCTTCCCACTGAGGCAGATTCTTTTGGGGGGGGGGGGGGGGGGTCAGGTTTTAAATTTCCTATCTACATGGGAATTTCCTTATTCTCTTGGCCAATATATGGCTAACAAAACATCATTAAAAGCTGATCTTAACTATCAGTTTTTATTTAATTGTCAAAAGAGATTTTGAGTTTTTTTTACTTTGCCAGTAATATTCATACGCCACTACAGATTAAAAGCATTATTCTTAGAATATTTTTTTATCTTTTGGAGCTTTAGCCTGGAGATTTGATTGAGTAGAATTTTCCTATCGCATAGTTGATGCATTTTGGATGAGTTAAAGGGAAAACAGATATATCTGAACCTATTTATATCACACCAGAAATTTATCTGTTTTTTTTTAATTTTTTGGAGCATAGTGTCGAGAATTAGACTGCATTATTTTAGTCACAACTGTTATTTTTCCTCTTCTGGGATAACTATGGTTCCATGCTACTGTGCTCAGAAGAGTTTTCTTAAGCAGTATGTGACAATAGACAATATACAATAGGTGCAGGAGTAGGCCATTTGGCCCTTCGAGCCAGCACCACCATTCAATGTGATCATGGCTGATCATCCCCAATCTGTACCCCGTTCCTGCCTTCTCCCCATATCTCCTGACTCCGCTACTTTCAAGAGCCCTATCCAGCTCTCTCTTGAAAGCATCCAGAGAACCTGCCTCCACCGCCCTCTGAGGCAGAGAATTCCACAGACTTGCCACTCTCTGTGAGAAAAAGTGTTTCCCCGTCTCCGTTTTAAATGGCTTACTCCTTATTCTTAAACTGTGGCCATAGTTCTGGACTCCCACAACATCAGGAACATGTTTCCTGCCTCTAGTGTCTCCAAGCCCTTAACAATCTTATATGTTTCAATGAGAATTGCCTCTCATCCTGCAAACTCCAGAGTGTACAAGACAGCTGCTCCAATTCTCTCAGCATATCACAGTCTCGCCATCCCGGGAATTAATCTTGTAAACCTACGCTGCACTCCATCAACAGCAAGAACGTAATTCCTCAAATTAGGGACCAAAACTGCACACAATGCTCCAGGTGTGGTCTCACTATGGCCTCTCAGTACAACTGCAGAAGGACCTCTTTGCTCCTATATTTGATTTAACTTGTTAACATGCCATTCGCTTTCTTCACTGCCTGCTGTACCTGCATGCTTAATTTCATAGACTGATGTACAAGGACCCCCAGAACATTGTACTTCCCCTTTTCCCAACTTGACACCATTGAGATATTAATTTGCCATCCTATTTTTGCTGCCAAATTGGATAACCTCACATTTATCCGCATTAACCTTCATCTGCCATGCATCTGTCCACCCCCAACCTGTCCAAGTCACCCTGCATTCTCACAGTTCACACTGCCACCCAGCTTTGTGTCATCTGCAAATTTGCTAATGTTATTTTAAATCCCTTCATCCAAATCATGGATGCATATTGTAAATTGCTGCAATCTGAGCACCGAGCCTTGCGGTACCCCACTAGTCACTGCCTGCCATTGTGAAAGGAACCCGTTGATCCATACTCTTTGTTTCCTGTCTGCCAACCATTTCTCTATCCATGTCAACACACTACCCCCAATACCATGTGCCCTAATTTTGCCCACTTACCTCCTATGTGGGACCTTATCAAATGATGTCTGAAAGTCCAGGTGCACTACATCCACTGGCTCTCCCTTGTCTATATTCCTATTTACAACTTCAAAAAAATTCCAGAAGATTAGTCAAGCATGATTTCCCCTTGTAAATCCATGCTGACTCCGACCGATCCTGTTACTGTTATCGATACTTTTTTTTTTGTCACTCATTGTTCCTTATCCACATGTCTATATCTCTCGTTTCCCTGGATCTCCCATCCCTGAAGAAGGGTCTGGCCCCCGAAACGTCGATCTCCTTCGCTCCTTAGATCCTGCTTTTTTACCCACTGCTATCCAAATGGTCGCTATCTAATCTTTTATAATTGACTCCAGCATCTTCCCCACTACTGACATCAGGCTAACTGATCTATAATTCCCTGTTTTCTCTCTCCTGCCTTTCTTAAAAAGTGGGATAACATTAGCTACCCTCCAATCACAGGAACTGATCCTGAGTCTGTTGAACATTGGAAAATTATCAACAATGCATCCACGATTTCTAGAGGCCCTTCCTTAAGTACCTTGGGATGCAGACCATCATGACCTGGGGATTTATCAGCCTTCCATCTGTCTATTCAACACCATTTCCTGCCTAATATAGATTTCCTTCAGTTCCTCTGTCACCCCAGATCCTTTGGCCACTACTATATCAGGAAGATTGTGTCCTCCTTAGTGAAGACAGATCCAAAGTACCTGTTCAACTCATCTACCATTTCCTTGTTCCCCATAATAAATTCACCTTTTTCAGTCTTCAAGGTCCAAATTTGGTCTTAAACTAATTTTTTTCCTCTTCAAATACCTAAATAAGCTTTTACTATCGTGCTTTATATTCTTGGCTAGCTTACCTTCGTACCTCCATCCTTTCTCCCCGTTTTTTTTTTCTTTTTAGTTATCTTTTGTTTGTTCTTTAAACATTACCCAACCCAATCCCTCTTGCTTCCCGCTCATCTTTGCTACGTTGTACTTCTTCGCTTTAACTTTTATACTGTCCCTGACGTCCCTTGTCAGCCAGGGTCGTCCCTTTCTCCCCTTGGAATCTTTCTTCCTCAAAGGAATGAACTGATCCTGCACCTTCTGTATTATTCCAAAAACACCGGCCATTTTTCTTCCACTGTCATCCCTGTTAGTGCATCTTTCCAATCAACTTTGGCCAGCTCCTCCCTCATGGCCCCATAGTCCCCTTTATTCAACTGCAACACTGACACCTACGATCTGGACATCCAGTGACGCTGTTGCTAGCTGCCTCTGCCCATGGTCTGGCTGTCTTTTTTTATTTTGTTATGTTTAGACTGTGTTCCTTTTTTTGTTTTTTAGTTTTTTTCGGTATCTTATGTGAGGGGATGCGAGTAGGGTATGAGGGAAACCATCCTTCAGTCGCTTCCTGGCGAGGATGCGGCTATTATCCAAGTTGCGTCCTCGTCCCCCCCCCCCCCCCCCCCCACCCCGCGGCCTACCAACTGGAATGGCACGGCCTTCCCTGCCGGGACTGGACCAGAGCTTCAGCAGCGGCGACGATGGAAACATTACGGAGCGGGCGAGGCCTTCCTGGGATCGCCGCTTGGAGCTGCGTATTGCTGGGCCGCTGTTTCGAACATCACAGAGCTGTGGGTGCAGAGCTCCCAACACAGGCAGCGCTGATTTTAACATCGCGGAGTCCTGGGACTCCTTTGCCAGGGGTCAACAGCACGAACCTCCGCCAAGTGCGGCCTGTGGACTCCGGTGGAAGGTGGCCGACGAGTGGGTCCCGGCGAGAGGGCCTGAACATCGGGCCTCCTGTAGCGGCGAATACGGGGTGCTCAGAGGCCCCGACCACGGGTGAACACTGGGGAACATCGGCGAGGAGGTTGACTGGACTTTGGTTTCTTCCCTCACAGTGGGGACTTTGGTGCTGCTGTGGGGATGTTTGTGTTGTGGACTACTGTGTTCTGTGTTCTGTGTTTTGTGGGGTTTTTTTTTGTATGACTGTAAGGAAAAAATAATTTTGTTGTCTCTTCATTGCAGACAATGACAATAAATTAAATCAAATCAAATCATATCAAATCTACTCTTCTCCCTCTCCAATTGTAGATTAAACCTGACCACGTTATGGCCACTGCCTCCTAATGACTCATTATCCTCGAGGTCCTTTATCAAATCCGGTTCATTACATAACAGTAAATCCAGAATTGCCTTCTCCCTGGTAGGCTCCAATACAAGCTGTTCAAATAATCCATCACAAAGGCACTCTACAAAGTCCCTTTCTTGGGGTCCAGTACCAACCTGATTTTCCCAGTCTACCTGCATGTTGAAATCTCCCATAACAACCACAGCATTACTTTTAATACATGCCAATTTTAACTCCTGATTCAACTTCAACATCAGGGACAGTATAAAAATAAAAGAGAAGAAGTACATCGTAGCAAAGATGAGCAGGAAAACAAGAGGATTGGGTAATGTTTAACGAGAAAAAGAAGATAATTAAAAAGGCAATATGGGGAGAAAAGATGAGGTTCGAAGGTAAGCTAGCTAAGAATATAAAGGACGATAGTAAAAGCTTCTTTCGGTATGTGAAGAGGAAAAAAATAGTTAAGACTAAAGTTGGGTACTTGAAGACAGAAATATGTGAATTTATTATGAGGAACAAGAAAATGGCACATGAGTTGAACAGATACTTTGGATCCGTCTTCACTAAGGAGGACACAAACAATCTTCCTGATGTACTAGTGGCCAGAGGATCTGGGATACCGGAGGAACTGAAGGAAATCCACATTAGGCAGGAAATGGTGTTGGGTAGACTGATGGGACTGAAGGCAGATAAATCTCCAGGGCCTGATGGTCTGCACCCCAGGGTAGGAAGTGCCTCTAGAAATTGTGTATGCATTGGTGATAATTTTCCAAAGTTCTATAGATACAGGATCAGTTCCTTGTGGATTGGAGTGTAGCTAATGTTATTGCACTTTTTAAGAAAGGTGGGAGGGAGAAAACAGGGATTTATAGACGTGTTAGCCTGACATCGGTGGTGGGGAAGACGCTGGAGTCAATTATCAAAGATGAAATTGCGACATTTGGATAGCAGTAACAGGATCTGTCCAAGTCAGCATGGATTTACGAAGGGGAAATCATGCTTGACTAATCTTCTGGAATTTTTTGAGGATATAACCAGAAAAATGGACAAGGGATAGCCAGTGGATGTAGTGTAGCTGGACTTTCAGATAGCATTTGATAAGGTCCCACATAGGAGATTACTGGGCAAATTTAGTGCACATGGTATTGGGGGTAGAGTCCTGACATTGACAGAAAATTGGTTGGCAGACAGGAAACAAAGAGTAGGGATTAATGGGTCCCTTTCAGAATGGCAGGCAGTGACTAGTGTGGTACCGCAAGGCTTGGTGCTGGAACCGCAGCTATTTACAATATACATCAATGATTTAGATGAAGGGATTCAAAGTAACATTAGCAAATTTACAGATAACACAAAGCTGGGTGGCAGTGTGAACTGTGAGGAGGATGCTATAAGAATGCAGGGTGACTTGGACAGGTTGGGTGAGGGGGCAGATGCAGTTTAATGCGGATAAATGTGAGGTTATCCACTTTGGTAGCAAAACAGGAATGCGGATTATTATCTAAATGGTGTCAAATTGGGAAAAGGTGAAGTACAACTGGATCTGGGGATCCTTATTCATCAGTCAATGAAAGTAAGCATGCAGTTATAGCAGGCAGTGAAGAACGCGAATGGCATGTTGGCCTTCATAACAAGAGTTGAGTATAGGAGCAAAGAGCAAAGCAGTTGTATAGGGCCCTAGTGAGACCACACCTTGAGTATTGTGTGCAGTTTTGATCCCCTAAATTGTGGAAGGACATTCTTGCTATTGAGGGAGTGAATCGTAGGTTTACAAAGTTAATTCCCGGGATAGCGGGACTGTCATATCCTGAGAGAATGGAGCGGCTGGACTTGTATACTTTGCAGTTTAGAAGGATGAGAGGGAAACTTATTGAAACATATAAGATTATTCAAGGTTTGGACAGGCTAGAGGCATGAAACATGTTCCTGATTTTGGGGGTGTCCAGAACCAGAGGCCACAGTTTAAGAATAAGGGGTAAGCCACTTAGAATGGAGACGAGGAAACACTTCTTCACACAAGGAGTTGTGAGTCTGTGGAAATCTCTGCCTCAGACGGCGCTAGAGGCCAGTACTCTGGATACTTTCAAGAGAGAGCTCAGATAGGACTATTAAAGTTAGCGTAGTCAGGAGACATGGGGAGAAGGCAGGAGTGGGGAACTGATTATGGATGATCAGCCATGATCATATTGAATGGCGGTGCTGGCTCAATGGGACTAGGGTAGCTGGGGCATTGTTGACCGGTGTGGGCCTACTCCTGCACCTATTGTCTATTGTCTATTGAATAGATCGGGTTGATACACTGAGTCTTTTACCCAGAGTATGGAAATTGAGGACCAGATAACATAGGTTCAAGGTAAAGGGTGGAAAACGTTTAATAGGAATCCGAGAAGGAACCTTTTCACACAAGTATGGTGAGAGTATGGTGAGTGTATTGAAGAAGCTGCCAGAGGAGGTAGTTGAGGCTGGGACTATCCCAACATTTCAGAAACAGTTTACAGGAACATGGATAGGACTGATTGGAGGGTTATGGTCCAAGCGCTGACAAGTGGGTAGCTGAGACATTGTTGACCGGCTTGGGCGAGTTGGGCCGAAGGCCCTGTTTCTACACTGTATTATTCTATGACTCTTATCCAGTTATTCCCCCTTATCCAGACCCGTTGTTCTGGACCTCCCCAAATTCGGGAACAATCTTCCTGCATCCAGCCTATCCAAAACCTTAAGAATTTTGTAAGTTTCTATAAGATCCCCCCTAAGTCTTCTAAATTCTAGCGAGTACAAGCCAAGTCTATCTAGTCTTTCCTCATATGAAAGTCCTGACATCACAGGAATCAGTCTGGTGAACCTTCTCTGCACCCCCTCTCTGGCAAGAATGTCTTTTCTCAGATTTGGAGACCAAAACTGTATGCAATACTCCAGGTGTGGTCTCACCAAAACCCTGTACAACTGCAGTCGAACCTCCCTGCTCCTATACTCAAATCTTTTCGCTATGAATGCTAACATACCATTGGTTTTCTTCACTGCCTGCTGCACCTGCATGCCTACTTTCAATGATTGGTGTACCATGACACCCAGGTCTCATTGCATCTCCCCTTTTCCTAATTTGCCACCATTAAGATTATAGTCTACCCTCCTGTTTTTGCCACAAAGTGGATATCCTCAGATTTATCCACATTATACTGCATCTGCCATGCATTTGCCCACTCACCCAGCCTATCCAAGTCACCTTGCAGCCTGAATTTGACTGCCAATCAGCTGCGTACTCAGTCCACCAATCAGCGGCTTCCTCAAGCCCAGTTAATTGAATGGAACGTTACAGATTTAGAACGTTACGGATTTCCTTTACCGCTTGGACGTCGCTCCTCCCTCACCAACGGCTCCTGGGTCTCTGTAAAAACAAAGCCCCGCGCTGGATTTTTACACTCACCGCTCGGACATCGTTCTCCCTCACCAACGGCTCCTGTGCCACTGATTTGTGCAGATTTGCAAATTGCAGATTGTGCAAATTTTAACAGATTTGCTTTGAAAACTAACAAAACCATTACTTAAGTTACAAACAGCTGTGTTATGAGACACAAGCAACTGCAACCAGCTGTGTTAAGAGAGACAAGCATCTGCAACCAGCTGTGTTAGGAGACATGAGCAACTGGGGGTTCAGTATTGATGTGGATAGTGAACTGGCTGGCAGACAGGAAGCAGGGAGTAAACAGGTCCTTTTCAGAATGGCAGGCAGTGACAAGTGGGGTACCGCAAGGCTCAGTGCTGGGACCCCAGCTATTTACAATATATATTAATGATTTGGACGAGGGAATTGAATGCAACATTCCAGGTTTGCGGATGATACAAAGCTGGGGGACAGTGTTAGCTGTGAAGAGGATGCTAGGAGGCTGCAAGGTGACTTTCATAGGTTGCGTGAGTGGACAAATGCATGGCAGATGCAGTATAATGTGGATAAATGTGAGGTTATCCACTTTGGTGGCAAGAACAGGAAAGTAGACTATTATCTGAATGGTAATGGCCGAATTAGGAAAAGGGGAGATGCAATGAGGCCTGGGTGTCATGGTACACCAGTCATTGAAAGTAGGCATGCAGGTGCAGCAGGCAATGAAGAAAACCAATGGTATGTTAGCATTCATAGCGAAAGGATTTGAGTATAGGAGCAGGGAGGTTCTACTGCAGTTGTACATGTCCTTGGTGAGACCACACCTGGCGTATTGTTACAGTGTACTGAGGAAATAAATTTCTTGCCATAGAGGGAGTACAGTGAGGTTCACCAGACTGATTCCTGGGATGGTAGGACTTTCATATGAAGAAAGACTGGATAGACCCGGCTTGTATTCGTTAGAATTTAAAAGATTGAGGAGGGATCTTATAGAAACTTACAAAATTCTTAAGGGGTTAGACAGGGTAGATGCAGGAAGATTGTTCCCGATGTTGGGGAACACGGGGTCACAGTTTAAGGATAAGGGGGAAGTCTTTTAGGACCGAGATGAGAAAATCAGTTTTCATACAGAGAGTGGTGTATCTGTGGAATTCTCTGCCACAGAAGGTAGTTGAGGCCAGTTCATTGGCTATATTTAAGAGGGAGTTAGATGTGGCCCCTGTGGCTAAAGGGATCAGGGGGTATGGAGAGAAGGCAGGTACAGGGTACTGAGTTGGATGATCAGCCATGATCATATTTAATGGCGGTGCAGGCTCGAAGGGCCGAATGGCCTACTCCTGCACCTAGTTTCTATGTTTCTATGTTTGCAGATGCTTATCATCTTCCAACCTTCAGTTTAAATAGAGACATACACTTTTAAGCACGCAAAAAATATAGGTAAGATAGTTTAAAGATACAAACACAACAAATAACAGTGGTTGTTCAGGTTTACAACTTGCTGTTAAACTTGCTGGTCCTGTTTCAGTTATCTTGAGGCCAAATAATATGGAATGCTCATGAAATAACAAATGTTAGACAGCAAAATGAATGAATCACACAAAAAGATAGTCAGCCACAAGGATCAAGAAATGTGAATTGTTTTAAAAGATAGACAACATCTGTTGTTTTATTTCTCTTTTTTTTGTTTATTTATTTAACTTTCTCTCCACATATATTTTATAAGAGCAAACATTTAATATCTTGGATTTTTTGGCAGTGATTTATGGACTTTTATGGGGCAAACCTCTGTAATCCAAATAGTCTTCACATGAGGACCACCTTTGCTTGGTTTACCACAGGTGAACCAAGCAACATTTTAGTACAATTACACCAGATACATCTATTTAATCACTTTAATCAACATTTTAGTACAATTACACCAGATACATCTATTGTCCTTTGCACATTAAGAATATTTTTTTTTCTTATTTTAATCAATATAAATATATCAACATCTTTACTATGTTTCTGATTGTCAGTTCCTCTTTATGGTTCAGGTTTGACGCTGAGACCTGGAGGTCAGAGGAATTTGCTGTTGAATTATAAATATAACTGAGGATCTTTTCAAAGATCCTCGCGGTCAAGTGCACTTGTGTGGGTTATGCACTTCTGGAGCACTTCCTTTAATTGGTTACGGGATTGCCAAGCATTTGATGCATATGCACAGATTGCCGGCGCACAGAATTCTGATAAGTGGCATCAAATATAAAATTGTACTGTGCAGATAGGATCTGTAAGGAGCACTGAGGCAGGTATTAACCAAAGCGCTAAGGCAATTTTTAGTATTAGTTGAAGGCTTCAACATTATCCAAGTCATTTTTTAGAGGGTCCAAGGGATAAATCATATATGTAAAAAACATTGTTCTGAAGCATTCTTGTCTAATAATCACTATCCATTACCAACCATCCGCACTGTTGAATCCACAAACCTCTCTGGTAATTTCTCTGAAAGGCACTGGTTTGTTTTGCCAGCTGACCCATGCATACCCCTTCCTCCCAGTCTACTTGAAGGGAATTTTACCCCTCATTCCAAATGACGGAATGAATACCTTATTGTCACATGTGACAAGTCACAGTCATATTCTTTGTTGTGCATTCCCAAGGTATACAAAGAGTCACCACATAAAGGGTGCCGATAAAGTTACAAATATCCTCCTTTGTTCTCCACTCTACCCCCCTCCCCCTCAGGTGGTTCCACTCATCGGCATCTCCTTTGCTGTACCCATTATTTACCCCTATTCTGCCTCACAGTTCTCTCTGCACAATCCCTCCCCCATGGGATACTCTGTCCTTTGTCTGATTGTGTACTGCGTCCATACTTTTCTGCAGATGCTCGCATTCACTCCTTGGTTCTATAACAGCTCCCAGCTTTTCTTCTAATATAGCTCTGATATAGATACATGTTCCCTTCACTACTATGAGCTCTCTCCCTCAGGCCCTCCCACTATAACCCTACCCCACCACAATGCTTTCGCAACCCCCATGAATTTCTCCTCCTCCGTGTTTGTTTCTCCAAATCAAAAACCTCCCAACCCTAAAGCCAGTCCCTACTCACAACCTCTATCCCAATGCCCTTAATAATGGGAGGTCATGAGTCAATGAACACTGTGTAATGTTGATACTGTAAAGCCTATTCCACAGCACACCATGCGTGGGCAGGAGCCAAATAACAATTGCATTTGCTGTTGTGTAGATGAATCCAAGAACTATTCACCTTTTAGATTATTAAAACTTGGCATTTTGTTCTGGTGCTAACACATAGTACATTGTGTATTGCATATATGTAAAACATACTGATACTATTTTGATTCTCTTGCTGCTTGTAACATCTCTCCATTCCTGCAGTAGTTTACGGTCAAATAGCACATAAATGCCACCAGAGATAATTTAAATTGTATTAAATCATGATTGTACATTAGTAATGCAGATGGACCTCTCTTATGGAGATTTGTATGACTCATAAACTTAGAATTATCCTGCACTCAGGGAACTTATTTTCTATCAATTATTTATCCATCAGATATACCCTGCACATCCTGTGCAAATAGTTTAATTACACAAATAAATACATTTAAACTGCTTGGTTAAAATTAGCCGCTTTGTGTCATTAACAATAACCAATGTGTTATAACAAATATAACAGTTATTGGGCAAAATAAAATATAAATGTGCATAAACTGAAACTCACTATCTTTTTTGGGAATATTGCCTTAACAAATGTAAATTGATAGAAGAAAATTGATATAGAAACAGGGAAAAGAAATAGAAGTGATGGATTAACCTGGGTGACATTCTTTTCAGCAGGGAAAATTAAATTTGTGTGTCATTGGAATCTTTGTTGCTTCTTCGTCAGCTCGATTTGATTAGAGAGAACCTTGGGGCATTTGTGTTATGAGCCTAACTGTGAGACTTATTAGTGGTGCATTGTTATAAATGAAATGCTTTGGGGTAGATATTCATCCTCTGTGCCACACATTACTTGTGTGTGTCTGGTAGCAGCTGCATATTGGACTCTAATTCCAAAATGAATTCCTATTGACTTCAAAAATGTCATGTTTCAGAAGCCAGTGCTATATACAGTATTTGGGCTTAGCACTATTGACTGCAGACAAATTTCTGTGCAGTTCTGCATAACAATTCACATGTTATAAATTGGTATGATTAAGTGCACATCACCACATTTTTGAGGTTGCATAAATCACACAATTCAAAGCAAATTGGAATTAATCTCTCTCTCTCTCTCTCTCTCTCTCTCTCTCTCTCTCTCTCTCTTGAACTCTCTTGAACTCTCTCGAACTCTCTCTCTCTCTCTCTCTCTCTCTCTCTCTCTCTCTCTCTCTCTCTCTCGAACTCTACATGCACACACCCATCAGAAAAAAAAATAATTAATATGTTTGAACGTTTTACACAGCTAAGACTGAGCTTGCATTGATCATCAAATGGAGATAGACATTGTTTCACCTTTGGAGATTGTGCCAATTTTTCCCATTTGTTTGTTCATTCCTCACAAGCAATAAATGCCACAGACCTGGGGGGTGGGGGGAAAGATAGTTATATTATAAGCTGGAAAGACTGCAAAAAAGAGTTACGAGAATGTTGCAAGGAGTCAAGGAGTTATAAGGAAAGGCTAGGCAGGCTGGGACTTTATTACTCTCTTCCTCTTATCGAGTCCACACACAAGATTAGAAGTTGTTCAGCCAGAGCTACACTTCTCGGCATCTGCATACAATGGTGCCTGTCTTGTTGATTCTTGTGCTTCTTGTGCGTGGTGATGGAAAGATTGGTGCAAACAGGCCCGCGACGTGAACGCTCTTTCCTTGACCCCACTTTATTACTTGGAGCATAGGAGACTTGGGGATTATCTTGCAGAAGTATATAAAATAATGAGGGTCATAGATGGGGTGAATGCACAGTCTTTTTCAAAGAATTGGAGAGGCAAGAATGAGAGGGCATAGGATAAAGGTGAGGAGAAAGATTTAACTTTTTTAAAGATGTGAGAGGCAACATTTTCTCAGTTAGTTATATGGTAGGTAAATGGAACAAGCTGCCAGAGGAAGTGGTTACGACACGAACAATAAATACTAATTTAAAAGACATTTGGACACGTACATTGATAAGAAAGTTTTAAGAAGGATATGGGTTAAACACAGGCAAATGGGGTATGGTCGATGGGATATTAGTTAGCATGGATGAGTTGGGCCAAAGAGCCTGTTTTCGTGAGTGACTATAAAACACTATGCCTGGAAATGTTTCCTTTTCAAGTTTATATCCAATTTTCTATTGAAGATTATTATTGTGTCTTTGTCTAAAATGTTGAAGTCATAACAAAGTCGATTTCCACTTCATTAACATTGCCTTAGACCCTCCCTATGGTCATGAGACAGGGATTACTAAAATGATAGATTGAACTTCTGTCTGAATCCCACAGCCAAAAGAAAGCCTCTCAGTTCAGAAAATGGAAAGTAAATTAGAATGCTGCTGGGCTATAAGTAAAGACAAATGGACAAAGAAAAGGGCATGACTTTCCAACTTTGTAAATCTGTAAAATGATGGAGATGGTATGACGAGCAGAGATAGTGCTGAGCTAAGTCAGAGCACAAGATAATTTAGTATGCAAAGACGGTTCCATGAAATGCATGGAACACTAATTATAATCATATATTCATAGATTTGTTGAATTATTCAAGGTGGAAACAGGCCCTTTGGTCCAACTCATCGATTCCCACAAATATACCTATCTCCACTAATTCAATTTGCCTACATTTGCCCCATATTCTTCAAGCACATTTATTTTCATGTACCTGTCATAATGTCTTTTAAACATTGTCATTGTACCTGCCTCAACAACCTGTTTTAACCACCTCCTCTCACCAAATACCTATCCCTCTCAGTGTAAAAAAAGTTGCCCTTTAGATCCTTTTGACATCTTTTCCTTCTCACCTGAAACCTATGCTGCCTAATTTAGTTTAGATGTGGCATTTTGTTTGGCAATGATTAGATAGGCTGAAGAGGTGTTTCCACGCTCTTTTACTCTATCAACTGTATTGGCACTTTATTGGACACAAATGTCTTTCTATTCAATGACACTCCCTAGGGCTCTGTCCTTTATTGTGTATTCCTGACCTGGACCAGGAGACCTACAGCTGATTCCATACCAAAGAACGTCCCAATCCTGATGATCTCCACCCCTCCAAATTCCCCAACACACAATTTTTGAGCTCAGGTCCTGCTGGGGAAAATTGAAGTGACCTGGAGATAATCGGATCTAATGGATTTGTTTGGTTTGGTCATTGCTGGTTGTAGGGTCTAAACCATGGATGCCTGGAAGTCTAAGGGAAGTGGGCTTCTCTTAAGGAATGATAGACCATAGCCTTGAACAACCTGTCAATCCTTCCTTCAAACTATATAAGAAGCACATTACCAGATTTTGAGGGGATTGTGATTCCTGTATTAACATGGCAGCAGCTTCAGGACAGGGTTAGTGCAGGCTACACAAAAAGCTGGAGAAACTCAGCAGGTGCAGCAGCATCTAAGGAGCGAAGGAGATGGGCAACGTTTTGGGCCGAAACCCTTCTTCAGACTGATAGGATGTGGGGGGAGGGGGGGTGGCGGGGAGAAGAAAGGAAAAAGGAGGAGGAGGAGCCCGAGGGCTGAGGGAGAGGTGGGAAGGGGAGGAGACAGCAAGGGTTAATAGAATTGAGAAATTTCAATGTTCAAGACAAGAGAATGCAGATTCCCCAAGCGGAATATGAGGTGCTGTTCCTCCAATTTGCGGTGTTGCTCACTCTGGCCATGGAGGAGGCCCAGGACAGAAGGGTTGGATATGGAATGGGAGGGGGAGTTGAAGTGCTGAGCCACCGGGAGATCAGGTTGGTTATTGCGGACCGATCGCCAAGCCTCCGCTTGGGCTCACCGATATAGATCATCTGGCATCTAGAGCAGCGGATGAGCAGATGAGGTTGGAGGAGGTGCAGGTGAACCTCTGTCGGACCTGGAAGGACTGCTTGGGTCCCTGAAAGGAGTGGAGGGGGGAGGTAAAGGGACAAGTATAGTATCTTTTGCGGTTGCAAGGGAAAGTGCCCGGGGAAGGGGTGGAGTGGGAGGGAAGGCAGGAATTGACAAGGGAGCAGTTGTACCGGGAAAGCATGTCAATGTGTGAACTGGCAAAGTAGATTCAATTGTAGCAATTAATTTTGAGTTTGAGTTCTTGCATTACTGATCTACATAGTAGGATAGGAGAGCATGATTAAATATAATTAGAGCAAGTTAGATATAGCTCTTTGGGCTAACGGAATCAAGGGATGTGGGGAGAAAGAAAGAACAGGATGCCGATTGGATGATCAGCCATGATCAAATTGAAAGGCGGTGCTGTCTCGAATGGCCGAATGGCCTACTCCTGCACCTATATTTTTTGTTTCTATGTTTCTAGGATGCTTTCAGGAGTATTTAAAGAGAGAAAACACAAGTGGAAATTAGAATGAAATGTGTTCCATTAGTGAGGGAAGAATTCTGGGTATGCTGTGAGTATTAGTAAGGACAATGGCAGTTCTCTACCCCATCAAGGGATGTGCAAGTCGAACTATTCAGGTGTGGGTAGACAAAAATGCTGGAGAAACTCAGCGGATGCAGCAGCATCTATGAAGCAAAGGAAATAGGCAACGTTTCGTGCCGAAACCCTTCTTCAGACTGGAGAAGGGTTTCGACCCGAAACGTTGCCTATTTCCTTCGCTCCATAGATGCTGCTGCACCCGTTGAGTTTCTCCAGCACTTTAGTCTACCTTCGATTTACCAGCATCTGCAGTTCCTTCTTAAAAACTATTCAGGTGTGATTTGGGTTGGTAAGCATAGGAGTGTCATACTAGGTCCCAGGTTAAAAATAAAGATGATGCTGGAAAGTGATGATGTTTTATGTGAAGTTTATTTTAAAACAGTTAAAATGGCCTCTTGTACTTGTTTCTCCTTATTATCTATTAGTTCCAGTGTTGAAAGTCTTCGTACAAGAAATGTCAAAACTGCAAATCCTTATTAGACCCATTACTATTGGCACCACAATGAGTATTAAAAAATCAAGGAAGCATGGCAGTCCTGGATGCTTCAATGACCACGGCCCTGAAACTCTATTATCGACTCATAATATGAAAGACTGGTAATGGCCCACATCTCTACCAGTGTTGCAGACAATCTCAACCCTCTACAATTTATATACAAGAAAAATAAGTCTATGGAGATCACCATCTCTTTTACTCTATAATCAGCTCAGGATCACCTCGACAGAAGAACGCCTATGTCAGGATGTTATTTGCTAATTGTTGCTCAGCCTGCAAAACCATACAGTAATACTGAATAAATCCATCCTTAAACTTCTGGACCTTGGCTTCTGGGCCCTCTATCTGCCACTGGTGTCTGTACTTCTTGACCAGCATACAACATTTGATTGGAATTTATCATAACATTTCATCCACCCTTAGATTCAGTATCAGTGCCCCTCAGCCCCTGAGTACTCAATCCACCCTCTATGCCCTGCACACCCACAATCATGTGGCTAAGTTCAATGCCAACTTGATTTTTAAGTTTGCCGATGATGCCACTGTTGTCAGCCGGATCAACAACAATGCATACATAATACAGGAAAGACACTGAAAACCTTGTATTATGGTGTCAAGACAGCATGGTGTCAGGAGCATGGTGTCAACTTCCACATATGTGCAATAGAAAATATTTTTACAGGGATGCATCTTGGCCTGGTATGGGAACGGCTCTTCTCTTGCCTACCTAAACCAGCAGAGAATGGCAAACAGAACACAGTCCTTGACAGGCTCATCACTTCCCTCCATCCAATATATCTTCATTGCGTGTTGCATCAGGAAGGTTGGAAGGATCATCAAGGATGCCTACCACCCTGGCCATTCCATTCCCAAACTTTCAAGTTCCTGTATCTTCTTAGAAGATACAGGAACTTGAAAGCTTGGAAAGTAACAGTTTCTGTATCTATCATCACTGTATGTATTCTACTTATTCTGTGAGCTACATGTGAACTTGGAATTTCATGGCATCCTGGAGTTTTGGTCTCCTAATCTGAGGAAAGTCAGAGGGAGTACAGAGAAGCCATAGATGGAGTACAGAGAAGGTTCACCAGACTGATTCCTGGGATGACAGGACATCCATATGAAGAAAGACTGGATAGACTCGGCTTGTACTCGCTGGAATTTAGAAGATTGAGGGGGGATCTCATAGAGACTTACATAATTCTTAGGGGGTTGGACAGGCTAGATGCAGGAAGATTGTTCCCGATGTTGGGGAAGTCCAGGACAAGGGTCACAGTTTAAGGATAAGGGGGAAGTCTTTTAGGACTGAGATGAGAAAATCATTTTTCACACAGATAGTGGTGAATCTGTGGAATTCTCTAGCACATAAGGTAGTTGAGGCCAGGTCGTTGGCTATATTTAAGTGGGAGTAAGGTGTGGCCCTTGTGGCTAAAGGGATCAGGGGGTATGGAGAGAAGGCAGGTACAGGATACTGAGTTGGATGATCAGCCATGATCATATTCAAAGGCGGTGCAGACTCGAATGGCCTACTCCTGCACCTATTTTCTATGTTTCTATGTTTATATATGACAATAAACTAATCTGAATCTGACTCAACATAATAAGATCCTCAATTACTTTACCTGGAAGAAAAAATGATATATTTTCCTAACCAAACATATTTGTACTTTCCTCTCATTCAATCTTGTAGAGCTTCCTCAACCACATCATCCTTATATTTCATGTTCCAGTAACACCCATCTCATCCCCTTCCCATTTACCCATTCATGGCTGATCCCTGACCAATCCCTGTGTAATGTGGTCCATCCACCATATGAACACTATCAAAGAAAGCACTGCATAAATCAGGTGTATAGCTAATCTTCTATCATGCACAATGATGTTTTCCTTTTACAGAAGAGAGGACATGAAAAAACAAAGAATACAGCTGGAGGAACTTTACAAATAGCACAGGAAGGTCATGGGACCCAACTGACTGTCTCTTTGTCAGAAATGAAGGGAGAGGGAATTTATAGATAACTAATTCAGTTTTCGAGTCATAGTCACATAGCATGGAAAAAAGCCCTTCCACCCACGGCATCTATGATAACATCAGTAGCCCATTATCCCAATCCTATCATAATCCTACTTTGTTTTAATTTCCCCAAAACATTGCCACTCATCCACACACTGTGGGAAATTTACAGTGGCTCAGTAACCTGCCCAACCCAACAGCGTTGGGATGTGGGACAAAACTAGACTACCTGGAGGATACGCATGCAGTCACAGAGAAAATATGCAAATTCCATACAACAGCATCTGAGGTCAGGATTGAACCCACGTCTCTGAGATCCATTATTGTGCAGTTTAGTTTACTTTAATTGAGAGATACAGCGCGGAAACAGGCCCTTCAGACTACTGAGTCCACAACGATCATCGATCACCCCGTACACTAATACGATCTTATACATACTAAGGACAAATTACAATTTTACAGAAGCCAATTAGCCTAAAAACTTGTAGGAAAGAACTGCAGATGCTGGTTTAAATCAAAGGTAGACATAAAATGCTGGAGTAACTCCATACAGATAGTACACATAGTCAGGGTCAAACCTGGGTCTCTGGCGCGGTGAGGGAGCAACTCTACTGCTGCGGAACTACAGCGTGGTTCTACCAGTTGTGCCGCTGTGCTGCTTTGGTTGAATAAGTTTTGACATCAGATTTTCTATCTAACAATCAAAGTGAGTAAGTGTGTTGATTCAGGAATACGCAATACAAAATATAGCAGAGATGATATTATTTTCTGCACTAAGATGCTTCAGCGATAAGGTTTAGCAGCAAAGGAGGCACATGGATTTAGTTTAGTCTCTTTCAGCTTCGAATACTGCTGATCTGCAAAGATTCACTCTCTGAGCCGCAGCAGGCACTTCCGATCAGCAGCCTGTCAGAGTATGTCAGTCATGAGAGCAGAGAGCCAGATGCAGCAATGGTGGGAGCAGGAGAATGAATGCAGCAGTATGCCAGTGTCAGGAGTGACAGCAGATCGCTGGAGGCAGGAGTAACAGGAACAGAGGCCAGAGGAACCATCCAAATTACCTTGGGCCTCATGATGAATTCCCTCCTTCAGATAGTCCTCAGTTATCTGTGAATAGGTGCTGAAATATCAGACTGTTAATTCAGGACAAATTGGAAAGGCCAGGACACTAAAATTGAATGTTTTAAAGAAGGAACTGCAGATGCTGGAGAATCGAGGGTACACAAAAAGCTGGAGAAACTCAGCGGGTGCAGCAGCATCTAAGGAGCGAAGGAGATAGGCGACGTTTCGGGTCGAGACCCACTAAAATTGAATAAAGGCTTCTGTGCTGCTAGGCCATTTGGTCAATTTAAATATGCCTTCTGCAGAAATAGGACAAGCTGCAGAATGGTGCAGGTTTGTCTAGAGCATAGATAAGAGCTGCAGGAAGAGATTGGAAACATCTGCAGCCCCTGACAATTAGGTGCAAATAGCATGGAATGGATTGGATGAATTCAAACCAGATATGCATATTGTATATAATGTTGCAAAGCTTTACTTAGCCAGATGTTGATTGGATTAAGTATTGAGCCTTGTCTGGGTTTCTTGAATATCTGGGTAAATGTTGCTATGTTTGCTTCCTCTCAGAAGCACCGTTTGAATACATTGTATTAGTCACTGTATTATTGGGTTAGTGAAATGTCTATCATACACTACGTTAATCGCTATCTGTTATTGGAGTATAGAGGCCACTCATATGTGGTTTGGCCCTTCAAGGTCCGGGGACCTATAATAGTCTACTCCCATGAGGTCCTGTGATGATGTTCTGGGCGAATGCTTATGACTGTGTGACTTTCTAGAATGTCTCTGCTTGAGCGAGCCTAAAGAGGGCTTGATCAGGCAGATACAAGGATTGAACCCGTCACGGTTAGGTATAGTAATGGAATTGTATTTGTGTTTTGTCAAAATAAAGTTTAGTTGCGCAAGTGCTTGACAGCGATTTGTGACTGGGGGAAGCTTAGAATGAGCTATTTACATACCCACCAGCCATTGCTCTTCCACCAGCCTGCGTTGCCCCACCAGCTGCTGCAGGAGCTGCGAGCATAGCAGCCCCCCCCCCGCCCCCAGTATCACCGACGCATGCCCGACGGCCCCGGGAGCGGGGAGTGAGCAGGCCTGCTGATTACCCCACCGGCCGCTGGCCAAGGCATTAACCACCCGATAGGGCAGCCTTATCTGGGGCAACTGCCGAAGACGCCCTTCTGCTCCTCACCGGCGCAGACCCTGGAGATCCCTGGGCGCTGGCTGCCTGTCCAGCCCTGCAGCGGGGTCTTGAATTGGTATTGAAGGCCGCCTCAGCCGGCCGACAAAATGACCGCCCGGCTTCAAAAATGGCGGCCGCGGCCGGCCGGAAGAGAAGCTCGACCTTCCCTGATCGCCGTCCACAGCGCCACCTTCTTGCCGGATGCCGTCCCTGCAGCCTGACCACCGCCAACAGCACTACCCTCAGGTCGGCTGCCGTCACTGCTGCCTGTCCGCCGTCGACAGCGCCATCTTCAGGCCGGAGGCTGTCACTGCAACCTCTGGTTTACAAGCACAGCTTCCCATCCTGCACCATGGACACTGGACAATTTGAACTTACCTAACACTTTGCACATGATTGCTCACTGTATTTTGTGTTGTTTCTTTACACTGTATCACCACCACGCCGGGTTTAGCAATCAGTTTATTTATTTTATTTAGTTTTTCTTCATTGTTGCCGACATCTCCCAGCTGTTGCTGGGGGCCTTATTTCTCAGGACACGATCCCTTAGCTGGTCGAGGAGATACGACTGTGTCTCTTCCGTCCGACGGCTTTTGTATCGGTCTCCTCACACCCCTCGGCATATGGCCGTGATGGCTCACAGCCGGAGCGTCGACTGCGCCCGCGGGCCCCTCCGTCCCAACACACGCCCAGTGTGTCCACGACCCACATGCAGCAGTCGCCCTCGACCATTCTATTCCTTCCTCTAGTTCTGGGGGGGGTCCTGTGGTGTCAGCTGATAGATCACTTATGGTCGAATCCTCGTCACTAGCTACGAGGGCTGGCACGTGACGAGGGGGAGTGTCCTGCTACGTAAGCTTATATCACCTTGAGATCTGGGCCGTCAACAGGTAGCTGAGTTCCAGAGAACAACCTCGCTCAGCTACAGCAGCAATGACAATTACATTAGTGGACCAAACTAACATGTAACACCTGAATAAAACTACTGTTTGTACCTGCCTGACGTCTGGCCTTTTCCTGACCACATTTGGTGCTGCTACAATCCTATGGTCAATTGTTGATTAGTACCTGATAGCGAAGAGTAACTGAGAGACGGGAATCTAGTTTACTTGGTGAAAATTGCCTAGATGCAAAAGGAACCCCTAATTCTGTAGAACTTAGAGAGGAGGGTAGAGGTCCCCCTATAGAAGTCCAGTCTTAGCAGGAGGAAAGTACATTTAGGATGAAATTTGTCCATTTATGAAGTTGTATCCCTCAACAAAGAATAACCTAGGAAGGGGGAAATCTTCGGTATCAGAGGGAGAGGTTCACTGATTGATAACAGCGTGACATGGCATTGAGATTGAATGTTTATAAACTGCACGCTAGCATGTTAAATTATTATTGTAAATTGTAAAAATCCAGCATCGTCTTTTTTCGCATCTTTATTGGATCTGAATTGTATAAATACTTTGTGCATGTCAAAAGATTTAGAGTATTAAGATTTAGAAAGTTAAGATTTAGAGTGTGTTAAGTTTCCGGACTGCTATTTGTATTGTTTGTGTGAGTGCTTAAGGATTTTTGGGTGTTAGATAATTTTAAGTAAAAATGTGTTTGAATTAAATATTTGTAAATGTTTATATGGTAGTGTTGTTAGAATCTGATTCATGGTGGTCCGATCGGGGTTCGTATCCTTTCAATCGATGTGTCGGAGGAGGAGTCATTCCTCGACCGAGCATGCCACAAGGAAGTTTTATTAGAGTGTGATTTAAGCTTTAGTTTATATTGGGGTGTGTCTGGGTTACTTGTAATTGGGGGAATATTTTCTTTTTTGATTATAGTTTTACTAGCGTGGTTTGGATTTATTTGTCTGTGTGAACTTAAAGTGGTTTGAGTGGAAGAGATTGTTGCATGTAAGAGATTGCTGCTTGGGAGATTGTGAAGTGCTTGTGATCTAACATAAGAAAGTTGGGAGAGCGATTGAATATACGAGCGATTGAGTTGAATAATTGAATTGGTGCGATTGAGTGAGTGATTGAATAATGGTTGAAAGAGAATAATTATGCAAGAGGTGTGAATCTGGAAGACGATTAGCCATTGTGTGGGAGCTATTCCATCAACCTTGTAGTCTGAAAGGAAGGAGTGAGTTTGGATAGATGTGAGTATCTGGAATTTCATTTTGTATTTTGTATTGTGTCTATTGTGAAAAAGGGGAATGTCTCAGAGAAGGACCTATCAAATAGACCCGAAAGCCCGATAATAATAATTTGCGAGAAACTTCCTCATGAAGCAGAAAGATTAAGAGGATTATCTGGAGAATTAAATGGAGTTTTGAGGAGCGAACTTTGGCCACTGAGTGGAATAAAATCTGTAATAGGAATAAACTACATAGAAACAATTGTTAGACAATATGGAAATAGTGAGGTGGGGAATGAGCTTATTGGAATATGGAGAATGTTCTTCACTAGAAGAAAAATAAACAAACAGATCATTCTGCTTTCTACTCTAAGAATGGCAGCGTACAAATTAGGGATTAGAGAAGAACATGAGAAAACTGGTCCTTCTCTGGACATTCAGGAAAAGGGAAAGGAAGATAGTGGAAGCCGACAGCCAGAGCAGGAGCAGGAGCAGGAGAGAATACCAGCTTCTAAAAGAGAAATGACTGAGATGGTTCTTAAAGGGGAGGTGCCGACTAAAATCAAACTTATTAAATTTAGTAAGAGGGCAGCGGTATCTGTGGACCTTGAAGAGAGTGAGGCTCACTAACAGGGTGGGTAGAATTTTTCGGAATGGAGCCACAGCATTCCTCACAGCCCTCTCATGTTCTCAGTTCTCAGTTCATAGACACCGTGCGCAGCTTGTGAGCAGGGCACTCAAGAGGAGTCAGCGGTATCTTCGACTCCTCCCACTAAATTCAAATCCAAAGTGGAAACATCAGGGATGGACCCTCTAGCTCCTATGATTGCTCCACCAGTGGAGGATAGTATGGGAGATCAAGGAGCTAGAAGGAAGGTTCTGCCGAAAGGGGTACCAAAATTAATTAGGATATCCAGTAGTGGGAAAGTGAAGAAATCCTTCCTGAAGTAAAGAGACAGAATGAGTAGCTTTTCTGAGGGTGAGACAGCAGGAGGATACGGGGTGGTCGATCCTGATATTGATAGTATTATTAGGTCAGAGCAGTACAGAACGGATTCCCCGGAGGCAATTCCTTTGCAGGAAGCTGCCTACTCCACATCTGGTATTAGGTCCCGTAGCAGGTGTAAGTAATCCCTGGGCCACAGACGTCCACACTGTAATGCAACCTGGTCCGACGGCAGCTCAGAGACCCATATTAAGAATTCAAAAAGGGGAAATAACTCTGGAGAAAGATAAGGAGGAGGAGGATCTTAAAGCTTGGCTAGACATGCCATTCTGAGAGCGGACTTTTCCTCGATTTGGTTGGAGAGGGTATAGAGCTGTTAGACCTGATCAGTGCTAGAACTGTGGGGAATTAGGACATTTGAGCCGATCGTGTCCTGTGAGAGAATACCGAGAAGGAAGGGGGCAAAGATGTGGGCCATGGGGTTTCAGAAATCAGTGGATCCCGAGAGGTTACCGGGACACTTGGGACCACGAGGGCAGAGGAAGAAGACACTGGCGAGGAGATCAGGGGGCAGCGACATTCTGGCAACCGAACCCATTCTGCTAGCCCTGACCTGCCAGCAAATACAACATATGAAATCTGAAGGCATCCTCACATGGCCCAAAAATAACAATAAAAACTAGAAAGAACATCACCCCCTTCCAAATCCTATGACGAGAGACACAAAGAATCTAATTGGAATCGATAAACCTCACTAAAAGGAAGGACTACGAAAAAGGAAACATAGTAACTGGTGGCAACGTGAATGGGAACTAAGAAGAACTGAAATGGCACAAGGTAGAGAAGGAACAAACTTATTGTACAGGAGGTATGGGAGTGGGGAAAGGAACTATTGTATTAACTTGTTACTAAGTTTGTGCCTGCTGGTCAGTATAATCGACAACATACTATCTGGGGAGTGAGGTAAGGAATATACAGACCCCTTGAGAACAGGCAGAAGATAGCTCAGGTAATATAGCTCCCCAGAAAGAGGAACCAACAAGAATAAGGAAATGATACTGTCCTGTCCCTTTAAGACAGACTTGGGAAGGCCAACAGATAGAGAAGGCTGCTCCTCAGTATCCCTACTCCTTTGAAACTGACATCAATGAAGAAGAAAAAGATACCTACCCTAGTGCCCAACTTTAACATCATCTAGCTTTTGACACCAGTGAAGGAAAGGAGAGTAACATTATCCAAGCTTTCCTAAAGAAACAACACAGACAACCTATAACAACTATTGGGACAAGCTCCACTTTAAAGAAATGAATCTGAATTTGAAAATAGACACTCCTCTGTGGTTTGGGGCAAAACACCTACTTTGCGTCTAACTTATGATTATTAGAAATAAATTGATAATATTTGAATTTGGTCTCCAAATTGCATGGTAATCAATTGGAAAAACTTTAAAGTTTGAGATTTGGAACCGACTTGTGAGATTTGGATAAGGAATATTTGGAGTTTGATTATTAATTGATATTGTTATTGTCTCATCCCCAGACAGGCAGCCAAACATGGGAAGGATTATTCAGAGAACATCAGGAAGGATGGAACAAGGGAAAATCTGGTAACATCGAAATTATTCAGGGAACATGAGAGTTGGAATTGGAAATAGTCAAAAGAGGAACTGTGAACAGCAAGACTTCCCTTTAAGAGACCAGGCTAGAAAGCACTCAGTGGATAGGAAACTAGTATAAGAGAGAACCCCTATGGACTGAGAGCCGAGCCAACACACTAAGGAAGAAATACTGGAGGAGGTCTACCGAATTAGAAGGAGAAACTTGAATGGGTGTTGAGATGTCAATCAATGTATTTGACCAATGGATCTAAATTGTTTAACCTTGATAGTAAAGCTTCTATTATCAAGGTGGAAAGAAATTGTCCCTAGAATTGGCATTCTTAATTGGATTTATAATGAAATTAACAACATATGGAAAATGATTGATTAAATTTGAACAGCTGGGAATTGGGGTACTAGTGGGGTACCGCAGGGCTCAGTGCTGGGACCCCAGCTTTTTACAATATATATTAATGATCTGAATGAGGGAATTGAAGGCAATATCTCCAAGTTTGCGGATGACACTAAGCTGGGGGGCAGTGTTAGCTGTGAGGAGGATGCTAGGAGACTGCAAGGTGACTTGGATAGGCTGGGTGAGTGGGCAAATGTTTGGCAGATGCAGTATAATGTGGATAAATGTGAGGTTATCCACTTTGGTGGCAAAAACAGGAAAGCAGACTATTATTTAAATGGTGGCCGATTAGGAAAAGGGGAGATGCAGCAAGACCTGGGTGTCATGGTACACCAGTCATTCAAAGTAGGCATGCAGGTGCAGCAGGCAGTGAAAAAAGCGAATGGTATGTTAGCTTTCATAGCAAAAGGATTTGAGTACAGGAGCAGGGAGGTTCTACTTCAGTTGTACAGGGTCTTGGTGAGACCACACCTGGAGTATTGCGTACAGTTTTGGTCTCCAAATCTGAGGAAGGACATTATTGCCATAGAGGGAGTGCAGAGAAGGTTCACCAGACTGATTCCTGGGATGTCAGGACTGTCTTATGAAGAAAGACTGGATAGACTCGGTTATACTCTCTGGAATTTAGGAGATTGAGAGGGGATCTTATAGAAACTTACAAAATTCTTAAGGGGTTGGACAGGCTAGATGCAGGAAGATTGTTCCCGATGTTGGGGAAGTCCAGGACAAGGGGTCACAGCTTAAGGATAAGGGGGAAATCCTTTAAGACCGAGATGAGAAAGACTTTTTTCACACAGAGAGTGGTGAGTCTCTGGAACTCTCTGCCACAGAGGGTAGTTGAGGCCAGTTCATTGGCTATATTTAAGAGTGAGTTGGATGTGGCCCTTGTGGCTAAGGGGATCAGAGGGTATGGAGAGAAGGCAGGTACGGGATACTGAGTTGGATGATCAGCCATGATCATATTGAATGGCGGTGCAGGCTCGAAGGGCTGAATGGCCTACTCCTGCACCTAATTTCTATGTTTCTATGTTTCTATGTTTCTATGAATTCCACAGGATTTGGAATAGAATTGTGTTATCGGCCACAATGCTGTGGAATAAGAAGGGTGAGATGAACAATGAAATTTAGAATATTAAATTGAAGGCTGAGACTGAATTTGGTTGATTTGAAACATTTTTCATGGTTTGCTTTAAATCAGAGTCATGCCTGTAAGGAAATCTGGACTGAGCCCAGCTGAAATTTATTTGAGAAACCATCGTCAGATATACATATTATAACATCGTGTGAATACAGAGAGAGCTGATTAGTGTTGATCTTAGGATAGTGAAGAGTATATTATAGAACAGAACAGTAATAAGAGTACAGTGCTAGAATACAATATAATAGAACAGAATATTGAAATATTTGGACAGGTACATGGATCGGGTAGGTTTAGAAGAATATGAGCCAAATGTAGGCAAGTGGGACATAATTACTCCAATCACATGCCCAAAAGGTAATGGCAAGAAGTGGTGGAGAAAGCTAACATAGATTCATATAGACATACAATGTGGAAACAGACCATTCATCACAACTTGCTCACACTGACCTACATGCCCTATCTACACTAGTCCCACCTGCTCGTGTTTGGCCCAGATCCTTCTAAATCTATCCTATCCATGTACCTCTGACATTGCATTGAATTGCATAGGGTATTCATTCATTGCAATCCCTGTGTCCATTTTCGTGGAATATCCAGTTTAGTCCCAATTGTAGTAACAAGGAAAGCAGATGCCGGTTTACCAAAAAAATGAGGAAAAGTGCTTGAGTAGCTCAGATCAGGCAGCATCTCTGGAGAACATGGATAGGTGACGTCCCAACCTGACATCGCAACATTAGTATCTGTGGAACATTTTCTAAATAGATGTCAATGAGCTGTGAAGCAGCCCTTGAGGGCCATGCCTCTTATTGTGTTCAGATAGAAATATAGAAACATAGAAACATAGCAAAAATTGGTGCATAGCAGGCCATTCGACTCTTCAAGCCAGCTTGCTATTCAATATGATCATGGCTGATCATTTAAAATCATGTACCCCGTTTCTGCTTTTTCCCGGTAACCCTTGATTCCTTTAGCCCAAAGAGCTAAATCTAACTCTCTCTTGAAAACATCCAGTGAATTGGCGTCCACTGCCTTCTGTGGCAGAGGATTCCACTGATTCACAACTCTTTGGGTGAAAACCTTTTTCCTCATCTTAGTACTAATTGGCCTACTCCTTATTCTTAAACTGTGACCCCTGGTTCTGGATTCCTCCAACATCGGGAACATTTTTCCTGCATCTAGCATGTCCAATCCTTTAAGAATTTTATATGTTTCTATAAGATCCCTTCTTATTCTTATAAATGTCAGTGAATACAAGCCCAGTGAACCCATTCTTTCATCATATATCAGTCCCGCCATCCCGGGAATTAACCTGGTGCAAAGAGTTGTGAATCAATGGACTTCTCTGCCACATAAGGCAGTGGAGGCCAATTCACTGGATGTTTTCAAGAGAGAGTTAGATTAAGCTCTTTGGGCTAAAGGAATCAAGGGTTTGGGGGGAAAAGCAGCAATGGGGTACATGATTTTAAATGATCATCCATGATCATATTGAATAGCAAGCTGACTCGAAGAACCAAATGGCCTGCTCCCCCAATAGCAATAATGTCCTTCCTCAAATTAGGAGACCAAATTTGCACACAATACCCCAGGTGCGGTCTCACCAGGATCCTGTACAACTACATAGTCAACAAAATAGAGAGAGTACAGAGGAGATTTACTAGAATGTTGCCTGGGTTCCAGCAACTATGTTACAGAGAAAGGTTCAACAAGTTAGGTCTTTATTCGTTGGAGCGCAGAAGGTTAAGGGGGGACTTGATTGAGGTATTTAAAATGATGAAAGGGATAGACAGAGTTGACGTGGATACGTTTTTCTCATTGAGGGTAGGGAAGATTCAAACAAGAGGGCATGACATGAGAATTAAGGGACAGAAGTTTAGGGGTAACGTGAGGGGGAACTTCTTTACTCAGAGGGTGGTGGCTGTGTGGAATGAGCTTCCAGCAGAAGTGGTGGAGGCAGGATCGATTTTAACATTTAAAATTAAAGTGGATAGGTATATGGACGTGAAGGGAATGGAGGGGTATGGTCTGAGTGCAGGTAGATGGGGCTAGGGGAAAACAAATGGGCGGCACGGACTGGAAGGGCCGAGAGGGCCCGTTTCCATGCTGTAATTGTTATATGGTTATATGGTTACAGTAGGACCTCTTTGCTCCTAAACTCAAATCCTCCCTCAATGAAGGCAAACATGCCATAAGCTTTCTTCACTGCCTGCTGTACCTGTATGCTTACTATCAGTGACTAATGTACAAGCACACCCAGGCCTCATTGCACCTCCCCTTTTCCACTGACACTGATAATTCCTGTTCTTGCCACTAAAGCATTATCTATCATGCATCTGCCCACTCACCCAACCTATCCAAGTCACCTTACAGCCTCATAGCATCCTCCTCACAGCTCACACTGCCACCTAGCTTGGTGTCATCCGCAAATTTTGAGATGTCACATTTAATTCCCTTGTCTAAGTCGTTAATATATATTGTAAATAAGTGGCATCGAGCCTTCGGCACTCCACTAGTCACTGCCTGCCATTCTGAAAAGGACTCGTTAATTCCTACTCTTTGCTCCCTGTTTGCCAACCAGTTTTCTGTCCATGTCAATACTCTATCCCCAATATTATGTGCTCTAATTTTGCATTCTAATCTCTTGTGTGGGACCTTGTCAAAGACTTTTTGAAACTCCAAATACACCACATCCACTGGTTCTCCCTTATCCATTCTACTTGTTACATCCTCAAAACATTCCATAAGATTAGTCAAGCATGATTTCCCCATCATAAATCTATGTTGACTTTGACCGATCCTGTCACTGCTTTCCAAATGCGCTGCTATAACATCTTTAATAATCAACTCAAGCATCTTCCCGACTACTGACGTAAGGCTAACTGGTCTATAATTCCCCATTTTCTCTCTCCCTCCTTTCTTAGAATGAGTTACATTGGCTACCCTCCAGTCCACAGGAACTGATCCAGGGTCAAGGGAACATTGGAAAATGATCACCAATGCATTTGCGATTTCTAGGGCCACCTCCTTGAGTACTCTGGGATGCAGGCCATCAGGCCTTGGGGATTTATCTGCCTTCAGTCCCAACAGGTTATCTGACACCTTTTCCTGACTAATGTGGATTCCCTTCAGTTCCTCCTTCCCACTAGATCATCGATCCCCTAGTATTTCTGGGAGATTGTATGTGGCTTCCTAATGCCCCTGTCCCACTTAGGAAACCTGAACGGAAACCTCTGGAAACTTTGCGCCCCACCCAATGTTTCCGTGTGGTTCCCGGAGGTTGCCGGAGATTTTTGTCCTCTGGCAGCCACCTACAACTAGCATCGCAATTACCGATTTCTAACACGGAAAGCACTTTCGACCATTAGGGAGACTGACAAAAACCTCCGGGAACGACCAGGAACCTCCGGGAACCGCACGGAAACCTTGGGTGGAGCGCAAAGTCTCCAGAGGTTTCCGTTCAGGTTTCTCAAGTGGGACAGGGGCATTAGTAAAGACAGAACCAAAGTACCCATTTAACTGTTCTGCTATTTCCTTGTTTCCCATTATAAATTCATCTGGCCCTGATTGTAGGGGACCTATATTTCTCTTCAATCATCTTTTCCATATAACCATATAACCATATAACAATTACAGCACGGAGACAGGCCCTCTCGGCCCTTCCAGTCCGTGCCGACCATTTGTTTTCCCCTAGTCCCATCTACCTGCACTCAGACCATACCCCTCCCATTCCCTTCACGTCCATATACCTATCCATTTTCCTTTTTACATATCTAAAAAATCTTTTACAGTCAGGCTTTATATTTTCCGCAAGCTTTCTTTCATGCTCTTTTTTCCCCCTCTTAATTAATCCCTTTGCCCTCCTCTGTAGAGTTCTAAATTTCCTCCAGACTGGGTTGCTGCTTCCTCTGGCCAATTTATATGCCTTTTCCTTGGATTTAACACTATCCTTGACTTTCCTTGTTAGCCACGGTTGAGCAGCCTTCCCTGTTTTATTTTTTCACCAGACAGGGATGAAGAATTTTTGGAGTTCATCCAAGCGGCCTTTAAATCTTTGCCATTGCATCTCCACTGTCAACTCTTTAAGTATAATTTGCCAGTCTATCCTAGCCAATTCCTGTCTCATACCTTCAAAATCTCCAAAGTTCAGGATCCTAGTCTCTGAGTTAACAGTGTCAATCTCTATCCTAATGCAGAATATTATGGACACTGTTGCCCAAGGGTCTTTGCACAACTAATCCTTCCTCATTACGCAATACCCAGTCTAGGATGGCATGGCCTCCAGTCGGTTCCTCCACATATTGGTTTAAAAAACTGTATACATTCCAGGAAATCCTCTTCCTCAGTGCTGTTACCAATTTGGTTGGCCAAATCTATATGTAGATTTAAGTCACCCATGATATCTGCTGTATCTTTGCTACACGCGTCGCTAATTTCCTGCTTGATGCTATCCCCAACCTCCCTACTGCCGTTTGGTGGTCTATATACAACTCCAACGAGCGTTTTATGCCCTTGGTTATTTCACAGTTCTACCCATACCGATTCTACAGCATCCAAGCTAATGTCTCTCCTTGCTATTGCATTAATCTCCTGTTTAACCAGCAATGCAACCCCACCTCCTCTTCCTTTCTGTCTATTCTTCCTGAATATTGAATTCCCCTGCATGTTTAGCTCGCAGCCTTGGTCACCCTGTAGCCATGTCTCCGTAATGTCAACTATGTCATATTCCTTAACTACCAATTGTGCATTCAATTCATCCACCTTATTACGAATGCTCCTCGCATTAAGGCACAAAGCTTTCAGGTGCTTTTTTCCTATTTCCCTCCTACCTTTTGCTTCTGTCCTCCTTTTATGGCCCTCTGTCTCCTTGCATTGATTCCTATCTCCCTGCCCTGTTAGTTTAAACGGGACCTTTCCTACACTCTCTTTCCCGTTAACTGCATGCATAAGCTTCCATGTCGTTGACTCCACCCCCCCCCCCCCCACTGTTTAAAGCCACCCGTGTAGCACTTGCAAATCTGCCTGCCAGAATGTCAATCCCCCTCCAATTGAGATGCCCCCTGTCCCTTCTGTACAAGTCACCCCTGCCCATGTTGTCCACAACTTGCAAGAACTCATAAACTGTGAAGGCTTGCTCTTCAATTGAGTATGCATTTTGTTATGCATCTTATTCTCATAATACATGGGCAATAGTCTGCACTGCAAATTTACTGAAGCTGTTAAGGAACTTCTAAAATTTTGGGTGTCCATTTTACCTATGAGAACCCCTGTCAAATTTAGGTTTTGAAAGATGGTCTCGTTGAAGAAAAGAACACCCAGAATATGTAGGAAGGATCTGCAGATGCTGGTTTTTAAACTTCTCTCCAGAGATGCTGCCTGTCCCGCTGAGTTACTCCAGCATTTTGTGTCTAACACCCAGAACGTTACATCTCCTGCACTGCATTTCCTTTATTAATCCATCTTGCTTATAACTTGCATTATATTTGTATCAAATAATTTTTCATCTCATTATTTTCACAAAATTAGTTCAATTATATGGAAATCACTCTCAGTCATTCTGCTAACAGGAAGTTCAAAGTTAACTGCTTCTTCTGTTCATAATGATACATTTGAAGGAATTGCTTTTTGATGAATTATCTATGGGGTGTTTTGTGGTTTTAGACATATTTTTTAATATTTTAAATGTGGAGCCACCGGAGGCCTTTGTCTTCGTCAATTGAAGTGCAATGAACTGTGTACTCAGCTACTTTCACCAAAAGGAACTCTTCCACTGTTGCTGTCTTGTGACATCTCTACTGTAGCGAAACAGATGTTGAAAGGAAATTCTATGTTGATTCTTTGCTTGTTTTTAACAAATCCCTGAAATTTAACTCCCAAACTTTGTACATGTGCACCAACCTGTCTTCCCTAATTGGCTTAAGTTGCTGATCAAATGGTGAAAGGGCAGCGCAGTAACTGCTGTGACTTAGCTTTGAATCTGAACGTGAATGATAAGTTGAATTTTGATTCTCTTTGGCAAGAGGCATCAAAGCAAATTGATTGTTGACAGGCTTCATTGAATATGGGATATTGGAAATAATACATAGGATAAAAGGCCTGGGGTGCTGGCTGATTCTTTGTGATATAGTGCACTAGAACAAATTTTATTTAATATTTAAGCTGTGCTGAAATTTCTTTCTGAATGGTTTAAGGCTCTCGAGACCTGAACATGTTTTTACAGTTCCTATCTATGTGGTATTGTTTGTTCCCATGGCACTCAATTATCTAATTTACACTGCACATTTTTTTCATGTGTCTCCTTTTTGTGCATCCGGTTTCTGACTTTGATTGGCTTCATATGCAAAACCTCCATTATTGACTCATTCTGGAGATCAGTACTTGTTCAATGATTAAAGTAGTAGCTCACCACATTTTATCACAGTCATCACCATTGCCAATTACACAAGTTCTTTATTTTGATGTTGAGGTGTAATATTCAGAACACACTGCTTTAAAACTGTAAGGGTGTTGAATATTCAGGGTATTAGGGAAGAAATATTAACAGAGATATTGACCAGTAACAAATGAACAGATAGGAACTCAAAAACACAAGCAAAGTGAAAGCATTGTACACCCATTGCATCATATTTATACCTGACTAGACTAAGTGGGACCTGTTGGGTCCCAGTCACATGGGAGGTCTGGTCTCCCAACACAACCCATTCCCCAATGCAATATTCCACCATGGTGTGGGGGAGGGGGGTTGTGGTGCGGGGGGGGGGAGGGGTGTGTGTGGGGGAGGCGGGGGGGGGGGGAGGGTGTGGAGGGAGGGGGGGTGTGGGGGGGGGGGGTATATGGGGGAGGGGGGGTTGGGGAAGGGGTGTGTGGTGGAGGGGGGGTGTGGGGGAGGTGGTGTGTGTGGAGGAGGGGGATGTGTGGGGGAGTGGAGGTGTGTGGGGGAGGGGGTGTGTGGGAGAGGGGGTGTCTGGAGGGGGTATGGGGGGAGGGGTGTGTGGGGGGAGGATTGGTGTGCGGGAGGGGGGAGTGTGGGGAAGGGGGGTGTGTGGGGGGAGGGGGGTGTAGTGGGGGTAGGGGAAGTGTGTATGTGGGAGGGGTGTGTGGTAGGGGGGACAGGGGTGTGGGAGGGAGGGTGAGGGGGGTGTGGAAAGGGGATGCAGGTGTGGGCGGTGGGGTAAGGGCGGTGTGGGATTTGGGTAGGGGGGTGAGGTGGGGTCTCCAGGACCTGGCTCCAGACTCACTCAGCAGCTCCCAGCCCCGGATGCACTCATCAGCCCTGGCTCGTCGCCGGCTAACACAGCTCCCGCCCGCAAACACAGCTCCCACCCGCGCAGCGCTCTTTCAGCTTTATTCTCGCTGTCGGTGATTGACAGCGGGTATCAGAAGGGGTTTCGCCGAACCGGTAAATGACAGAGGAATATTTCACCGATCGGAATAAAACTTGATGCACTGACAACACAGGAGAATGGCGAGTTTGGTAGCGAAAAATTGTAGCGATATCTGGTATCGCTTTTGCACAAATTTAAGAAAAACACAAACCATAAGAGGACAAGATGAGAGTTTTAAAGTATATTAGACCAAGGGGTACCCGTAGGGTCCCGTCCCCTCAACAAGCGGTTGCGGTGGGGGGCAGGGGTTGGCCTGCAGCGTAACACACACACACTAACCACCCCTCATACTCACTAACTACCCTCCACACACACACACACACCACCCTCCATGATATTATATTAATATTATTCATTCGCTACTTTTAACCCGTCCCCACCCTATCCACTCACGCAAGGCCTCCAACTCGCAGGCGCGGTTAGAAAGGGAGGGGATAGAGAGAGAGGGACACAGAGGCACAGATAGGGTAAGACTAAGGAGCTGATTGTAAACTTCATGAAAGGATAGTTGGGAACCTATCACCGACAGGACAGCAGTCGAGAAAGTCAATAGCACCAAGTTCCTGGGAGTGCATATCTCTGAGCATCTGTCCTGGGCCAAGCACATTGATGCAGTACAAAGAAATCTCATCAATACCTCTATTTTCTTAGAAGATTGAGGAGTTTTGATGTCACTGAATACTCTATCAAATTTCTACAGGTACAGAAAGTAGAGAGTATATTGACTGCGTCCAGGACAGATTCACGCACAGTCATTTCAAGCTGCCAATTCTCCCCATCAACCCACCCAACAACATATTTTGCATGTCCAAAAAATGTTCACTGCCAAATTCCAATTATTGGTATTGATTTGAGTTTATTTGTATTGGTGTTAGTTTATTATGGCCACATGTACTGAGATACTATTTAAAACTTTGGTTTGTGTGCTATCCAGGTAAAAAATCAATACACAAGTACAATCATACCATGCAGAATATATTGTTAAAGGAAGTTGACGATCTTAACTTCTAATGTTGTCATTGTGGAGTTTAAAGAGAGAAAGTGCAGTTAAAAGAGAGACTGCAATGGCTGCAACAATCGAGAATTGGGAACTATCATTCCTAACCTAACAAACCTCTAAGGGTGAGAGAATGATCATTTAGGTGAAAGAAGTTAAGGATAAATTTCAACACTTAGAATATTGTAAATCTTCCTGAGCAAACATCTTCCTCTGAGAGCCGAGGATGCTGTGTAGTGAATGGTATTCATGCTGTATATTAACATCAAGAGAATCAGAGGGAGAGGGGTGGCCTTGAAGTCACCATAAGATTATTGCATGGCAGAACAGTTTTATAACTTCTAGTTATTTTATATTTTGGAAGAAAAGTTGTAGAAGAGCCAAAACGTTTTATTCCCTGTTGCCCCCAAAGGGCAATAGTCAATTGATCATGCCTACAGTGGTAGCACAGCTGAAGTGTTAAAAACAAATTTCTTCCAAAATGTGATATAATTAATTAACTCAGACAACCAAGCCACCTTGGGTCATAAGTCAGGTGCCAAGAGTCAAGATTGATTATTTATGGTATGTAGTGGCTACATTGAGGACATATCTAAAAAACCTATTAAACCGAGTACATTAAATATATACTCAGAAAAGCTCCACGAGTTTAACATTTTGAAAGCTCATTGTTAAATTGCCTGGATGTAACATCTACAGTCTATTGAAATGCTTTTTTTCAAAATCCATTTGCTCTGTTGTTATTAGTTCTTATCTAACTAATTGTCAGAGGAATGCTTAAACACATATCCATTAGGCATAACATGAATAGCTAGTGGGAGCATGAATTATAACTTGAGTTAGCACCTTCTGTGGCACGTTCAACACAGATTCTTAGCTTCTGTCAGGAAGGGAAATATGGTTTAAAAGAAACAAAGCAGATTACACAGTATTTTTGTCAGGGAAAACATGGAAGTAATGGATGGCGTTGGCAAGGTTGCAATAATTTTGCGCGCATTAAGATTTTTTATGGGAATTGCTGCTTCGCACTGATCTATGCAATTTTTAATCCTTAGTTCCCACTGAAGCAGCACAGACTGTGGAGTTTGATGCACAGCACCAACTGTCACAGAACATTAGTTTAATTATTAAACATATCATTGACTTCCTACAGCTGCAATTGTTTTCAACCACAACAGGGTAGACAAATTCCTTTCTGGGTAAAGCATTTAGGAAACTTATAGTCATTAAATAAAATGTGTACCATTTTATTATTCTGCTAGGAATGCAATAATTATATTACTTAGACATAATTTCCCTTATGCTGATATGCATGATTTTTAAATTGATTTCTCATTTATAATTCCAGGGCTCCTGTGCTGTCAGACATTCTATCTTTCAGTTTAGACATTAAACTGAGACCTGGTTTGCTCTTGGAACGGATCTCATGACATTAGTTAGAGGAGCAGACAAGTTATTGCTGATGCCTTGACCAATATTCTTCCATCAATCATAGCTTATTGAACAGGTTATTGAGCTTCTAGCATTGTCAACCAAATCTACCTACTTCCACTATCTCTTTTACTTGTTAAAAAACTGATTGCCATTGAAAAAGCCTTATCAACCCAAGAAATGTGGGTTTGGCAGATAGTGCTTTGGCAGATAGTGGCAGATAGTGCTTCAATGAACAACCTAGAAAATTAGAAACATAGAAATTAGGTGCAGGAGTAGGCCAGTCGGCCCTTCGAGCCTGCACCACCATTCAATATGATCATGGCTGATCATCCAACTCAGTATCCCGTACCATTCCTTGTCTCCATACCTCCTGATTCCCTTAGCCACAAGGGCCACATCTAACTCCCTCTTAAATATAGCCAATGAACTGGCCTCAACTACCCTCTGTGGCAGAGAGTTCCAGAGACTCACCACTCTCTGTGTGAAAAAAGTCTTTCTCATCTCGGTCTTAAAGGATTTCCCCCTTATCCTTAAGCTGTGACCCCTTGTTCTGGACTTCCCCAACATCGGGAACAATCTTCCTGCATCTAGCCTGTCCAACCCCTTAAGAATTTTGTAAGTTTCTATAAGATTCCCTCTCAATCTCCTATATTCCTAGAGAGTATAAACCGAGTCTATGCAGTCTTTCTTCATAAGACAGTCTTGACATCCCAGGAACCTTCTCTGCACTCCCTCTATGGCAATAATGTCCTTCCTCAGATTTGGAGACCAGAGCAATACTCCAGGTGTGGTCTCACCAAGACCCTATACAACTGAAGTAGAACCTCCCTGCTACTATACTCAAATCCTTTTGCTATGAAAGCAAACATACCATTCACTTTCTTCATTGCCTGCTGCACCTGCATGCCTACTTTCAATGGCTGGTGTTCCATGACATCCAGGTCTCGCTGCATCTCCCCTTTTCCTAATCGGCCACCATTTAGATAATAGTCTGCTTTCCTGTTTTTGCCATCAAAGTGATAGCCTCACATTTACCCACATTATACTGCATTTGCCAAACATTTGCCCACTCACCCAGCCTATCCAAGTCACCTTGAAGTCTCCCAGCATCCTCCTCACAGCTAACACTGCCCCCCAGCTTAGTGTCATCCGCAAACTTGGAGATATTGCCTTCAATTCCCTCATCCAGATCAGTAATATATATTGTAAATAGCTGGGGTCCCAGTACTGAGCCTTGCGGTACCCCACTAGTCACTGCCTGCCATTGTGAAAAGGACCCGTTTACTCCTAATCTTTGTTTCCTGTTTGCCAGCCAGTTCTCTATCCACATCAATACTGAACCCCCAATGCCATATGCTTTAAGTTTGTATACTAATCTCTTATGTGGGACCTAGTTGAAAGCCTTCTGGAAATCCAGATACACCACATCCACTGGTTCTCCCCATCCACGCTACTAGTTACATCCTCGAAAAATTCCACAAGATTCGTCAGACATGATTTACCTTTCGTAAATCCATGTTGACTTTGTCCAATGATTTCACAACTTTCCAAATGTGCTGCTATCCCATCTTTAATAACTGACTCTAGTAGTTTCCCCACTACCGATGTTAGACTAACTGGTCTGTAATTCTTCATTTTCTCTCTCCCTCCCTTCTTAAAAAGAGGGGTTACGTTTGCGACCTGCCAATCCTCAGGAACTACTCCAGAATCTAAAGAATTTTGGAAGATTATCACTAATGCATCCACTATTTCCGGAGCTACTTCCTTAAGTACTCTGGGATGCAGCCTATTTGGCCCTGCGGATTTATCGGCCTTTAATCCATTCAATTTACCCAACACCACTTCCCGACTAACCTGGATTTCACTCAATTCCTCCTTTGACCCGCGGTCCCCTGCTATTTCCAGCAGATTATTTATGTCTTCCTTAGTGAAGACGGAACCAAAGTAGTTATTCAATTGGTCCACCATATCCTTGTTCCCCATGATTAACGCACCTGTTTCTGACTGCAAGGGACCTACATTTGTTTTAACTAATCTCTTTCTCTTCACATATCTATAAAAACTTTTGCAGTCAGTTTTTATGTTCTCTGCTAATTTCATAATCTATTTTTCCTTTCCTAATTAAGCCCTTTGTCCTCCTCTGCGGGTCTCTGAATTTCTCCCAGTCCTCTGGTATGCTGCTTTTTCTGGCTACTTTGTACACATCATCCTTTGCTTTGATACTATCCCTGATTTCCCTTGTTATCCACGGATGCATTACCTTCCCTGATTTATTATTTTGTCAAACTGGGATGAACAATTTTTGTAGTTCATCCATGTAGTCTTTAAGTGTCTTCCATTGCATATCCACTGTCAATCCTTTTAGAATTAATTGCCAGTCAATCTTGGCCAATTCACGTCTCATACCCTCAAAGTTACCTTTCTTTAAGTTCAGAACCATTGTTTCTGAATTAACAATGTCACTCTCCATCCCAATGAAGAACTCAACCATATTATGGTCACTCTTGTCCAAGGGGGCCTGTACAACAAGACTGCTAACTAACCCTTCCTCATTACTCAATGCCCAGCCTAAAATAGCCTGCTCTCTCGTTGGTTCCTCTACATGTTGATTTATATAACTATCCCGCATATATTCCAAAAAATCCTCTTCCTCAGCATCTCTGCCAATTTGATTCACCCAATCTATAACTGTTTTGCCTTTGTCGCACGCATTTCTAATTTCCTGTTTGATACCATCCCCAACTTCACTACTACTGTTAGTTGGCCTATACACAACACCCACCAGAGTTTTCTGCCCCTTAGTGTTTCGATGAGTGACATTGAGTGGATATTTCCTCTCCTATGAGTGACATTTTTGGGTGGATATTTTATCAAGCTCTTGCCTTAGTGGCATAACTATTGGAGTTGCTGCTGAACAGAACCAGTTTCCTGACGAAGCTTGACTACTAATTCAAGAGTCAAGATTCAAGATTCAAGAGCGTTTATTGTCATATGTCCCAGATAGGACAATAAAATTATATATATGCACACATCAATAAACAGATAAAGTGCAATAGGCTGTTATAGTTCAGAGTTTGTTTGAAGTTGTGTTTAATAGTCTGATGGCTGTGGGGGTGTAACTGTTCCTGAACCTGGATGTTGCAGATTTCAGGCTCCTGAACATTCTACCTGATGGCAGTGGAGAGATGAGTGTGTGGCCAGGATGGTGTGGGTCCTTGATGATGCTGGCAGTCTTTTTGAGGCAGCGACTGCGATAGATCCCCTCGATGGTAGGGAGGTCAGAGCCTATGATGGACTGGGCAGTGTTTACAACTTTTTGCAGCCTTTACTGCTCCTGGAAGCTCAGGTTGCCATACCAAGCCACAATGCAACCGGTGAGCATGCTCGCTACTGTGCACCTGTAGTAGTTTGAGAGAGTCCTCCTTGGCATACCGACTCTCCCTAATCTTCTCAGGAAGTAGAGGCGCTGATGTGCTTTCTTTATGATTGCATGTGTTCAGGGACCTGGAGAGATCTTCAGAAATATGCAAGCCCAGGAATTTGAAGTTCTTGACCCTCTCCACCATCGCCCATTGATATAAACGGGACTGTGGGTCCCCATACTACCCCTTCTGAAGTCCACAATCAGTTCCTTGGTTTTGCTGGTGTTGAGAGCCAGGTTATTGTGCTGGCACCATTTGGTCAATTGGTCGATCTCACTTCTATACTCATCCCCATCAGTGATACCTCCCACAACAGTGGTGTAGTTGGAGAACTCGATGATGGAGTTCGCTCTATATCCAGCTACGCTGTCATGAGTATAGAGTGAGTACAGCAGTGGACTGAGCAAGCAGCCTTCAGGTACACCCATGCGGATTGTTATCGAGGATGGCACATTTCCACCAATACGGACAGACTGTGATCTGTGAATGAAGAAGTCGAGGATTCAATTGCAGAGGGATATGCAGAGACCAAGATCTGAGAGCTTGGTAACCAGCTTGGAGTGAATGATGGTATTAAATGCCGAGCTGTAGTCAATGAACAACAGCTTGACTTATGAATTTTTGTTGTCCAAGTGGTCCAGAGCGGAGTGGAGAGCCAGTGAGATCGCATCCACCGTTGATTTGTTGTGGCGGTAAGCGAACTGCAGTGGGTCCAGGTTTTTGTTGAGGTATGAATTGATTTGCACCATGATCAACCTCTCAAAGCACATCATCACCACAGGCGTTAGTGCCACTGGTCGATAGTCATTGAGGCATGTCACCTTGCTCTTCTTGGCCACCAGTATTATTGATGCCATTTAAAGCAGGTGGGAAATTCAGACCTCAGAGGTGATAGGTTGAAAATGCCCGTAAAAACTCCATCCAGTTGGTCCACACAGGTTTTTAAAACACGCCCAGGTATACCATCAGGTCCAGGCGCTTTCCAAGGGTTCACTCCTCTGAAGGATCTTCTGACACCCGCCTCTGTGACTGTGACCAAAATACCATAATGGCGAATGGGGGCTCGGAAAGACACATCAGTGTTCTCCCTATCAAAGCGTGGATAAAATGCATTGCCGAAAACCGTCTCATCCTCCAGCTTGGAGCAGAGGTCCCTTTTGGCCTTTTGATGGCCTTACCAAGGTCGTATCTGGACTTCTTGTAGACCTATATATCTCCAGATCTGGAATCTGGTCTTCAGAAGAATGCGGTTCTCATGGTTCATCCAAGGCTTCTGGTTAGGAAACACTCTGAATTTTTTTGTGGCGATGCAGTCCTTCACACATTTCTTTATGAAGTCTGTAACGACTGTGTCATATTCTTTCAGATCCGTTGCCGAGTCCCTGAACATTGCCCAGTCTACAGACTACAAACAGTCCTGGAGTTGTTCCTCCAGTGCCAGACGGATGTCTGCCTGGGGTGGGATATAGACCACGGTCAGGATGATGGAGGAGAATTCCCTCGGTAATTAGAAGGGACGGTAAATCACCGCAAAATGTTCGAGGTGAGGAGAGCAGGAGTTGGATAGTACTGCCACATCTGAGCACCACGCAGAGCTGACCATGAGGCAGACGCCCCCTCCTCTCCCTTTCCCAGATGCCTGCGTATGGTCCATACGGTGGATGGAGAACCCTTCAGGCTGGACCGCTGGGTCTGGGGAGCTGTGGGTGAGCCATGTTTCTGTGAAATAGAACACAGAGCATACCCTCAGCTCTATTTGGTAAAGCAGCCTTGCCCTTAAGTCCTCCACTTTGTTTTCTAGTGACTGTACGTTGGCCAGTAGGATAATAGGGAGAGGGGGCTGAAGTCCTCTCCGCTTCAGTCATACTTGTAGTCCTGACCAACAACCACGTTTCTGTACTCCATGAAGCCCTCCTTGGTGTTTAACGGTACAGTACTTACAAATCTCTGTGAGGTTGGGGATACCACTGAGATCAGGGATTCCCATACAGTCGGCACCTCCTTATTGCTGTACTTTGGCCAGAAGGTGTAAAACAAAATAATGTTCTTCTGTTTGTGACTTAAAGTTTTATTCACAAAAATGGTGCATTAGACATGCATAGCTCAAGGACTTCATAGAATTGCCAAACACATACGTAGCTTGTTTCCAATGTCAAGAAAATCTTCCTCAAAGCACCATCACGCGTGCAGTTGCTCAAGGAAATGGCAGCCAAGATTATGCACCCTCCTCAGCCCGTTTTGACTAGGTGCGGTTCATGAATCTCTGCTGTACTCTACTATGCTGCAAAGTTTGAAAAGATAAAATAAATTGTCAACTATTTTGAAGAAGAAGAATCTGCTGCAGTCAGGATCGGCAGTGAAGTCCCTCCACCTCGATCTTGTGTCTATTGCTTCCAATTTTGCAAACTTACCACAAGCTATCACTTCCCTTGAGGAAATTGGTGAAATATTAGTGAATAACTTGCAGGTTTTCGACAAAGTAACTAACGATATTCATAAACTTCCTGGCGATGTAGGTAAAGATGTAGAAGGAAAATATGAGAGATTGATTTTAGCTAAGAAGATCTTGAAGAAATAAAAAATATAGCCAAAATTCTCAAAGTTAGTTGTAATGCACAGATATTGACATGACTATAGAGTCTGTAGCTTGTTACGGGTATGCACCAGTGACCTCAGCTGAAGTAGACAGAAGTTTTTTCAATTGAAGCATATTCTTTCTGACAGACGACATAGTTTAACACCAGATAATTTGAAATAAATGCTAGTAATTTTGTGCAACCAGGCAGCTTTGGTCAATTAATGTAGTATACCTTCATATTATCATTTTAAACCATATTTTGGTGATGGAAATAAATGCCTTTTTATGCATTTTTTGTAATTTTATTATACCTATTTCAGTGTTTTATATTGCCTAAATATCCTGGTTCTAATCATAAGAATATCCAGATTTAAGGTACACCATTTCTACCATGCTTAATTCCCATTTTTCATATTTTTCAATATGGATCTATGCTGCCAGTTGATTTGCTTCTGAAGTTTGCACCGTATTCATCAACATTATAACTTGATCTTTACCTTCATTATATATTGCAAATGCAGATTCACAGGGACCTGAAATGTTAACAATTCTTTTTCTCCACACAGATGCTGCTCAACATGCTGAATTCCTCCAGCAAATTATTTGTTGTTGATGTAAAGTTCATCTGCAGGGCTAAATGAAGAAGATATTGAGGTGCACTCAGTATGTAAACAGTGCAGGTAAATATGAACACCAAGCTGTTGTGGAGAAACTGTTCCATCTTCATTGTGAGGACATCTTCCAACATGATCGCGGGTCAAAGGAGGAATTGAGTGAAATCCAGGTTAGTCGGGAAGTGGTGTTGGGTAAATTGAATGGATTAAAGGCCGATAAATCCCCAGGGCCAGATAGGCTGCATCCTAGAGTACTTAAGGAAGTAGCTCCGGAAATAGTGGATGCATTAGTGATAATCTTTCAAAATTCTTTAGATTCTGGAGTAGTTCCTGAGGATTGGCGGGTAGCAAACGTAACCCCTCTTTATAAGAAGGGAGGGAGAGAGAAAACGGGGAATTACAGACCAGTTAGTCTAACATCGGTAGTGGGGGAAACTGCTAGAGTCATTATTAAAGATGGGATAGCAGCACATTTGGAAAGTGGTGAAATCATTGGACAAAGTCAGCATGGATTTACAAAAGGTAAATCATGTCTGACGAATCTTGTGGAATTTTTCGAGGATATAACTAGTAGCGTGGATAGGGGAGAACCAGTGGATGTGGTGTATCTGGATTTCCAGAAGGCTTTCGACTAGGTCCCACATAAGAGATTAGTATACAAACTTAAAGCATATGGCATTGGGGGTTCAGTATTGATGTGGATAGAGAACTGGCTGGCAAACAGGAAGCAACGAGTAGGAGTAAACCGGTCCTTTTCACAATGGCAGGCAGTGACTAGTGATGTACTGCAAGGCTCAGTGCTGGGACCCCAGCTATTTACAATATATATTAATGACCTGGATGAGGGAATTGAAGGCAATATCTCCAAGTTTGCGGATGACACTAAGCTGGGGGGGCAGTGTTAGCTGTGAGGAGGATGCTAGGAGACTGCAAGGTGACTTGGATAGGCTGGGTGAGTGGGTAAGTGTTTGGCAGATGCAGTATAATGTGGATAAATGTGACGTTATCCACCTTGTTGGCAAAAACAGGAAAGCAGACTATTATCTAAATGGTGGCCGATTAGGAAAAGGGGAGATGCAGCTAGACCTGGGTGTCATGGTACACCAGTCATTGAAAGTAGGCATGCAGGTGCAGCAGGCAGTGAAGAAAGTGAATGGTATGTTAGCTTTCATAGCAAAAGGATTTGAGTATAGGAGCAGGGAGGTTCTACTTCAGTTGTATAGGGTCTTGGTGAGACCACACCTGGAGTATTGCGTACAGTTCTGGTCTCCAAATCTGAGGAAGGACATTATTGCCATAGAGGGAGTGCAGAGAAGGTTCCTGGGATGTCAGGACTGTCTTATGAAGAAAGACTGGATAGACTCGGTTTATACTCTCTAGAATATAGGAGATTGAGATGGGATCTTATAGAAACTTACAAAATTCTTAAGGGGTTGGACAGGCTAGATGCAGGAAGATTGTTCCCGATGTTGGGGAAGTCCAGGACAAGGGGTCACAGCTTAAGGATAAGGGGGAAATCCTTTAAGACCGAGATGAGAAAGACTTTTTTCACACAGAGAGTGGTGAGTCTCTGGAACTATCTGCCACAGAGTGTAGTTGAGGCCAGTTCATTGGTTATATTTAAGAGGGAGATAGATGTGGCCCTTGTGGCTAAGGGGATCAGGGGGTATGGACAGAAGGCAGGTACGGGATACTGAGTTGGATGATCAGCCATGATCATATTGAATGGCGGTGCAGGCTCGAAGGGCCGAATGGTCTACTCCTGCACCTAATTTCTATGTTTCTATGTTTCTATGGTTCTATGATATGGGATAGAGTCAAATTAGATATAGTGACTGGAAACATAGTTCAATGAAGAATACTCCAACACAATCTGTTTTGCAGTTTGAGAAATATGTTTGCGAGCAAGGAGATTATAAAGGTCCTGTACTGGACAAGCATTGTCTGAAAACTGAAATCCTGAGATTTTGTCACAGTGATTCACATTTTATTAATATGGCAGTAATTGATGATGAACTGCAGAGGGAGCTGTATGCAAGTTATTTCATCATTGGTGCTGATTTTAGTCTAAATCCTGAGTAAAATGAATGGAGATTTCAGAAATACCAGGAAATGTGCACACTCTGTGGAAGAATTATTCTGGATGAATTGTGCAATAAGGAAATGTGAGTTCCCAAAAGCAGATAGAACAGAATAAAAAGTGCCCCAGGCTTTCAGTCTTGGGTTGTGAGCGATGTGACTATATATAGGTGCAGGATTAGGCCATTTGGCCCTTCGAGCCAGCACCACCATTCATTGTGATCATGGCTGATCATCCCCAATCAATAACCTGTGCTTGCCTTCCCCCCGTATCCCTTGATTCCACTAGCCCCTAGAGCTCTATCCAACTCTCTCTTAAATCCATCCAGTGACTTGGCCTCCACTGCCCTCGGTGGCAGGGAATTCCACAAATTCAAAACTCTCTGGGTGAAAAAGTTTTTCTCACCTCATTCTTAAATGGCCGCCTCTTTATTCTAAGACTGTGGCCCCTGGTTCTGGAAAATTGAAAAATATGGAAAATGACTGGAATTGATCTATATTCTCTGGCGTTTGAGAATATAAGAGGTGATCAATGTCTCCCTAGATTGGGAGACCAGAGTTTAGGGTCACAATCTGAGGATAAGTGTTTGTCAATTTAGAACCGATATGAAGAATTGTGTATCTACCCAGAATTTGGAAATTTCTAACCCCGCGGACTTTTTTGACATGAATGCAATTGAGAGCTATGTTGGCAGAACAAGAAATTGATGGTAAAGTTCAGTCTCAATCTTATTGAACTATACTGGGGGCTTGCAACAGTATTGAGGCACAACCAAGTTGAATGATGGTATCAGTAAAACCCCTGCCCAGTACTGCAGAGTATAACAGTGCTCTTAGGCTCTTTCCTCAGAATAACATGCCCGGTCTACTTAATCTCCCCTGACATGACAAACCTGCCATCCTAAGAAACTGATATTCCCCCCCGATGCAGGAGCTTGATCGCCCCGACGAGGAGGCCTGCCGCCAGCTACGAGAGTAAGATCGTCCCGTCAACGGAAGGTTTGGGGCCCCCAACCACTGGACGTCAAAGAAGGAAGAGATTTGACTTTTTTTCACCTTCCATCACCGTGAGGAATGTGGAGGTGTCACTGTGGTGGATGTTTATGTTAAAGTATATTTTGTGTGTTATGTTGCTTTTTATTGGTCTGATCAAATTCCTCATATATTGCAAAACATACTTGGCTGATAAAGTATGATTATGATTATGATTATGAAAAGTAATTCCTTCAAATTCTGTTCAGCATGAATCCACCTAATTGGAGATAAATGCATGTATTCTTGTACTCAAATTGTCTTGCAACAATTTTTTTTTCTTGCTGATTTTCTGCTGAACATGAACATTAGCCTATAGTGATTTACTACAAGGACAGCCAACCCCCTCTGAACCCAAACATATTTTCAATCTCACCATTTAGCAAATGGAATACACAATAGAAAAATGAAAGGTCCTCAACTTTGATAGAGGAAATGGAAAAGCAGCTTTTCCATTTCCTCTATCAAAGTTGAGGACCTTTCATTTTTCTATTGTTTATTTCATTGGACTTATCCTTGCCCACTCACATTACCTAACGCCTCCTCCACACATTCGCACTGAGTAAGTCTGTATCATCATCAAATGTGGATATATCACTTGATCTTCTAATCCATATCATTGATATAGATAGTGAAATACTGGAGCCCCAGCTCTGATCTCTGCAACAACCCACTGTGATGGACTCCCAACCCCAAACTGTCCTGTTTATTCCTACTCTCTGCTTCCTTTCCATGAACCAAACCACAATTCCACATGTCTAAATGTGTTTAATTATCACTTGCGCAGTATTTTATCAGCAACTTTTTGAAAATTCAAATACATCATATCAACTGGCTTGCCATTATCTTTTCTGATAGTTACATCCTCAGAAAATTCAAGCAGATGTTAATTGTTAATTGTTAATTCAGAAACACGGGTCCTGAACTTAAAGAAAGGTAACTTTGAGGGTATGAGACGTGAATTGGCCAAGATCGACTGGCAATTGATTCTTGAAGGGTTGACAGTGGATATGCAATGGAAGGCATTTAAAGACTGCATGGATGAACTACAACAATTGTTCATCCCAGTATGGCTAAAGAATAAATCAGGGAAGGTGGTGCATCCATGGATAACGAGGGAAATCAGGGATAGTATCAAAGAAAAAGATGAAGCGTACAAATTAGCCAGAAAAAACAGCCTACTAGAGGACTGGGAGAAATTCAGAGACCAACAGAGGAGGACAAAGGGCTTAATTAGGAAAGGGAAAATGGAGTATGAAAGAAAACTGGCAGGAAACATAAAAACTGACTGCAAAAGATTTTATTGATATGTGAAGCGCAAAACATTAGTTAAAACAAATGTAGGTCCCTTGCAGTCAGAAACGGGTGAATTGATCATGGGGAACAAGGACATGGCAGACCAGTTGAATAACTACTTTGGTTCTGTCTTCACTAAGGAAGACATAAATAATTTTCCGGAAATCGCAGGGGATTGCGGGTCAAATGAGATGGAGGAAATGAGTGAAATCCAGGTTAGCCGGAAAGTGGTGTTAGGTAAATTGAATGGATTAAAGGCCGATAAATCCCCAGGGCCAGATAGGCTGCATCCCAGGGTACTTAAGGAAGTAGCCCCAGAAATAGCAGATGCCTTAGTGATAATTTTTCAAAACTCTTTAGATTCTGGAGTAGTTCCTGAGGATTGGAGGGTAGCTAATGTAACCCCACTTTTTAAAAAGGGAGGGAGAGAGAAAACAGGGAATTACAGACCAGTTAGTCTAACATCAGTAGTGGGGAAACTGCTAGAGTCAATTATTAAAGATGGGATAGCAGCGCATTTGGAAAATGGTGAAATCATTGGAAAAAGTCAGCATGGATTTACGAAGGGTAAATCATGTCTGACGAATCTTATTGAATTTTTTAAGGATGTAACTAGTACATTGGATAAGGGAGAAGCAGTGGATGTGTTGTATCTGGACTTTCAGAAGGCTTTCGACAAGGTCCCACACAAGAGATTGGTATACAAACTTAAAGCACACGGTATTGGTGGTTCAGTATTGATGTGGATCGAGAACTGGCTGGCAGACAGGAAGCAAAGAGTGGGAGTGAACGGGTCCTTTTCAGGATGGCAGACAGTGACTAGTGGTGTGCCGCAAGGCTCAGTGCTGGGACCCCAGCTATTTACAATATACATTAATGATTTGGACGAGGGAATTAAATGCAACATCTCGAAGTTTGCGGATGACACGAAGCTGGGGGGCAGTGTTAGCTGTGAGGAGGATGCTAGGAGGCTGCAGGATGACTTGGATAGACTGAGTGAGTGGGCAGTGAGAGGCCACACCTGGAGTATTGCGTACAGTTTCGGTCTCCTAATCTGAGAAAAGACATTCTTGCCATAGAGGCAGTACAGAGAAGGTTCACCAGACTGATTCCTGGGATGGCACGACTTCCATATGAAGAAAGACAGGATAGACTCGGCTTGTACTCGCTGGAATTTAGAAGATTGAGGGGTGATCTCATAGAGACTTACAAAATTCTAGATGCTGGAAGATTGTTCCCCATGTTGGGGAAGTCCAGAACAAGGGGTCACAGTTTAAGAATAAGTGGGAAGTCTTTTAGGACCGAGATGAGAAAATAGCTTTTCACACAGAGAGTGGTGAATCTGTGGAATTCTCTGCCACAGAAGGTAGTTGAGGCCAGTTCGTTGGCCATATTTAAGAGGGAGTTGGATGTGGCCCTTGTGGCTGAAGGGATCAGGGGGTATGGAGAGAAGGCAGGTACAGGATATTGAGTTGGATGATCAGCCATGATCATATTGAATGGCGGTGCAGGCTCGAAGGGCCGAATGGCCTGCTCCTGCACCTAATTTCTATGTTTCTATGTTTCCATGTCAAAAATAATTTTCCTTTCTCTTACCAATCCAATCATTATTTTCCAAATGCCACAACCTTAGTAACAAATTCCAGTTTTTCTTTGCTACCACTAAAGTCAAGGTAGTTGGTCTACAGTTCCTTATTTTCTTTTTTTGTCTCCTTTCTTAAATAGTGAAATCGCTCGCTCCTAGTCTGTTGAAACAATTCCAGGATATGGTTTTGACAATTGAGTACTTTATCTCTTAAGCCACTTTTGTCTGATTTATGTTTTGCATGCTATCCGAGTCTATGTGCCAGAGACGCTGCTGCAAGCAAGATTTTCATTGAACCCGTAACTCACCATCGGTATGGTTATGACAATAAACATGACTTGACTGGGAACCCTCCCTACTTCTTTTTCCAGAATTGAAAAGTGTTTTATACTCTCCCTTGGAGCTCACAATCACCAACCAGGTTGTTGTCAATATCTCTGGCACCTGGAGTAGATAATCAACCATGGTAACGGGAGTTCTATCACCTCACCCACTTGTGGTCTGTTGACATTTTGTTCCTATTACAAACATGATGCCAATGGTTGACATCGATGGAAAGGGTCTTCCTGTGCATAATCTCTCACCCTTTTATGGGGAAGAATCACTTTCTTCTCCCACAATGGGAGCCTGCAGTGAGATGGTGGTGCCATTGATTGCACCATGGATCTTGAGATTTGTATGTTCAATCATTCCTTTCTTCCGCAATGTTTGAGAGTAAACTAGGGTGCATTGAGAGTGATTCATTTTCACTCTGGTACTGTGGCTTTTCAGTCAACATTTTACCTCAGATTGTGGATTTGTTTATTCTTCCACAGATAGAGCAGGAGGTGCCTGATGTGTCAGCTAGGTGGTTAACTTGTGACTTGGTACACTCCACATCTTTATTTCACTCTGGGCAGGAGTGTGCTCCTGAACCTTTGTTCCAAAGTTCTCAGTACCATCCTAAAAATGCTCTTCTGCACTTAAGCAGTCATGAGCAGGAATTTTCAGGAAGGGAATAGAGGATGTTCCGATTTTTAAGAAGGCTCTACCTTTTTCGATTTTGTCCTGACACATCTGACTGGTGGATTTGGATTTAGTAAATATCAGCGAGCTAGGTCTTCCCATCATTAGAAATTGTTGGTTTTGAGCTGAAACCCTGCAGCAGGTTCTATCTGTCTTTGTGTTGCTCCAACTAATCATTGATAGGAAAATCCTCATTTGGCTTGAAGTAGAAACTGCAAGTAAAAAAAACTGCCAGTAATAATAAATCAATCAAAACTACAAAGGAAACAATCACTGCCAAATCATTCACATATCTTTCCAGAATTTTGAAAGGACAACTTTGTGGTTTGATTAGGTGAAATAGCTGCAGACTGTTGTATGGATTGTTTCATGACTTCATCCAAAGTTATCCAAAGTGCAGTGGTCCTTAAAACAGAACAAGAGGAATAAGAACCAGAAGAAAAGGAGGCAATTTTCCCCCTTGAGCCTGCTTCGCCATTCAACAAAATTGTGTCCAGTCTTCTACTTCAGCACCATTTTTCTTGCCCTAGTGCTTTATACCTCGATTTGTCTTTTATCCAGAAATCCCCCGACCTCTACTTTAAATCCATTAAATGATAAAGCCTTCCACAATCTGCCAAGTTAGAGAATCCCAATGATTTGCTGCTCTCTGAGAGAAGAATTTCACCTCCCTTCAGGCTTAACGACTTCAACTTAACCCTAACTTCAGGGCCCAGTGACTGGCAGCTGAAGATGGGCCCATGGTTGGTGCCAGAGGTTGGATGGGCCCGCATGAATGTCGGAGGATGGATGGGCTGAATGAGTGACGGCGGTCAGTTGAGGACACATCGCCAAGAGAAGAAAGAGGGAACTGGTGTGTGGCGGGGGGTGGGGGTTGGGGGGATGGGGCGCCAGGATCAAAGAGGGACCCGGCGTGGAGAAGCCGCTGAGAACAAAGAGGGACACTTCGGAGTGGGGGGGGGGGGGGGGGGGGCGGGGGAATGGTGCGGCGAGAATGAGGAGGGACATTTGGGACTATATTGAACACTTTGTAACTTTGTCGGTGCCCAACGCATGGCGAATCCTCACACACTTTTGTATGATATGGACATTTTGAGATTGTGAGCCAGGAGAAACATTCTCCTGCATCTACCCTATCAAGCCTTGAAAGCATTATTTTTGCCTCAATCCTGAGATGCTGCCTAACTCACTGAATTACTCCAGCACTTTGTATTCTATGTAAGCTCCTAGCATTTGCAATTCCTTGTGTCTGTTGAGCATAGATCTAATCTATTAGTCATCGGATTGCTCAGCTCCATATTTCGGATGCTATTTCCACCATGCTGTGCTCTCTGTTCTGTAACTTCTCCAGAGTGAAGGCATCTGGAGTGCAGGAAACAGGATGTTGTTTCCCATGCCAGGAGTAATGTGCAAAACAGATACCCTTTATTATAGTGATGCTGGAGGAGGTAAAATGCATTGACCAGGGCATCAAGGATAACCAGCAGTCCCTTATTTGAAATAAAGTATAAGGTCATTTATATCCATCTGAGAGAGTGCGTATGCATTTAGTTTGCTGTCCTTTTTGAAAGATAGCACCTCCAATAGTGCAGGACTTTAAATGCAAGATCGAAGTTTTGTGCTCATATCTCTTTGGTGGGACTTAAACACACAGACTATATACCCTTCTTGTCTACAACAGGAATGCTGGGTGGCAACACTGAGACTCAAGAGGCAGTTAATTGCATTTATTGACAAACAGCAGGCTGCTTGTAAAATAGTTAACATTGCCTGCAGCAATGTTACATGTGCTTAGAATGTCATGAAATTTTTCACACTTCCAGTAAATATGGATGCATTTAGAGGAAAGCCATACAAAGACAGATGTCTACAAATTAATTTTCAGTCAATAGTTTGGATGTCACATTGTACTCTGCTTCTAAATTAACTTCCACGGTGTCAATGGAATGTTCACCCTGATGTAAGATGAAGAATTGGGCAGCACAGTGGTGCAGCCGGTGGAGCTGCTGCCTCACAGTGCCAAAGACCCGAGTTCGATTCCGATCTCGGTGGTGTCTGTGTGCAGTTTGCACATTCTACCTGTGATTGCATAGGTTTCCTTCAGATGCTCTGATTTCCTCCCACCTTCCAAACACGTGTGTGTTTGTAAGTTAGTTGCCCTTAGTGTGTCGGGACTGTATATGAAAGTCAGATAGCATAGAACTAGTGTGAACGGGTGATCAAAGGTTGGTAAGGGCCTGCTTCCATGCTTTATCTCTAAACGAAACAATGCAAAATTAAACTAAAGATGGTAAAAAAAAATGCGGCAGGTGCCATCTTCTACTCTCGACATAGCTAGGATTCTCTCCTATGTTTAATAGCTTGTTTTTTTCCCCATTCATCTACAGATTGACATCAGTGACATTAGGGTTGCACCCTTTTATTTTGAAGTGTTCCGATAATGATATGAATGAGATAATTATTTAATTGATTTCAAAAATGTGTATGTATAATTGCAAGAGCTGTTATGCCAATGGATGGTACTGTAATTGTAATGTGTGCCTGTGTGTGCATGCCTTACTTTAAACCCAACCAATGCAGAAAATAACACAAAAAGATATTGGGATTTGCCAAACCACACATGATCAATATATTCAACTTTTTAACTCCACTATTGAGGTGCACGTGCTTCATGTATAATAGATGAATATATGTACTTAATACTGCTATCTGTTATGAAAAATTGTATCATATATGCATATTATTTATAGATTTAACCTTTGCATGGGCTTTCTGACTTTTCTGATCTTCTCAAAGGATCTTGCGTTTTGACATTGCATCAATTTCTTGAAAATGACATGAAATGTTATTTCATTCATACAAAATAACATGAAATAACACAGAGATTTGCCAAAACATACAGAATTGATTTATTCAACTGAATCCCCAGGTCTGTTGGGATCTATCCCCAGTTATTGAGAGAGGCAAGAGAGGAGATTGCAGGGCCATTGGTAAATATCTTTGTATCCTCTCTAGCCGCAGTCACTGGTCTGGAGGGCTGGAGAGTAGCCAATGTTGTTCCTTTGCTTAAGAGCTAATCCAGAAAATTATAGGTTATTGAATCTCGCGTTAATGCAGGAAACTATTGGAAAGGATTATTTGGGCTAGGATTAACACACGAAGAAGGGATAATTAGGGACAGTCACCTTGGCTTTGAATGAGACAGATCATGTCTTACTAAATCAACAATTGGACAGGTACATGGATAGAAACAGTTTGGAGGGACATGGGCCTAATGCGGGCAGGTGGGACTAGTGTAGATGGGGCATTGTGGTCGGCAAGGGTAAATTAGTTCAAAGGGCCCCTTTCCATGCTGTATGACTCTATGATTGAGTTTTTCTGAGGAAGTGCTGAAGGTGATAAATGAGCGTAGTGCAGTTCACGTTCACATTATAGCAGTAGAATTAGGCCATTCGGCCCATTGAGTGCACTCTTCTATTGAATCATGGCTGATCTCTGCCTCCAAATCCCACTTCCCTGCGTTCTCCTCAAAACCCTTGACACCCGTTCTAATCAAGAATGAAGTGAATGTTGTTGACATGAATTTTAGTCAGTCATTTAATACAGTCCCTCATTCTAGGCTGAACCAGAAGATTAAGATGCATGGGATCCATGGTGATATGTTTGCTTGAATTCAGAACTGGTTTACCTGTTGAAGTCAGAGGGTACTGGTGAAAGAGTGCTATTCTGGCTAGGGGTTTATGAACAGTGGTATTCCGCAGGAATCTATGCTCTATTACTGTATCCCTATTCCTATCTGTTCCCTAACATACCCTTTATTATTCTAGGATTGACACTAATTAACCCTCTTCATACTCACACAATGTTATAATATGTATATCTGATAATCATATAAATTTCAGCTAGGTTCAGTCCAGATTTCCCTACAGGCATGACTTTAATTTAAAGCAAACCATGATAAGTGTTCCAATTGAACCAAATTCAGTCTCAGCCTTCAATTTACTATTTCAAATTTCAATGCCCATCTTACCCTTCTTATTCCACAGCATCGTAGCCGATAATGCAATTCCATTCCAATTCCTGTGGAATTCCCAGCTGTTCAAACTTAAACAATCTATTTCCTTTGCTATTAATTTTATCCTAAGGCCAATCAAAAATGCCAAATCCAGGGACAATTTCTTTCCACCTTGATAATATAAGCCGCTTTATCATTAAGGGCCAAACAATTCATATCCATGAGGCAAATATAAATCGGCCCTGCTATTCTCAATACAATTCAAGTTTTTCCCCTACTGTTAAGCAAGTCTTTCCTCCAGTACCTCTTCTTATTTATGTATGCACTCCTCACTATGGTAAATCGTTACTATATTGATTCTCTACTATGTTGGTTCTTTACTCTATTAGCTCTTTCCTATGTTAGCTATGTTTACTATGTTGGCTTTGTTCTCTGTCTGGGGGTTCTCACTTTTATTCTATTGGCTTAGTTCTTTGTCTAGGGGGTTCTCATTTGTACTCGTTCCTAACTTCTGAATGATTCCTTAGACCCCTGTCTCACTGTGCGAGTTGGCCCACGAGTGACCCCGAGTTTTCACTCGTGGTGATCACGTAGCGGGAACGTCGGAACTCGCGCGAGCAACTTATCGACTCGTGGCGCTAACGGCAGGTACTCGGGAAACTTGTTAACTCGTGAAAAAAATCAAACATGTTTGATTTTTTCCACGAGTCAAATTAACTGTTCAAATTAAAAATGGAAACATTTAAACTCGTTGTAATAACGTAGTGGCCCCGTGCGTTTATCTTAGTGTCTCGTGAGTCTACCGTGGGAACTTTAATAATCTGTTCTTTTGCTCGAGTAAAGACTGAACCAAAGATAGACACAAAATGCTGGAGTAACTCAGCGGACCAGGCAGCATCTCTGGAGAGAAGGAATAGAGTCGAGACCCTTCTTCAGACTTACCCGAAATGCCACCCATTCCTTCGCTCCAGAGATGCAGCCTGTCCTGCCGAGTTACTCCAGCATTTTGTGTCTATCTTCGGCCTTTCTGCCACTTGTCCTTTATTACTGAGGCGCCTGCCCCCGTGGCTTCACTCTGTCTCAATGAACGGCTTAAAGACCTGCCGAAGGGGCAAGTCTGGGGTGGTGGGTGGGATGTGTCCACGTGTGATGCTCCATCCACCCCCCCGGGCCGAGAGTGTGGGATTGGGAAGGAACTGCAGATGCTGGTTCACACCGGAGATAGACACACACAATGCTGGAGTAACTCCGAGGGACAGGCAGCATCTCTGGAGAGATGGGATGGGTGAGATTTCGGGTCGAGACCTTACTTCAGACTTCTCCAGAGATCCCGCTGAGCTTAGTCCAGTAGCTGGTGTCTATCCCGGTGGCGGGGGAGCCCGGCTTGGCCGACCCGCCGCCTCTACTTGCCGGTCAGTCCGGTGATCATCGCCCTCCGCCCGGGATGCAGCGGAGGTTTCCATCCGGTGAGTTGTCCAGCGCTCACGGTGGACGAGGGAGGACAGCAATAGGCCAGGTGAATGAATACAGCACATAAATGAGTCGACCTTTAATATTTTTTTGATTTTATGTTTTAATTTACAAGCTGCTTCAAGCGAGGCAAGTTTTATTTTCAGTCCGAAAGAGGGTCTTGACCCGAAACGTCACCCATTCAACGAAAAAGCTGGAGTAACTCAGCGGGTCAGGCAGCAACTCTGGAGAGAAGGAATAGGTGACTTTTCGGGTCGAGATCCTTCTTCAGAAGACGAGCCCTTATCCAAAACGTCACCTTCTCCAGAGATGTTACCTGGCCCGCGTTACTCCAGCTTGTTGCGTCTGCCTTCCGTTTCTGCCCCTAAAGCCTTGGATCGTTGCCCTTTGTGTTGGCGTGGAGGGGGAGGGGGCTATTGTGCTGCTTGAATGCCCCCTGCTATCATAGGGACAGGGAAACACAGCGGCTTTTGAGGCTGGTGGGCAATCACTACCAAAGTGTCTGCCTGCAGTCAGCACTCCTCTCCTACACATGTCTCCCGCGCTAACCATCCCGCAGAGAATGATCCCAGCACCCAAGAGCCTTGTCGGTCCCGGCGGCCGCTCAATGTCAGTCACCCGAGCTGCTTCCTTCCTCTGAAGTGGCGGCCAGTCCTGCTGTCTGTGTGTATCTCTGTGTGTGTGTATCTCTGTCTGTCTGTGTGTATCTGTGTGTGTGTGTGTGTGTGTGTGTGTGTGTGTGTGTGTGTGTGTGTGTGTGTGTGTCTCTCTCTCCCTCTCTGTCTATCTGTTTGTATCTGTGTGTGTGTCTGATGTCGGGTCCCGGCGGCCGCTCAAAGTCACCCGAGCTGCTTCCTTCCTCTGAAGTGGCGGCCAGTCCTGCTGTCTGTGTGTATCTCTCTCTCTGTGTGTGTGTGTGTGTGTGTGTGTGTGTGTGTGTGTGTGTGTGTGTGTGTGTCTGCTGTCGGGTCCCGGCGGCCGCTCAATGTCAGTCACCCGGGGCTGCTTCCTTTTTTAAAATTATTTAAAATAGAGATCCATTGCAAAAAAGTATTTAAAAACATAAAACAACAAGAAATGCTTGGTTACTGGAGGATGCGCATTTTCCCATTGTAGGTCATATCAATAGATGCTGCCGCGCTGAAATAACTCAAAACCACAGGATGGAGATGTATTTTAACATTGTTGCTTTATTAAAACGTACCTTCATTCACGGTTGGCTCAAGAGTAACGGGAGAGGAACTTGCTAACTCAGGAGAGGAACTAGGAACATCGCAGCAATGACATACCCGTGGGAACTCGGTTACACACTTGATCATAAACTTGCAGTCTCGTGCACAGCCACGAGTCTGTCACTCGGGTACCTCGTGGGTCAACTCGCACAGTGAGACAGGGCCATTAGTCCCAGTCTCTTAAAGGGAAGTCCTTCTGTTCACAGTTCCTCCTTAGATCATTTCCAATTATAACTCCAATTCCAATTCACATTTTAATTTTCAAGTTTAATTCCAATTTCAATCCTGATTTTAATTCCAACTCACATATTCCCTAAGTAATTCCATGTTACCAAATCTTCCCAAGTTCCATCCTTCTTGATGCCTTTGAACAATCCTTTCCATCTTTGTCTGCCTTTCTGAGGATGAGATAATAACAATGTCAAACTCCAACTAAGTCAGATTCCATAAGTCTATTCTAAATCTAAAAAATGTTGAAGTCCCTCCAATTCATGACCGTACAATTTCGAGACCAAATCCAAAATTAATACGTTGTTAACGAAGAAACTGCGGATGCTGGAGAATCGAGGGTTACACAAAAAGCTGGAGAAACTCAGCGGGTGCAGCAGCATCTAAGAGGCGAAGGAGATAGGCGACGTTTCGGGTCGAGACCCTTCTTCAGACTGGTCAGGGATCAAGAAAACGAGAGATATAGACAGTGATGTGGAGAGATAAAGAACAATGAATGAAAGATATGCCATATTAATACATTTATTTCTAAAACCCATAATTTAGGCGCAATTCAGGTATTTGACTTCGGAGTCACGTGAGCGACTATGTGAAGAAGGCTGTCCTCACGCATGTGCATCATTACGTCTGACGCGTTGCGCACGGACTGACTGGCAGGCGCGCGGCTCCTGCCAGCGGTAAGTTTTTAAACCGGGAAGGTAAGTTTTAACTTATTTCTAGGGATGTGTTTTGTTTTGCAGGATTGCCTGCTGAATTCGGGGCAAAGTTGGACGGGCCGCAGGAAACCGGTTATGGACCGTGGGGAAATCCCGGTTCGGATGGCGGCCGTCGGGTTCGCTCCCAAGGACAAGGTGGTCAGTGACACCCAGGAGGGGAATGCGTGTGGGGATTCTCTCAGTATGGGCTCCCAGACCGCTATGGTCCCCCCAGAGAAAGGGGTTAGACTAGCAGTTAGCCGGCCTTGCTACCCCAGTCTCTGTTAATGGGGTTAGCAGCTCCCACATCGCAATGGTCCCCAGAGAAAGGGGTTAGACAGGCAGTTAGCCAGTCTTGCAACCCCAGTCATTCACTATGGGGTCTGCAGCTCCTACACCATTATGGTTCCCCAGGAAAAGGGGTTAGACTGGCAGCAAGCTGGTCTAGCTACCCCAGTCTTGGACAATGGGGTCAGCAATCCCCAGACCACTTAGGTCTTCCGAGATAAAGTGGTTAGACTGGCAGTACTCCGGTCTCGCTACCCCTGTTGCGGACTATGGGGTCAGCAGCCCCAGACCGCTTAGGTCTTCCCAGAAAAAGCGGTGAGACTGGCAGTAAGCCGGTCTTGCTACCCCAATCTGTGAATGGGGTCAGCAGCTCCCAGACCGCTTAGGGCTTCCCAGATACGGGTTAAATGGTAGTAAACCGGTCTCGCTACCCCAGTCACTGACAATGGGGTCAGCAGCTCCCAGGCCGCTAAGGTCTCCCCATATAAGGGGAAAACTGGCACAAGCTGGTCTCGACACCCAGTCACTAACCATGGGGTCAGCAACTCACAGACCGCTATGGTTCCCCCAGGAAAGGGGTTAAACCACGAGGAAGCTGGTCAGGCCTTGGGACTCAGTCGAGTCGGGCCAGGAGAACCCCCCTCCTTCTATGGGTAGCATTTGTGAACGCCTAAAACCCACCTGGAGCACCTGATGGAGAGGTTGCTCCAGAGAGATATGCTCCAGAAGAGAGCTATCTGAGCCCGGGTATTATGAAAACCCCGCTGGCAGCGGCACCTGTGTCAGGGCTGCACAATGTCTCCCTCTCTGAGGAGGGGAGCATCGGGGTCAGTTTCGCTCTGGCCTAGAGCCATATTCTGATATAGGTCCGAGGGGCCATGTCAGCGCAGGTATCCTCAGGGACCTGCAGCAGCACCTGTCTCAGGGCTGTCTACGAGTCTCCCTCTCGGTGGAGGGGAGTGTGAGGATATACTCACAAGGAAAGAGGCAGAAAACCCGGAAGAGGCCAGATTCCCTCACGCTACAAGTGCCGGCAGTGAACAGAGCTATCAAATGAAACCATCGTATCAGCGATGACACCCCCACGCCTCAACTGCAGTAAGCAGTTCACTGAAGTTGATGGGCACTTGAAAGCTGGGCCAAGCTGGTCTCAGGAATATGGAAATCAAGGATGGGAATGGAACCCACATCAGGGGCCTTTGGGCTTACCATAAGACCACTGGTAACCATGGAGGTAGGTGGGTCTGGTTCTTTCGAAACATGGGGTAAGTGGACCATTTATAAGTTTGTAATATTTACACTTGTTTTGTTCAAATGAAATATGGACAGAGTTGTCTTTCGAGGCAGAATTACGGCCGGAGCAGTTTAAGGCAGGCCAGTAGTATGGCCAGAGCTGCATTCAAGGCAGGCACAGAATTATGGCAGGCGTGGCCTGTTCCTTGTGAAAGATGGAGAGATGTCGGTTCATATTTAGGGACAGAAGTTTAGGGGTAACGTGAGGGGGAACTTCTTTACTCAGAGGGTGGTGGCTGTGTGGAATGAGCTTCCAGCAGAAGTGGTGGAGGCAGGATCGATTTTAACATTTAAGAGTAAAGTGGATAGGTATATGGACGTGAAGGGAATGGAGGGGTATGGTCTGAGTGCAGGTAGATGGGATTAGGGGAAAACAAATGGTCGGCACGGACTGGAAGGGCCGAGAGGGCCTGTTTCCGTGCTGTAATTGTTATATGGTTATATGGTTATATTTCATTTACTCCCATGTGCAACATAGCTTTTCAGTATATGGAATTTCTCTACTGTCTACTACTAATTTCCTTAGGATCTTTATGGCATGCATCGATCTCATAGATGCATACTATTTAGGACCCATTGACAGAAGATCACCGGAGACATTTCAAATTGATCTGGAGGATATTTCTTACGCTGTGATTTGCTTAAATCAACTGTTTTCAGCTATCCAGTCAAATTTAAGTTGATACCAACTGGAAGTTATTGTTTATCGGATATACCTTTAACTATTAATTACCTGTGATTCCGCCCTGGGGCAACAGATTGGAATCAATTGAAGCCTGTAACAACCTTGTTATCATGCAGTCTTCTATTTATCAAGTGTAATTGGCTATAGCAGCTATGTTTCAGCTATGCAATTGGGTCTTGCATTATTAGAACTTTCAACGTGCAAGTATTAACCACTCAAGTGCCGTATAGGTCATTGTTAACAGACCTATGCTATTATCAGCTGAAGCTACCAAAGTCACAATGGTGGTCGAACTATGTTCAGCATTGCTCCAGTCGTTTTGGTCACATAATCTTCAGTTATATTACTTACATGTGCTAAGCTCAAAGATGGAAAATCACGAATGCCATCTCTAGTAACGAAAGCGGATGGGATTTGCATGAATCACCAATTCTTCAGTTATTGGTATTAACTACCTATAGACACTAGGTGTATACTATGGGTTATAGGGTTATTGTGCGAATATGCAAAACCTGCATTCTTAGTTCCAAGTTGATGCACTGTGGTGGTGGCATATGTTAGTCACATGGATGCAATAAAGTCAAAGTATCCTGTCATAATTTACCCAACCTTTTTTGCCGCTGACAACACAGTATGGATGTTGGATCACAAAGCATTTTAGGATCTATGGTTCGATGGCAGCCAATATCGATATGTTTGCATGCAGGGGAGGAATGTTCTTTTATGTGGTTCTCCATTTTGCCTCATCAGTCGGGGCTTGCAATAATTCAGCAAGATACCGCATTCAGGGTTCTCGTACTGTCTGACTGGCCTATGCAGCCTCATCATATAACGATCAAACTTCAAACTGGTAAGTTCTCATTTAATCTTACTATTTTACTCCAAACCGCAGAGGAATGTTTTTATTTGATGTCAGTCCTTTAAAGTGAAGCGTGTCCTAGAAGTTGTTATAGGTCGTCAGTGTTTTTTCTTGTAGAGATGATTAAAGTGTCCTTTATTCTCCTTCCTTTTCTTTCTCCAGTAGCTAGGTGATTTTAAAGTTGGGCATGGGTAGGTCCTTTTCTTCTTGCTTTCTGATGGTAGTTTCAGTTACTAGGAAATAGGGATACTGAGGAGCCTGTTGCTCTGCCCGCTGGCCTTCCCAAATGTGTTAAAGGGACAGGACAGTATCAGTTCATCCTGCTTGTCACCTTTTCCTGGGGAACTACATTACATTTTGCTATCTTCTTCCCATTCTTAGGGTCTGTGCATTATTTTACCCCACACCCCAGACAATCTCTCGTTGATATACTGTCCTGCAGGCACAAATTCAGCAATACATTCATTCAATATCCTCTTTCCCCACTCCCATTCCTCCTGCACAGTAAGTTTGTTTCTTCTCTCCCTAGTGCCATTTTGATTCCTTAGTTGCTATCCCTTTTCACAGTAGCTACTATGTTTACCTGTTGTACTTCTTCCTTTTAGTGAGGGTTTTTTTGAGAGTCGGATTCTATGTATCTTCTCCTACTTGGACGGGGTGGTGTTCCTTGTAATGTATAGTGCTGTTTCTTAGGCCATGGGAGAATGCCTTTAATTTTAACAGATGGTATTGTAGGTATATTACAAAACTTACCTTCAGCGGCGCTGCAGTTCTGTCATTGGCCGTGTGCGCATCTTTGGCATCTTTGAGGTGGGGGGGGGGGGGGGGGGGGGGGGGGGTTTAAAATGCTGTTTTCTCAGGCCTGTCTGAGATATATTTTCACGGGCAACTACCTGTTGCTGAATAAACGTGTTTTTAAACGCGGGACAATTTAAGCTGGAGTAAAATTAAAATCGACTTCTAATGCCTTCAATGCCGACAAAGGGATGGATCTCCCGTACGGGACAAAACATTAGGTAAGTCGTATATTTTACATGTAAACTTGCTTCTTAGGATTACTTTAATATACATTTCATCAGCGAAAATGTGATTATGTAAATATACAAACCGGCAATGTTTTTCCTGCCGATATGGGGTTTAAATTCACCACAAACCGCAATGTTCCACTCCAAGATGATTAAAATGGCCATTAATTTACGGGAATTCAACACTAAATTCCTTCCATATAAATTATGGCATATAAATTAATGACAGTGAGATTTAAAATTCATGTTATATCGTGAATTATTGTGTGAATGTTATTTGGACTCTTAGGCTATTAAAAAATGTTAACCTTTTCTTAAGAAATGGATAGATGTTTAGATCTAGTAATTGAATTTTGTAATTAGCTACAATTAGGTAATTAACTAATTATATGCTTTAATTTCAGGTCATCCAAGTAAGATTGTTTCATATTTGTTTCAGAATGCTTCAATCTATAATAACTAAACATTTCATTCAGTTCTCTTAATTTTTAAGAAAGTTATGGGCTTTTGACTGTCCTCGATCACAGCTTTTGAGTTATGTCAAGTGAAAAGCAATTGGGAACAAGATGCTAACTTCAGAATATGAAAACGGCCATAACTTTTTTTAATACTGAAGAATTGACAGTGAATTAGGTGTCAAATTAAACTTATTTTTATGCTTTATCTGATGGGATAAATTGCAGACTGGATTTTTTAATCTCAAAATTTTGTAACATTGCTAGGTATTGCTGTTAGCTGGCAGTTCAGGGCTACTGAAATGGGTTGTACTGTAGGAATGTCCCTTCCCCCAATCCCCATGCCGTTGTCCCCTACCTCTACTTTCGGGGTCACAAGAGCCTCAGTACCCTCTTGGAATTCATCGGTTTCTGTGACCCAGTGGCCTCCTTCTCTGCCCCTTCTTTCCTGATGATATTCTCTCATGGGACATGACCGACTCCAGTGCCCTAGCCCCCCACAACTAATACACTGATCGGGCTGGATTGCTATACAATCTCACCAGCCAAACCGAGGAAAGGTCGGTTCTTTGAATGGGAGGTCTATCCAGGCCTTGAGGTCTTCTTCCTCCTTATGCTCGTCTGTTCTTATTTCTTTTATTCGTAACCTCCAATTTCTGGGCTGCCGTTGAACCAGGCTGCCTTGATATCGGACTGTCTGTGGTCTGGGAAACTTTTATACCTGATGCGGGCAGCTCCCTACAAACACATTGTCTACAGGGAATCCTTACTAAATCCTCTTCTGTGGTGAATTGTTCTGACACAATAATATTATCTACGTCCGGATCAACCCATCCATATTCTCCCCCTATCTCACCCCCTGAAAGGCTATTTGTTTTATCCCGGTACTTCAAGAAGGATTCTTTCATCCTTTCGCTACTGGAATCCCTAATTAGTTTTGGCACCCATGTCGATGGAGTCTTCTTTCTAGCTTCTTGGTTTTCCCTATTGCCCTCCACCTGGGGCAATCCAAGGAGATAGAAGATTTCTCTATGTCTCTATTTCAGATTTAAATTTAGGAGGAGGAGCCAAAGTTAACGCTGACTCCTCCCATGTGCCCCACTCGCAGGCTGCGCACGGTTTCTCCGGATTGGGAACATGAGAGTTCTGTGAGGAATATTGTGGCTCTAGATCCTCCACTCCAAAGAATTCTGTGCACCCTGACATGTGATAAATCCCTTCAAGATGTGTAGACCCTATTTCATTCTTATTGAATTTACCTGATATAATTTTCGTCGAGACCTGCCCTTTAAAAGCTGTCTCAGTAGTCTCCCCTCCGAAAGTTGACACTCTCGTCTGCTCCTGCTGTTGGCTTGCTAATTCTCCCTATACCCGCTCTGAAATGTCCTGAGAAGGATCAGTTCTATCGTTTTCTCTTATTCCCAATTTACAAGCCGCCATTCTTAGGGCAGACAGCAAAACAATTTATTTATTTATTTATTTCAGTGAAGAATATCTTCTACATCCCTTTTAACTTGTTTCTTTACTCACTATTCTCATATTTTTTTTAATATTGTCTCTATATATTTTATCCCGATTAAAGACTTTATTCCCCCCCAATGTCCAAAGTTGGTCTTTCAAGATTGCATTTAATTTCCACAATAATCCCCTCTCAGTCTATCCGCTTCATTTAGAAGCTCCCCGCAAATTATCCTTATCGGGCTTACTAATCTGTTTGAGTGATCCTTCTCAGAGACATTCCCCATTATCACAACAATGGTCAGAACAAGGTTCCAGTCAAAACACCTCTTTCAATCACTACTCCTCTCAGACTCCAGGGTCAATGGAATCTCGCTCACACAATGGTTACAGTCATTCCGATTAACACTTACTCTAGAAATCACTTTCTTTCTACTGTCTCCCAGTCACTACTATTCAATCACTCCTGTTTAGTTATTCATACCACTCGCTCCTATTCCGTCTCTCTCCTAACTCTCTTATCAGTTGAATCACAATCACTGCATTCAATTCCAAACTTTCAATCAAAGGATCTAACTCCCACTCGCAGTCTCTCAAGCAGCAATCTCTCTCTCTTTAACTTTAACTTTGCACAAACAGACAAACTCAAACCACGCTAACAAAACTATAATTAAAAATGAAAATATTCCCCCAATTATCAATAACCCAAAATGCACCCCAATATAAACTATAAGCATCCAGTAAACACCATTCATTAATGTTCCTCGTGGCGCAATCAATCAGCGGGATGACTCCTCCCCCAATGCAGCGATCGAAGGAGTACAACCCCTGATCGAACCACCCCTATTCAGATTCTTACAAAATAATCTTAAACAAATACGAATATCTAACTTAAACACACTCTCAATTCAAGTTTTTAAATCTGTAAACACTCGCACAAGCAGCAATACAAATGACGGTCCGCAGACTTAACATGATCTAAATCTTAACTTTTAATTACTCTAAATTCATTTACATGCAGAGAATATTTACAAAATCCGGATCCTCTGACAATACGGAAAGCTAGATCTTTACAACTTACAAAATAATTTAAAGCATTAGTGCACAATTCACGAACACTCGATCTGGACGCCGCAACATGCTGTTATCACGCAGTGAACCTCTCCCTCTGATACCGAAGATTTTCCCCTTCCTATATTACTCTTTGCTGAGGGGTACTATTCCTTAAATTATTACTTTTCATCCTAAATGTTACTATCCCTCTGCTAAGACTGGACATCAATAGGGGGACCTACATCCCTCCTCTCTAAGTTCGACAGAATTAGGGGTAGCCTTCGTTATTTGGATTACTTTTCATCATGTGAGGATGCTCCCATCTCTCAGGAACTCATCACTATCAGGTAATAGTCAACAATCGACCAGAGGGTTACTCTTCACTGTTGATCAGCGCTATTCGGAATCGAACATTGACATGCACCAACTTCGAAGTTCTATATACAGGAATTCGAATTGCATCTTACTGGCAAAATGTCTATATGCAATCCAGTATTTGAAAATTTGGCTTTGCAAATATAGACTCGAACTCAAACTCCTAATTTTTAGTGTGTATCTTTCTACTACGCGGGCTCTCGAATTAATTAAAATTGCCCAGTTGAATTCTTGAACAGATTGACCAATCTATACTCTGTTCATCCAAGCCCGGTACCTTCTCGAGGCTCTTCATTTGTCACTTCAGGGAGAGACTCAGATACCTAAACACAGACATACAGACCCACTTCAGGGAGAGACTCAGATACCTAAACACAGACTCTGCTAAGTACCGAGGATCCAGTGCCTAGCCGCTTCGATCTATGAATTACCAATGCCGTTTCTTTGAAGTGCACCTTTTCAATGTGTGCTCCTGGCAACGATCCGATCGAAGGCGAGACCTGTATTGTAATACCCCACCAATTTGGATACCAAGTCTAACCCTGGGCCACTCCTCACCTGATGAAGCGCATTTGCCTCTCGTTGAAACAGCTGCAGTCTGCCAACTACGACCAAAGTTTTGGGCCTCTAACCCAGGAAAGGGACTTTAACCCAACCCCACCAGGGCCTCTAACCCCAGCCTGGTTTTATGGGCCTCCAACCCAAAGGCATGCTAACCACTCCCCCGTGCTTGCTAGACTCTGTTCTAATGATCTTGATTTAACCCTTTCCCAAGCCCGCGAATGATCGCTCCGCTACGATTCACAAAGTGCCGAAGTGCCCGATTTCTGCACTCGCGATCGGAACAGCTCAACATCCTTGATCGAAAACTTGTGTTTGGGGGCTCTCGAGATCCCGGATGAGCTCCAAATGATAATTGCTCATTTCTAAGCTTCCCCCAGTCTAGTTTTAGTAAAAAGAATGAATCAAGCATTTGAATCAACTAAATATAATTTACCGAAAGCATGTCACAGTTCAACTACTGTACTTATCCCACCGCAGGTTCGATCCTCGTGTCTGCCTGTTCAAGCCCTCTAGGCCTCGCTCAGATAGAGACACTCCAGAAGTTCATGCAGCCCCAAGCGCTCTCCCAGAAGATCGACGCTGAACCTCGTGATCGCGGACTTTTATATGTCCCGGGACCTCGAGGGGCCGAACCACATGGGGGTGGTCTCTTAATAACCCAATTACAGATATCAATTAGCCCCATACATAACAGGCATTCCCGTAACCCAATAATACAACAGCTCAATACATTTTATTCAAAATGGATTTCGTAAGGAAGTCAACAAAGAAACATTTACCCTGATTTACAGAAAACCCAGACAAGGCTCAACACATCATCCAATCAACACTTGGCAAAGTCAAACTCTGCCACATTATTTACAATTATTTAAGTGGTGTATGTCTGGTTTGCAGCAATCCAATCTATTCTATGCATTTTTCACCTAATTGACAGGGGTTGCAGAATTTCCCATTCTTTGATTGCAAATTGTATCTAAGCTCCATATACTCTGGCACCTCTTCACAGTGTGCCCCAGCTCTGCAGAGAGTAATTCCGAATTGACCAAATCTCCCAGCGACCCTGAAACTTTACCCCATTTTGAAGTCCTAGCTACTCCAATTTAGCCAGGATTAACAGAATCAGCTGCCAACATTATATTTACAGAAACTTATTTGAAGCCACTTGATACTGCACATCAAGAAGATTGTTAAAAATATATGTGTTCATTTAAATTTCATTTCATTTTACCATGTGAAGACATATGAAAATACACACTAAAATAAATAAATAAATAAATAGAACAAAATAAATTGATTCAAATAGAATATAAAAAAGAATCCACTACTACATTGTACATTTAGCACAGACATCCACGAATCATCGACATACCACGCAGAAATAATCCTTTGATCTATCAAATCTGCACGGACCTGTGATTAAAGATACATCTCAGCACTTCAGGTTGCAAACAATAATTGTTCTTTTAATCTGCTCATAGTTTGTAAAAAAAAATCATTGTCTTCGACATAATCCGCAAGGATTCTGTCATGCTAGGACAGCCTCGCTACTTGGAATCACCACTCATGGACCTCACTAGCCTTCTGACACAAATGGCTGGTCCCTCAAGACTTCCAAATTCTGGAGTCCAGTGGCATTGTCCAAATATGGCCCATGCCTCAAGCAGTGCAGTGAGGAAGATCTAACCTTGAAATGCCTCATAGCTTTTAATAGGTCGTAAAGCAGGAGAGGGTAACGACTTTGAGATGCAAGGAACTACAAATTCTGGAATTCTGAGATAAATGCAACATGCTGGAGTAACTCAGCAGGTTAGACAGAATCTGTGAAGGGAATGGACAGACAAGATTTTAGTTTGGGGTCCTTCTTGGGACTGATTCAAAGGTTATATCATTGTCATTAACTTTAATACATTTTAATTATTTCATTAAAATATTTAAAACTATTAAAATTGAAGTAACTATTTCATACTTTAAAACTTTAAAACATGAAACTGAAGAAAATAAGCTCAACAAAATAACTTACCTAACCCATCACTTCTCAATCCTCAGCAACCCAACACAACTCTGGAAAAGATTTCAAGAGTCAATTCAGGATCAGTCAGCCAGTCTTTGATTTTTCCATTTCACAATGTATACACAAAATTCTGAATTGCTTAAGGACCAAAATATTAACTCCGTGTTGCTAAAATATTGATAATGTGTCAACTTTTATTTGTGGGTCAACGTGGAGAGTGTTAGCAGTTTCAAATTACAGTATACTAACATCTCAAATGACCGATCCTGGGCCCAGGATGTAGATGCAATAATGAAGAAGGTGCACCCGCTCTTTTAATTTCCAAGAGGTTTAATGAGATTCACCATTAACTGAGTACCGCAAAAAAACCTCAACAGGCACAATGTAGAAGGTATCCTGATAGTTATATCATGGCCTGGTATAGCAGGCACATGAATGTAAATCATGGCCTGGTATATTCCAATGCACATGAATGTAAATTCTGCACAGCCAGCATTCGCACAGCCCATTCAGTCAAGGACACTGCTCTCCCCACCATTAAAACTATCCACATGAGACTCTGACTCTAGAAGGCAGCATCAATCATCAAAGGTCCACATCATGCTACTCACGCCATCATCTAATTCCTAGATGTTAACATCTCAAATGATGCATCCTGGCCCCAGCATATAGATGTAATCACGAGGAAGGTATATGTACCTCCTGCTATTAACATTGGGTACAGATGCCCAATGTACCAACCTCCAGGTTCAGGAATAGCTATCTTCCTACAACCTTCAGGTTCCTGAACTGACCTACATAACCCTCATCCCTCATAGCAAGGGAACTCTCTGGACCACCTCTTGCACTGGACTTGTTTTCTAATTGTGTTTTGCCCTAATGCATTTTTCTTTAAGCAGTCTTTCTTTTTGTTGTGGTGTGAGAATTATACTTGTGATTACCTTCCCACTGCCCACAGCATCAGCTCTTCCACTCCGTTTAGAAATGCTGTTTGATCTCCAAAAGACTTTACATCCTCTCAGTCCAAAGAAGGTTCCTGACCTGAAATATTACCTATCCATGTTCTCCAGCGAAGCTGCCTGGTGTTATTCATGCACTTTGTGTCCTTTTTTTGTCTCAATATTTTGTTTGATGTCAACATATTTTTTTAAAACTAAGTAAGAGTATTGTAAGAATGTTTAGCAATAAGTAAGAAGAGGCACACAAGAACAGTAAAGAATAATGTATCAGTAAAGAATCAGATTATCATTGATTTGATATCCATTTTAGTCAAATCTGAAGGAATTAAAACAAAGGCAAACAATTGCCCTCTATCCTCAAAGAATCAATACATTCCTTCAGAGAAGAAAAGCATCTCTATTTGGCACAATCCAGGAAGAGATAGTTAGCAAGGAATCCTAATATGTTGACCATAAACATTAATAAGTATTTCATGTGAGGTTAACATTGCTGGTCAGCATATTTAGGTAATAAGTGACACCACACTTGCAAGGGATGGTAGGGGATATTTAGGACCAGGTAACACTTAGAATATTTGTAATAATTGGCAAAACATATTTAACACTTTGAAGGCGTATTCTCCAGATGCTTAGTTGATTATTAACATTTTCCCTGCTTGTTGCTGTTTAATTTCTTTGAGATATTGGTGTTAATCTCTCTAGCCTTTCAGAACATTTTTCACTCACTACCAGCCTAGGGTTTGTCTGTCCTCCTTTGAGCTTACATAACATTCTCCGTATCACAATTTTACTTCGGAGTCACGTGAGTGACTACGCGAAGACCCCGCCAGCATGCATGCACGGCATATCGTCTACCGCATTGCGCATCGACAGGCTGTGGAAGTGCTGCTCCACCAGCGGTAAGTTTGAAACCTGAAGGTAAGTTTTTCAACTTAACTCCAGGTCTGTTTTTTCTCCTTGCAGGAAGCTCTGATAGAGTTCCTGCTGGATATATCGCAGATTCCCCTACACCACGGGGAAATCCCGGCTGCGTGAATCGCAGGGATGCCCTGCTGGGGGGGAACCCCACCACAGACTTCGCGGGGAATCCCGTCTCCAAGAACCGTGAGGGAATCCCAGCTGTGGTAAACCGCGGATTGGAATCCGCCGGGAACCCGGGACATCAAGCCGCGGGGTGAACCCGACTCAGGGAACCCCGGCTGCGGGGACTGCGGGGAATTCACGGCTGTGGACTGCAGAAGTGCGGATAGCCGGCGGCATTTTTCAGACTCCAGTGGTCAGAGAGGTTCAACGGAGTCTGAAAGGCCTGGGAAGGCCAGGAGGGTCCCCTCCGACATGGGTACGTCCTCGGACGTTTACCCATGTGGAGCATGGATAGTATCAGAGAGCGCTCATCCCACTAATGCTCCATCTTGATATGGTCCATGGAATGGCATATCAGGAGAAATATACCACTCACAGATAAGCCCAAGGCCTGGCAGGTTCCGGACTGGGATTATACCGCCGACAGATAACCCCGGTGACTCAGCAGGGTCCGGGCTGGAAGGTCCGCCGCCTACGGATAACGACAAAGGCCACTTATCCCACATGAAGCGGAAGACTCGGAAGTATTTTCCAGGGAACATACTGAAGTACAAGCGTGAGGTTACAGAAAATTCTGGCATGGCATCAAGACCTTCGCTAATGAAGAAACCTGAAGGCCAGAGTTCCCTCGTAAAGGAGCAGCCACCTCACGCCACATCATTATTTGAACAGGTGCCGGCTGTGGGATACCATGCACCCGCAAAATTGTTCCTGAAAGGACCAGCAGTGAACAGTGCTATCTGGGTGCATGGTAAAATGAACTGCTTTCTCGGACCTACCTTAAATTCCAAATCTGCAGGTTCAAGTGAGGCCAGCAATGTCCAGCCACCGAATCCTCTCTTCTGGAAACCTGCCCAAACAGGTAAGACCCGGATGAAGAATTAAAGCTGTCCGGCTTATCAAGGTACCACGGCAACAACACACCCCACGCCTCTATCGACAGCAAGCGTTTCACTGAAGCTGGTGGCAGCTTCAAAACTGGGTGCAGGCCTTTCAGGCCAAGGCCCAAACCGGTCCTCAGGGAATTGGGTCCACGCACCCCAGCAATCCTACTCTCCAAATCTGGGACGGAATTAGAACCCGCACCAGGGTCCTTTGTGCTTACCACAAGACCACCAATAACCATGAAGGTAGGTGGGTCTGGTTCTTTCCGAAATATGAGGAATGTGGACCATTTACAAGTTGGTAAATGGTTACAAACTATGGACGTGCTCACTGCAATTGCAGGGATAGCACTAAATAAGCAGTACTTCCCTCATAAGAGATGGGAAGTATTTTGTTATTACAAATAAGTTGACATGGATGACTGATGTCTTGAAGTTCAGTTCTATATGGGGTTTGACAATCATTAATAGAGTGCCATTTACTGTGCCGCACATGCCTTCCCAGCATATTGGCTGCGAGGAGCAGAATCCACTCTGTCGGGTCACCTTCTGATATCTAATATGAAGGGTATCTTCAACTCGACATCCCCCAGGCCAGGTACGCAGAGATATGGGATGTTAACATTGGAACATCCCTGTCCTTGGCTCACTAACCAAGTGGTTATGCTCATGGCGCTGAGTCAGCGCAGCGGGTCAAGTTTTTGCATAGCTGTGACTGGACAGGATGATTATTCTGCAGGGAAATTACATTTATGTTATGACTTAATCAGCAGAATACACCAGGAACATTAGGTCAAACTAGAATTGTTGGCATATCCCATGGACCTTTGGTTGTGTGTGGCCACACATCTACACCAGTGTGTAAGGTCACGAGAGCCTTAGAGACTCTGAACTAGCTATGATTGTTAGTCACATGAAGCCTCATAAGAAAATATCACTACAGACCATCTCCAGGTGGTTAATATGGGTTCTGGGATACAGGACTGAACACTGACATACAAGTCTCACTCCACCCAGGCTGCAACTGTATCAGCAGCCGGGGATGGACATTTTGCGGGACCACATCCTGGCCGCTGCAGGATGGTCTAACGAACGATCTTCCAAACATTTTAGAAATACCCTTTGCCAGACCGGGGGTATTTACCAACTCTATTTTAGGTCTGTGTTATAGTTCCTCCCAGTTGAGGGACATTACTATTATCATTATTTGTCCATTAATAGCATCAATATGTCTATACCCATGTCACCTGGAGTATTGCGTACAGTTTTGGTCTCCAAATCTGAGAAAAGACATTCTTGCCATAGAGGGGGTACAGAGAAGGTTCACCAGACTGATTCCTGGGATGTCAGGACTTTCATATGAGGAAAGACTGGATAGACTTGGCTTGTACTCGCTAGAATTTAGAAGACTGAGGGGGGGATCTTATAGAAAATTACAAAATTCTTAAGGGGTTGGATAGGCTAGATGCAGGAATATTGTTCCCGATGTTGGGGAGGTCCAGAACAAGGGGTCACAGTCTAAGGATGAGGGGGAATTCCTTTAGGACCGAGATGAGGAAAACATTTTTCAGAGAGTGGTGAGTCTCTGAAATTCTCTGCCACAGATGGTAGTTGAGGCCAGTTCATTGGCTATATTTAAGAGGCAGTTAGATGTGGCCCTTGTGGCTAAAGGGATCAGGGGCTATGGAGAGAAGGCAGGTACAGGATACTGAGTTGGATGATCAGCCATGATCATATTGAATGGCGGTGCAGGCTCGAAGAGCCATATGGCCTACTCCTGCACCTATTTTCTATGTTTCTATGTTTCTATGTCTGAATGCATTGTTAAAATTCACTCTTCACTGATGCAGTGTGTGATGCATGGACTCATCTCCACGGCATGAAATCACAGAGCTTTGAAATCTTCACATAGTCACTCACGTGACTCCGAAGTAAAATAGTAAGTTTAAATGAGAACTTACCAGTTTGAAGTTTGATCTTTATTTTATGAGGAGTTACGTTGAGGGATTACGTGCCCTCCGCTCCCAACCCTCTATATAAAGGTCAACTGGTATTTTAGTTCTCTTATCATTCCCTTATATATTTAACTTCTGTTATCTGTGATTTCACATCATTGCTTTGAAGAATGTCGTGCATGGGTGCTGGCGGGGTCTTCACGTAATCCATCAACGTAACTCCTCATAAAATAAAGATCAAACTTCAAACGGGTAAGTTCTCATTTAACCTTACTATTTATGATTATTGGCAGTCTGCAAACTGCTGCCTGGATGGTGTTATCTTTGTTGCCTTGACTATTTTGCAGCTGTATTGAAGACTACGGAGATCAATATCTGAACAGACATGTTATCAGTGACATGTTATCAGTGAATATTATCCATTGTGCATTCACATCCAATTTAGAGTCAATGACTCATGGAGTGATACAGTGTGGAAACAGGCCCTTTGGCCCAACTTGCCCTCACCGGCCAACATGTCCCAGCTACACTAGTCCCACCTGCCTATGTTTGGTCCATATCCCTCCAAACCTGTCCTATCCATGTACCTGTCTAACAGTTTCTTAAATGATGGGATAGTCCTGGCGTCAACTACCTCATCTGGCAGCTTGTTCCATACACCCACCACCCTTTGTGTAAAAAAGGTACCCCTAAGATTCCTATTAAATCTTTTCCCCTTCACCTCAAACCTATGTCCTCTGGACCTCGATTTCACTACTCTGGGCAAGAGACTCTGTGCATCCACCCGATCTAATCCTCTCATGATTTATATTTGAACTTCTCTGGGTGGGAGTCTAGCATTCTCAGACACGTTTCCCTTGATGCTCTCAATTTAGGTTTATTTTTAAGTTTATTATTCTCACATGTACCCAAGGTACAATGAATCACTTTGTTTTGGATGCTATCCAATCAGATCAGATAATACTATATATAAGTATGGTACAATCAAGTCAAACTCAAGCACAATGTAGAGCAAAGGAGAAGATACAGTGCAAAATATAATTCTCTGCATTGTAAAGCAACAGTTCCTTAGACAAAGTCCAATATTTGCATTGGAGTAGAAGTGAATTGGATAGTACCCTAGCTTATGGAAGGACCAAACATTCTAATATCAGAACCTATTGCAGCCATTACATCAATTCAACATTGCTAATTACTCAAGGTAGTCATTAATATGCAACCTTCTCAACATTGCATGTGAAAATAAACCTAACAAATAAAGAAGAGGCACACTCTCAGGTGGATGCACAACACTGCTAAGAAATCTAGGCTAAATAACAGAAGAAATACTTTCCCAGGATCTCCATTTTTATTAGATTTTTCACCAGTATTTGAAACAGCATATTCTTAGCTCTTTTCCACTGTGAGCACTTCTGCAAAGCCACTGTTTTCCCTGAACAAATGCCTGACTTTGAAAAAGTTTGAGTTTTGCACCCTAATGAATATAAAGGCATCATGGGTCATGGCTTAAGATGAATATAAGCGCTGTTGCAATCAGCACGCAACAGAGCATGGAAAAGCAGCACTCTTCCAATTACTCTTGGGTGATTGCTGCTGGATCTTGAGAAGCTGGCAGCAAGGCTTCAGGACATCATGTTTTAGTGATCAAAGGACTAAATAGAAAATTCTCTAAAGGAACCAATTTATCCAAGCAATTGTGGTGCTGTCACTGGAACCATCCCCTGTGGCAGAAGGGCAGTCGGAAGCTCCAACCTCGTAATTACGGCGTCAGTAATCTGAACATCAAGAGCAAGCATAAAAAAAAGTATTGGATTCATTCTATTAATGGGAGACTGTCAGTGCAGTTTATATGTGCAAAAAGGCAAGTGACATCAGACTGCAAGGACAATACAATGTCACTGCTCAAATCTTTATCATTTAGAATAATAAAACTGCACTTAAACCTACTTTCTGTAATGTGAAATACAATGCTGGCTTATGGAAGGATTTATTTTCTTGTATGAATGCATTTCCAATACTTCATTAACCACCTTACTCATGTCCTTTTCAAAATCTACATTTTTAAGTGAATCTGCTGTGAAATGAAGCTGAATGCTGTTCATAAACACAGGAAAGGATTGAGGAGATTTAATATGGTGAGTATTTGGAATGTGAGATTGATGTCACGGTGCAAAGACTAGTTGAGCTTAACTGGTGATTACATCGACAGGGAAGATACAATAGATAGGTGAGGATAAACTGAACAGAAGGATGTACAGATAGGAAGAGATGAGGCAAGGTGTGAAATCTCACTTGGAGCATTAATAACAATGTGGGCCAAATATCTGGAATGGTACGCTACTGTAGTGCACAAACTGCCAGGTATTGTGCAGAAATTTATTTTTTATCACATATGTGTTAATCCTTGTTTTTGGAATAATGTACATTTTTGTAACACAGATACCAAAGTAAATCAAACATTGCACATTACAGACAAAGCATTCCACAAGGTGCTCACTCATACATTGTCAGACTAAGTGTTTAATCCTAAATAGTGTTACATTATTAAAAGTATAGATAATTTGATGAACAGGCATGGTCACTGATGAATACTAATGGTGTCGGGTCTCATTATCATTTTAAATATTTCATTTCTAAGTGGCTCACTTGACAGGCTGAGAACAGAGCTGTAAATAAATCCATTTGCAGGAGTGTTCCACTTTGGAGTAACAACAACAGATTCACTTATGCAATTGAAATGCAATGGTAAATCACCCAGAAATCGGACTAAAATTGATTCCAAGCCAAGGGAATGTGGGTGAGGCTAGCTGGGATGAGATGCTTAGGGAGAGAATGTCGATATTTTAAAGTGGCAGCAATCTCAATACTACTCACTATCCAGTATGCTTCAAGAAATAGGAACGTTTGTAAAAAATGAGGTGAAACAGACTTTTATCATTGTTCCAATATCAATACATTGACCCGAGCTTCTCAGACTTTTCTGTTCATAATCTAATGGCCTAGATGGTCAAATTCGAACATAACAATACTATGACCATTCTAGATCAAATCCAGTAATTTTGTTTTGAATCAATCTCTGGCTGTAAAGTGGTACCTGTAAAATGAAAATATTTGGCAGGATTATCCAAACTGCCACTTGTTACATTTTTATCTGGCAGTAAAGTTTGCAATGCACTGCTGAGTGCTGCTTGGCAAAAGCTTGTTGGCTCCGCCAAATTCCCAATAGCAGTCTCTCCCTTCTGCAAATCCCACTTCGTACATCACACTGCTTTTATAGGTGTGCCTGAGGGGTGGCTTGTATGGTCCTCATTCATGCTGATTACATCTTCATTATAGGTGAATTGTAGTCCAAAAATTATTTTCCATTTAACAGGCAGCACCTGCAGCTGCGTTTTCTTTATTATTAGGGAACGGGGGAATGAACATTTCCTCACTGCTGGTTCTGCCATTGCACATTATGTGGACACTGCTAAATGCTTTGTGAGGCCTCGATGGTGGCGACGGTGGAGCCTCAATGCGGTGATGGTGAAGCCTCGATGGTGGTAGTGGACCTCGTGGCGATGGGGCATCAGCGGGTCGACGAAAACATGGGGGGACCACTGTGAGGGAGGGGGAAGAACAGTGGACAATGGGGGGGTGAGGGGGAGTGAGTGGGGGAGAAAAAAGGACAATGGGTCCCAGCGTGGAGGAACCGCTGTTGGGTGGGGATGAGGGAAGGGGGAGAACAAAGGAGCAGCTGGCGTACTTTGTAACTTTGTCAGCGGAGTAGATGCCCACTATTTTCAAACCTTGGGTATGCAAGCAAAGAATTTCACTGTGCCTTGTCACATGTGACAATAAAGTATTCCATTCCATTCCATCCATAAGCAAACCACAAAATGTTGGGGAACTCAGCACTCAAGCAGCATCTGCAGAGGAAAATTAACAGGTGAAATTACGGATCAAGCCTTTTCATCAGATTGATGGGTCCTGACCATAAATGTCACTTGTCCATTCCCTCACCGAATGCTGCCTGGCCCAATGTGTTCCTCCAGCACTTTTTGTTTTGCTCAAGATTCCAGCATCTGCAGTTCTTTGGGTCCCCAAAATATTTTGTGACCTATATTATGAATCAAAATGTATGGATTGCCACCCTACAGAATTAAACCCAATTACTTACTTTGATCATGTCTTGATGCCTCAAGTGTAATGGGGTCCTATTTAGTAATATTGGAATGGAGTTTCATTTCAGCAATTTTTTTTCTACAGCAATTCAAGCTGTCAGAATTAATCTGCTCAATCATTTGAGGCAGTCAACAGTATTATTTCTTGCCTATAATGTCAGAAGTATATATTTCAATTACTCTGCTGCTGAATCTACAAATTTTAATTCCGTAAAGGGCATTACTACACAACAGAAGTAAGGCGATATCAGGGAGGGAAGACACGTCATTGCTGATAGAGCCTCTGCTTCACAGTGATCAGGGTTCACCATGAAGCAGACCCTGATTGATCAGCAACCCTGATTGATGGAGTTGTCTGTGGCGAGTTTGCATTTCTCCATGTGACAGCATGGGTTTCAACCAGATGGTTCAGGTTCTTCCCACATCCTCAAGATGTGCATGCTAATAAGTTAATTAGCCACTGTACATTACCCAGAGTCTACAAATGAGTGATAGAACCTGGAGACGATCAATGGGAATGTGGGGAGAATTAAATGGGACTCGTGCAGGATTAGTGTAAATGGAAGCTTGATAGTTGGTTCAAACTCTGTGGGCTGAAGGTGCTGTTTCCATGCTAGAACAAATTTCTGAATCGATGACTCAAGATCTGTAATAGACTGGGCAGTGTTCACCACTTTTTACAGTCCTCCACTCCTGTGCATTCAAGTTGCCTCTCTGACATATCAAACCTCTGCAATCTTCTCAGGAGTAGAGGTGTTGGTGGGCTATCTTTATAAGTGCATCAGCATGCTGGGTCCAGGAAAGACCTTCAGAGATATGCATACCCAAGAATTTGAAACTTTTGACTCTCTCCACATCGTCCCATCAAGATGTGGGTCCTCATCCTTCCTTTTCCAAAGTCCACAATCAGTTCCTTGATCTTACTGACATTGAGAGCCAGGTTGTTGTGCTGGCATCATTTGGTCAGTCGATCGATCTCCCTTTTGTACACTGACTCATTATCATCTGTAATTCGATCAACAACGGTGGTGTCATCGGCGAACTTGAAGATGGCGTTCACACTGTGTCTGGCTACACAGTGGTGAGTTTAGAGCAAGTAGAGCAGGTGACTGAGCACACAGCCTTGAGATGCTCCTGTACTAATGGTTATTGGGAAGAGGTGTTGCTGCCAATTCGTCCAACCCCACCTTGTGAATAAAAACAGTTTCCTCAACCTGTTGGTGCTTCTATGATCCTTGCTCCACCCAGAAATATTCCAAGTTGAGCACAGGATTCTGTTCTTTTCCAGATTTCCTGTACCAAAGGTTTTTTATCTACATACTGTCATAATGATTTGATTGACCAGCACTGCTTTTCCTGATCCCTTTCCTGAACCTATAATCTCCAATGCAATCCTCTCTCGGATTCTTTTCCAACAACTTCCACTGTACAATAAATAACAGATTTTAAAGTAGCATCTACTGCAATGATGCTCATGTTATTTGAAGATAATGTAGTTTTTTAAATCAGAATCGAGAATCATAGTCATATTTATACATAACATATAAACAGGCCCTTCAGCCAACCTTTTACAGAAATATCTCAGACACTGTGAAGCAGGTGCTCTAACAACTGCATCACTGTGCCATCCTATGTGCCCCCATAAATACTGAGAAAAGATCACTAACTACACTATTCAACTTCTCTGCTTCATTGAGTACAATCTGGTTAGAGGTATTCAACTATCGGCAGAAATTGACAAGTTAATTGTCCAATTGACCTATAAAAATTGTATTTTCTGCATTCATGGAAGGCAATTGTTTTCTGATGGCAAATTAAATGAAATTATGAGATTTTACCACTTCTACAGCTTGAAATAACTTACTTGACATTTATAACAAACTGACATACCATAACATGAGCAATGCATAAAAGTAGCATTCAAAGTAACATTTGCAGAATTACAAAATTCTGCGGAAAAGTCGAGCCAGTAATATCCCAACAATTTTCATGCTTAAATAAGGTTCATCAAGTTGGAAGAAAAGGTATCCAAAATGATGCAGTCAAGAATATGAAGGGAACTGATAGATACCAAGATGGGCTGAGATAATATAAATCAGGAGAAGCTATTCCCATTGCAGTTCTGTAGATATGGAGAGAATGGATGTAAACAACATTTTATGCAAAGATTATGACCTGAAATTCAAAGGCAAGAATGATAATGAAGCCAATCATTCTACAAAGAACTGCACTGGCTCAGTAATTCTCCTCTGTACCATTTTTAAAGTGTTTCCTTTAGTGTCGCACTCCATCATGATGATCTCTTTGCTCTTGTATTCCAGAGCTCTATATCTGAAGCCTCTGATGTCATATGTTAATTTGACCTCTTTTTGATCCAGCTCATCCATTTTCAATGAACTGCACATATAACTCCAGATTTCACCTGATATCTAGCTGCCTGTTCCATCAGCCTGTCTGTATCTCCTTGAAGTCTATTTTTATTATTTAAATAGTTTACTCCCCTGCCTTCCCCCCCCCCCCCCCCCCCCCACCCCAAATTTTGTGTTATCTGCAAATTTGGAAATTGTGTCCTGTAACTCGTCATTGATATAAATTAAGAAAAGCAATGACGCTGGTACCAACTGCAGAGGTTTTCACTTTATGATTCCCTCCAATCCAGTTTATCTTGTGGAATTTATCAATGCACATTTTTTCAGGATTTGTCACTGATTTAGAAACATAGAAACATAGACAATAGGTGCAGGAGGAGGCCATTCGGCCCTTTGAGCCAGTACCGCCATTCATTGTGATCATGGCTGATCGTCCGCTATCAATAACCCGTGCCTGCCTTCTCCCCATATCCCTTGACTCCACTAGCCCCTAGAGCTCTATCCAACTCTCTCTTAAATCCATCCAGTGATTTGGCTCCCTTTAAAAATTGTTCAGCATTTTAGTTAAACAAATGCCCTTTTACTGACTTCTGAAGTTATGAATACACAATTGAAAGCTAAAATATAACCACGTTTTACTTATGGAAACCTAATTTATTTTTTAGCCTTGGTAATTGCATTTTCCCTTGATCTTTCATTTGATATTTCCAACTCATTAATTTATAATTAAATACACAGTTACATTTACAGTGTAAGACAATCACATATCTGTAAATATTTGGGATGAGAATTCAACATTGATTCCAGAAAGTAAACAAGAGGAGGCTATGCTGAAACGGGAGACAATGACTTAACATCTCATTGACACCACTATGAATGATCAGTAAAGCCTACTGTTTGACAGCATGAGGGGTCCTCAGGTGAAGTGAACGACAGATGTAAAGTGGCTCTTGGAATACTTTGACGTTAATAAGATCCAGATAAGTTTAGTAATGCTCTGACTACAGCATGCACCATTCAATATATAACATATATCAGCTCCTATTGAAAACCCAAGGAGAATTGTCCAATCAGTGGTGTTACAAGGATCAATACCAGGCACGTGCTGTCAAGGTATCCAAGGTAGGCAGTACCTACCCTGACTAAAATTTATAAAAAGGTAATTATTAAATATAAATAGTAAAGATTTCCAATTCATTTACTAAATTCAATATTTTAATAATCGATCTTAGTAAGTAAGTTCCAGGTCTTCCCTTCAGCCCAGCAAGTTACTTTCCCTTGACTGCCTACCCAACTTGTTTTTACATACTCCTCTTGACTGTTTTCACTATACTTCCTGCCTTTGAGTTTCAGGTCGTAATCCTCTCCACTCTCCACTGTATCTTCTCAATTGTACCTTAAATCCACGGCATCTGTAAACATCCAAACCTGTTCGCACAAAGTCATAAGGTCATAAGACCGTACGGGTACAATTAGGCCGTTAGGCCCAAACATGTCTACTCCGCCATTCAATTATGGCTGATCTATCTCTCCCTCTTAACCCCATTCTCCTGCCTTCTCCCCATAACCTCTGACACCTGTACAAATCAAGAACTTAACTATATCTGCCTTAAAGTATCCACTGACGGACTTCCGGTGGCGCTATAGAGGGTTAGAACGCGCATGCAACACATCCGCACCAAGTTGACTAAACAACTGTAAAAAAAGTACAAAACAGATCGTTAAACATACTCACTGGTAGAGGCTCAGCAGACTATATCATTACGCGTGACAAGATAGACTCTCATATTGAGGAGGTAAATACCAACCTGAAAGGGGAAATTCAAAGGCTGGAAACCGACATCAGCCACAAACTGGAATCTATTCAGGCTATTTACAGTATACTGTAAGGATGTTTACTCAAATTCAATCACCGATGTGTGGTACTCATTAGCAAAATTCTCATGTTGATTCTCAATTTTTCCTTTGATATCTTTATATCTTCTTCTAGAGTACACCTTTCTTGGAGATATCTTGGGGGGTAGGGGCAAAACGCAAGGGGCTCATTCAGCCTACACCCAAAAGATATACTTTAATCATTGTGTTGAACCATTTCATTCAGCAGAAATCATATAATTTTTGATATGCAAGATGATGTAACTAGTAAAATGGGGGGATAGGAATCACGTTCTGTAGTTGGAATGTTAGGGGCGTAAATGAACCAATAAAAAGGGGTAAAATACTAGCCCACTTAAAATCTCTTAACACTGATATAATATTCCTTCAGGAGAGTCACCACAAGAATGAAACACATAACAGACTGAGAGGTAGGTGGAATGGACAGTTGTATCACTGCACATTTTCTTCTAAAGCTAGGGGAACTGCAATCCTAATCCGCAAAGGTATTCCGTTTAAACATAAATCCACAATAGCTGACAAGGAAGGTAGGTACACTATAGTATCCGGTGAACTGTACTCAACCTCATTGACGTTGGTGAACATTGACCGGGGGGGGGGGACGGGGGGGGGGGGGGGGGGGACGGCGACCTAAACTGTGTATTGGACCAATACCTGGATAGATCTTCATTTCAAAGAAAAGTTGGATTCAAGTCTATTGAACTTTTGAACACATAAATAATACAAATATAAGGGATGTTTGGAGAGTTGCCAATCCTTCAGGAAGAGAATATTCCTTCTACTCAGGTGTCCATAAAGTATATACATGAATAGACTATTTCCGGATTGATTCCAAACTTCTGCCATATACCTACAACCCAAAATATCACAATATCATAATTTTGGATCATTGCCCTCTTACATTCTCTGTAAAACTGGAAGGAATGGCAAACAGACAGCCGTGCTGGAGATTTAACCCACAAATACTTGCAGAGGCTAGCTGTTGTGACTACCTGAAGGTACAGATAAAAATGTTTTTTGAGAAATAACGACACTCCTGGTATCTCTCCTTCTTTGTTTTGGGAAACTTTTAAAGCCTACCTTAGAGGCTGCATCATTTCATATCAAGCCTCTCAAAATAAGAGAAATAGGGCAGAAAAATTGGAGTTAGAAAAACAAATAAGACAATTAGACTTAGAAAATGCGGCTGACCCATCCACAATAAAACACAATAAGATAGCTGCACTCAAATTCAAATTAAACCAGATACTCTTGGCAAGAATTAGTAGGGCATTTCAATATACTAAATGTAGATTGGTTTCTGCATGTCAACAATCATATATAAGTTAGCATCACTAACCCCACCTTACTGTAACATTTATACTAACACCCACTTCCTGCACTGCTCAGTTCGTACAGCAGTCAGGATGCTCTGACAACTAATCATCCACTGTACTGCTAGAGTCTACATACTGATTAAAGATGATTTTGGATCACATAACGTGTATGATTTCTGTTTACATGGTGTCAGAAGTGGGATTCAAACCCACGCCTCTCTTTTTCTAACTGGTGCAATCCGACAATGGTAGACAGTTCACCAGCCACGTGTTCAAGCACTTTGCAAACCGATGGAACTTCCTCCACGAAACAAGCAGCCCCGAGTACCCACAGAGTAACAGACTCGCCGAGCAAGCCGTTAGAAGCGCCAAACAACTGTTTGAGCGAGCGCGCCTTGCAAACTCAGACGTGTATCTCGATCTTTTGAATCGCAGAAACATTGTCAGAGACGGAACCCTGGGTTCACCAGCCCAGCGACTGATGTCCAGGACGACAAGACCTCCTGCTCCGATTGCTCAGCAACAGCTGGTACCACGGGTGCAGAAGCCTGCTACTGTCCAGAAACGTATTCAGGAGAAGCACGACATCCAGAAACTATCATATGACAGAAGTCGCCAACACTTGCTTGCTGTGGCAGGAACCACGTCCACCACCAGCCGGACCCTATGCTCCACCGCTTCAGTTCCAGCCACCTGTTGCCGTGCCTTCTACCGATCCCCGCATGCCTTACACCACTCCACGTCCCGCAGTTGTGACTAACCACGAGGTTTCCCCTCCTGTATGTTTTCCCTTTTGGCCACCACAAATCTCTCCCACGCCTTTCTCGCTTCCGGGTTCTCCCAATCCACCTAATCTTTCAGGAGAGGGAGGAGAGGGCTTGGTCCGTACGCGTTCGGGCCGTGTTAGTAGACCGCCTGATAGATATGGCGAATATGTTTAACTCTAATGGCATGGGTGTCCATTACACTTAGTCTTTAGGGGGAAGGATGTAGATTGGTTTATGCATGTCAACCAATCAAATATAAGTTAGCATCACTAACCCCACCTTACTGTAACATTTATTCTAACACCCACTTCCTGCACTGCTCAGTTCATACAGAAGTCAGGATGCTCTGACAACTAATCATCCACTGTACTGCTAGAGTCTACATACTGATTAAAGATGATTTTGGATCACATAACATGTATGATTCCTGTTTACACTAAACAAAAAAAAACACATAAACTTTTCACGACAACTCCGCAAATTAGAGAACGACTGCACCATACATAAAATCAGATCAGAAGAAGACGAACTACTCTCACTGCCCAAAGACATCAATGAAAGATTTCTACAATTTTATCAAACCACTATAATCGTCACAAACATCAGCCGATTTAGTGAAGATGAAGAGATTTCTTGATAAGTGCAACCTCCCATCCCTCAATGAGACAGAACGTGAGGAACTAGGAGCAGAGATAACAATAAAGGACATTTCAGAGACCATTAAATCACTGAAAAATGGAAAAACACCTGGCCCAGACGGGCTCAATAACGAATTTTATAAAAATTTCAACTACATAATTTTCCCTCGTCTACAAAGCCTATACACTCAAGCATTCAAAGAACAGACTTACCACAGACTCTAGCAGAATCAATTATTACGTTAATTGCCAAAAAAGATAAAAACCTTGAAGAGCCGGGATCCTATAGAGCAATTGCCCTCTTAAATACTGACCAGAAGATCCGAGCCAAGACTTTGGCTCGTAGACTCAACCTAGTCATTGACAAACTAGTATACCCAGATCAAACCGGGTTCATACCTAAATGACACTCATTTTATAATTTGAGACACCTGTTTAATATAATTTATTCACAGGGAATACCAAATGAAGAGTTTTGGAAAATTTCCAATTGGGCGAAAACTTCACTTTATGGGTGAAGCTTCTATATACTAATCCGACAGCCAGAATACTAACAAATCAAATCCTCTCACCTAAATTTCACTTATTCAGAGGCAATAGACAAGGATGCGCTCTCTCCCCGATGCTATTTGCATTAGCCATAGAAAACCTTGCTGAGAGTATTAGGTCCCACCCAGACATATATGGATACAATACTAAACATACTATTAACAAAACAACAATGTACTTCGATATATTACCAACCTCCAAATCAGTATTCCAAATTTATTAACCACTATAGAACAATTTAGTTCCTTTTCTGGCTACAGAATCAATTGGAACAAAAGTTAAATTATGCCAATAAAAGAACAAGATGGCATCCAGCCCCAACAGTTTCCCATTAGAATCATTACTGAAAAATTCAGATACCTCGGAGTTTACGTTACCAGAAAATATTCCTTTCTGTTCAGGGCCAATTTCCCTCAATTAATCATTAAACTCCATACGTATATTCAGTTTTTGAAAACACTTCCTATTTCTCTTCTCGGTAGACTAAATGCTGTAAAGATGATATTTCTCCCACATCCTTTATACCTATTCCAGTCAATATATCTTCCCAAATTTTTTTTCAAAAAAATTGATTCCATTGTCACTAATTTCATCTAGGATTTTAAAAGCACATCTGGGATTAAAAATACACAAAAGACATCTGTGTCAATCTAAAGAGAATGGAGGACTAGCCTTACCAAATTTCCTCTTTTACTATTGGGCAACAAATATTAAAACTATACATTTCTGGCTGGATGATTCATGCCATCAGGCAAACTGGCTAAAAATGGAAAGAGAAGATTGCTTGCCTTTCTGCATAGGCTTGATTGTCCTGTCTCAAATATCCCTAAACAAATCAACGTATGAGCATAATCTGATAATACATAGTACTGTTCGTGTTTGGAAACAGCTCCAGTCTCCAGAGACAAGTGCAGTCTCACCCTCTTCCCATTGCAAATAATCCCTCCTTTAATCCCCCTATTCTAGATGGTGTTCCCCTTTATCAGAAGGGGACTCTCTCCTCCTTTCAAGAATTGCAGCAGAAATACGATCTGAACATCAATAACTTTTTTAGATTCCTCCAAGTTAGGGACTACATGAGAACATATAGACAAGGCTGCAGGTCCAGACAAACTCGACGAATGTTTGAATAGACATGCAGATACAGAGAAGTTGATATCCCACATTTACAATGCCCTCCAGAACATCGACACTCCATCATTTGAGATTTATAGGTGATCATGGGAAGATGAGATGGGTCAACACATCTCCAAGGATTTATGGGACAAAAGCCGACAATACATACGTTATTGCTCTCTAAATGCCAGACACTGCCTGATACAGTTTAAAGTACTGCACAGGCTATATTACTCAAAGACCAAATTGGGTAAGATTTTTCCCACTGTTTCCCCTTTTTGTGATAAATGTCAATCTCAAGAAGCCACCTTAACCCACACTTTTGTGCTGTGCAAAAAAAAAGAACATTTTTGGATGGAAATATTTAGCGTCACCTCTAAAACACTGAAAACTTCACTAGAGCCAGACCCAAAATTGATAATACTGGGAATATCAAAGGCATGTAGCAACCTTATGGTCTCGCAAAGACGCTTCCTTGATTCCGGTCTAATATCAGCAAAAAAACGTATACTTAAATTTTGGAAAAAGACAACAGTCCATTCAGTGAAGACATGGATTACGGAAATGACAAATACACTACATCTAGAAAGAGTTAGGTTTATCTTGACTGGCAAACTGACATTTTAAAAAATATGGTCTCCTTTTATTGAATTTCTTGAGCAATACAATGGTTGAACACACACTCAAACTGACAGTAGGGCTGGGTGAGCGAGCGCATGGGTGGGTTGACGGACCTATTTCCTCCTCTTTCTCCCTTTTTTCTCTTTCTTTTCTCTTCTCTTTCTTCTCCTTTCATTTTAATATTCTGTTTGTAAAATGTTAAAATTGAAGCTGTGCTAGTTGTAGAATTGTCAAGTAACTTTTTTTTTGTGCAATTTTTTCTAATAAAAATATATTTATATATATATATATTATATATATATATAAATATATATATATATATATAAATATATATATATATATATATATATCTATATATATATATATATATATATATAATATTTTTATTAGAAAAAATTGCACAAAAAAAAGTGCAATAAATTATATATATATCCAATGACTTCTGCCTTCTGTGGCAGATAATTCCACAGATTCACCACCCTCTGACTAAAGTCATTTCTCCTCATCTCCTTCCAAAAATAACTTCCTTTAATTCTGGGGTTATGACCTCTAGTCCTAGACTCTCCCACTAGTGGAAACACCCTCTCCACATCCACTCTATCCACGCCTTTCATTATGCCGTACGTTTCAATAAGGTTCCCCATCATTCTTCTAAACTCCAGCGAGTACAGACCCAGTGCCAACAAACGCACATCATAGGTTAATCTACTAATTCCTGGGATAATTCTTGTAAACCTCCTCCGGACCCTCTCCAAAGCCAGCACATCCTTCCTCAGACATGGTGCCCAAAATTGCTCACAATATTCCAAATGCGACATTACCAGTGCCTTATGGAGCCTCAATATTACATCCCTAAGTGTATTAATAGATGGTCATAGGGAGAATATGTAGAATTGATGTAGGGCACAAATAGAAATATAACTCATTTATGGGGTGATTTCTGGACTACACTCAAAATACATAAACTATAGGGTTATAACTGGATTGCTGGGAAATTAGTTTGTAACATTATTTGAGTGGCACAGTGGTGCAGCTCTTCACTTTACCAGCAACTCGAGTTCAATCATGATTTTTCATTCTGTCTGTGTGAAATTTGCAAATTCTTCCTGTGACTGCAAGCTCTGATTTCCTTCCGCAACCTGATATGATACAATATCGTAAATACAATATGATACGTCTGATACTGAAGGGCCCATTCCTGTGCTGTACTGATCTATGTCCTATTCTAAACATGTTTAGGTTGGTATGTTGTTTGGATATTATAAACTACCCTGGTGTGGAGATGTTTGGTAGAATCAAAAGGAAATTGATAGAAACATGGGGATTAATAGTAAGATTTAACAAGAACTTACCAGTTCGAAGTTTGATCGTTATTTTATGAGGAGTTACGATGAGGGATTACGTGAAGAACCCGCCTCACGCTGGCAACGGCATACTTCAAAGCAGCGGCATGAAAAACACAGAACACCAAAAGCCGGGAGTAACATAGTAAGGCTCATAAAAGACTTAGAACTACCATTTGATTCATTTTTTTTATGAGGGTGGGAGCGGAGGGCACTTAATCCCTCATCGTAACTCCTCATAAAATAACGATCAAACTTCGAACTGGTAAGTTCTTGTATTAATCTTACTATTTTACTTCGGAGTCACGTGAGTGACTACGTGAAGATTTTAAAGCTTTCTGTGTTTTTTTATGTCGTAGAATCAATCCGTACGACAGTCCGGCTAAGTAAACACATACATGAGAAACCAGACTAATGTTAGATCATTTCACAATTAACTTTTTAATGGTTTAAAGCCATATAATAACCCTCCTTATATCTGAGGGGAAAATGATTACAAGTGATAAAAGATAGGAGTGACTACACCATTGATTATAGCAATTAATAGTAAACAAAGCAGGTGATTATAGTGCTCCAACACGCGTGTCCAAAGCTTGTCATAGTGTGAACAGGTTTATTGTAGAACTTTGAAAAAAAGTTTCTTCTCTACTCCACCCTGCGACTTTTAAAAATATGCTCGAGAGGCACGTCCCGCCCTTTGCCGCGGACGTAGCTGCCGCCCTGGTGGAGTGAGATTTGAAACACATCAGTGTCTACTCCCGCTAAAACGCAACACCTGTTTCAACCATTTGAGATTTAGTTTGAACTGAAGCTTTTGTGTGTGGTTTTTTGTGCGTAACCATTAAGCTTTTTTCATTTCCTCAAAGGGTGTCAGTAACTTTAATATATTTGTTCTAATGTTTAACCACACACAAAGTAGGATCAATATGATAAGCTTGAAAGGTTACCTTTGTTCCAGATCTCCCTGGTCTGCTTTGTTTGATCAACTCGTAAACATAGAACACAACATTATCTGTAGTCACATGCATACAGTCTAAACGCAACATTTGTCAAGTTTGCACTCTTTGAGCTGAGACCAGTGACATTAACTGACTAATTTCAATGTCAATCTTTCCAATGTCAACCCTTCAATTGGAGTCCATGTCTAAGTAAGCGTAAGTACAATGCTCACATCCCAAATCTCTGTGGTATCTTGGTTTTGGGTGGATTTAATATTAAAGATTCCTTTCATGAATCTAGATATTAATGGATGCGACCCAATTGATCTCTGATCAGTCATAACCCCTAAATAGAACGACAAAGCACTGCGTGCAGTGTTAATGGCACTGTAACTTAAATGTTGCTGAAAATGCAAATTGGAAGGAATTTCCAAAACATTTGCAATATTTACAGTATCATAAGAAATATTTGACTGTGTGCAAAAGTCTTCCATTTCTTAATATGTGTCATATATTGCTTTTTTGTGTGCTATTTGCGCCATGATGCAACCATAACTTTCATAGTTTTGGTCCGACAATCCCAGCTCCTGTAGTGGTCTGGTCAAAACCTGCAGATTAACAAATTCATATATGCATACAATGGGTAAATCTCTTTAGTTACCGGATTAGTCAAGATATCACTACAGTTAGGAATCGACTATATGGTTTCTTTAATCATATTCAGCATTACTGGGAACCAAGGTTGAGTTGGCCAATTTGGAACTACCAACAATCCAGAAGCAGAATCTTGTTCTATCTTCTTCAGGCATCTCTGAATCAAAGCAAATGGTGGAAAAAGCATAAAAGAACATCTTTCCCCAGTGTAATGAAAAAGCATCTACTGCTACTGCATCTGGATCGTGTTCCCAAGACACATAAGTAGGCAACTGATGATTAAGCCTAGATGCAAACAAATCTATTTCTGGCAACCCAAATTGGTTTACAATATTCTTAAAATATTGCTGGCTTAAGCATCCATTCCGTATTATCTTTAAAAATCCTGGACCTTTCATCTGCTACCACATTGTCCTTACCTGGAATGTAGCTTGCTGAAATCCATATTTGGCGACCAATACACCATTGCCATATCTCATTGGCCAGACAATCACATGATACTGACCTAACTCCCCCCCATGTGATTAATGTATGCAACCGCCGTTTTTATTGTCTAACTGTATTAACACATGTAGACCTTGTTTAGCACAACAATATGCTTTAAGTCCATAAAAAGCACCAATAACTCCAAATATACCCATCCGAGAGCACTAGCATCCGTTTGTAAAAAACCATTTTCAGGGTTGTTTAATCATGATATCTTAGCAGCTTGTGAGGGCACATTTTCAACCCACCATTGTAATTCCAACACGGCTTCTTTTTGTTAATTGCATAGGCCGTCAAAGTGACCTGCCTTCTCTTTAAGAGCCCTTATTTTGTCCCTTTGAAGATTTTGATAATTGTAATGGACCAAATTCCCACTGCTGGAAATGCTGCTACAGTTTCCCAATGGTTTTCGCCACTCCTCGGATGGAGGGATAAGGTTTGTGAATGAGGTAATTACAAGTCATCAAGATGTCATTGGCCTTCTCTGTTGGCAAAGTAACTAACATAGTCCACTGAGTTAATTTTTTTTTTTTTTTACAAACCCCCAAAAAGTTAATTAATTGTGCTAGCTGCAGCTGGGACTTAATTGGATGAATCAAAACCCTAGCTTTTCAAACAAAGCTTTAGTAACTGAAACTGAGTGCTAGCTGACTCTTGAGTATCACAATGATCAGAATATCATCCAGATAAGCCATAACAATGTGTTTTTCTGTTCTGCTCTTAATTGGGCTAAAACTGGTTTCAACAGTTTTGCAAAGAGTCTAGGATCCAAACTCAATCCATTTGGTAAAGCTTTTAAACTGCCATAATTGCCCCAGCCAATTAAATTTTAAATACCTCCTGAAGCATTGATGAATTGCTACAGAAATAATAGGCATCCTTCAAATCAATCTTAGCCATATAACACCCTGCTGAGAGAAGATATTTTGCAGTACTGAATGTCTCCCATCTTAAAATGTTTGTATTCTACAAACTTATTCAGATCTGTAAGGTCCAGAATAATTCTGCAACCACCATCTTTTTTATCTCTTCGAAATATATTAGAGACAAATTGATGCTTATGTTCATAAGTCTTTTCAATTACGCCTTTTCCAGATATTTTTTCAATTTCCACATTAATTTCCATTCTTTCCTCTGCAGAAAACACATAAGCATAAGCAGGTACTATTCTGTACAGGAGGATTAACCCCTTCTTTAAAATAATAATGGCTCCTGAAAACTGCTTGTAATACATATCGATCAGAAGTAATGTTTAAGCCAGGCATTATAAAAATTTTTTGCAATCTCCCTCCAACTGGAGGGTCAATCCACAGTTTCTTTAAGTATATAAGTCTTTAATACCTCTCCATATGAGCGTGGTGGTCTCCTTCTTCCCGAATACAGGGAAGCACTTGCCTGCACAGCACGATAGTATTTTCGTGACAAACTTCTGCTTCTATAATGGAAATCGAAACCCTTCGGGTCGAAAAAACCCCTTCTTTGTCCAAAAACAAAAGGTTTTTAACATTGCTAAAAATATTTAGCTTCGTCATCAACTCTTTCAGCTGTTTCGGCAATTTTCTCCAAACAAATACCCAGGAGCTTGAACTCACACTTTCTTGACACAGGCTTGCAAATCTAGGGTGAAATATGGGCCGAATCGCCGTTTTCCTCATGCAATTAATTTCATAGAATGAATTACATAATAAGCCCAAAGTATCCTTTTGAATCTTTTCCGTTTCCAGAATTCTCCATTTGCCTGCCATAGGCCGTAATGGCGGCAGAATTAATTTGAGCACCTTTTGAAACTTCACTTCTAGGGCTCTCATACTTGGAGTCATAGACGTTCCATATCATCGGATTCACCGTAGGCACTTCCAATGAGGCACAATTTCTTGGAGCTTTATATAATTCTGATGTTTCATTCATCACAGAATTGTGAGTTGGTGAGATACCATATAATTTATGTTTGCAGCTAGGATTTCTTCCATAGCCTCACCACTTCCTTCAGGTATAGCAAACTCTTGTGCTATCCCAGCACATTAGGCCTTTTCTTTTTTACTTTGAGGTGTGCTTTCAAAAGCCATATAGCCACCAGCAGGGTCTGCCTTCTGCAGCCCTAAATCAATTGGGATATCATCCCATGAGACTTCTTCCAGCCCAAATCCCTGGGTCCGGAGTATCATATTCCCAACTTGGCCCACAGCCATATTCATCATATTCAAACCCCTCAGGGATTTTTTGGATTCATCTGGGTACTCTGACCCTTGTCTCATTATTGTTTGGAGAACTTTCTCCATATGCTCCATTTTTTAGCCACATAGTTTTATTGTCTGGAGGTCTTCAATATCAGAGTCATCAGAAACCACGGGCCTCTCAGATTTCTTTTTGCATTTTTTAGGAACATTTTTCCTCCGTGGTTATTATTTCTGGTGAATCTGGAAACTCACTATCGGGTACATCAGCGGCCAACGGTATCGGAACCGGGTCCGCACTACTTCGCGTCCCGTATTTTTACTTTCACCCCGGGAACATCTTTTTACCCGCGAAAACTTCTTTCCCGATTTTTCCATTTTTCTTTAATAATCAGTGCTCAATCAGCACGTTAACGTGGCTCTAAATTTTTTCTTTTGGTTTCGTTTTGCTGGAGCCACCCAGCGTAACCTAAAAAACGCCCCGGTCTAACTGCACTTACCTGCGGGCCGTTCCGACCGCTGCCGAGGAGCTGCTCCTTACTGCAGCTCCTCCTCGCGCCGTCAGCGTTGACGTCATGCCGTTGCCAGCGTGAGGCGGGGGTTCTTCACGTAGTCACTCACGTGACTCCGAAGTAAAATGGGTATTTGACAGTCAGAGAAGACTAGATGAGTCAAAAGATCTGGTCCATGCTGTGTGGCTTTATGATTCCATTATTCTATACAACAGTGGGTTCATGAACGTTATGTCAGGACATATGGACATGTGTTTTGTCCCGGTTACCTCTAATGCACCTGTAACAGTGGTAGCCAAGATCGACTGCCTGGTATTTCTCCAGTGGTATCAAAGCTCAGTAGTATTTACATCCGCAGAGTGCAGGCATGGGTGCCAATCTCTTCTGTAAACAGGTCTTCCAATGCCAACGTATAAAGGCAAAGCAATCTAAAATTATAAATCACAATTGGATTGTGGAACAAAACCAAAACCAATGAAGTATTAATGACACAGTAACTAATATTTCAGAACCATGACATGAAAGGGTTGGAACAAAAGATGAAACTGAAGTAACACTCAAGTTTCTCCAGTTCAATCTATTTATAATGTGCAATATTTTTGAGGATAAATGGAGCTCCCCAATTCTGATAACCCCTCTATTAGCACTGTAATTTCTGAAATGTCCAAATATTGGAAGGTCATTTAAAGATGCAGTATATGTTAAAATCCTCTACACATTTCATTTATTTAAATACAATAACCTGTGAATCCACCATTCTTCCGATTCTACCAGGTAGCTGTGACTTGGATGAGAGCAAGCACTGCATAGGGCCATAGCCAAAATAGCCTTGAACCAATATTTTAACTCTGCGTTCTCCACCAAAACTTTGTTTATGCAGTGGAGTTCATCTATTAATATTTTTATTTATAACAATTCAAATTCTACAATTCAAACACAGTAAAAAGCTTAGTGGCACACCTGGTAAAGCTGCTGCTTCACAGTGCTAGGCACTCGGGTTCGATCCTGACCTCGGTTGGTGTCTACGAGGAGTTTGCATGTTCTTCCTACAACGCTGTGGGTTTGCTCCAGGTGAAATTTGATTTCCCCCAAAATCCCAAAGATGTGCGGGTTTGCAAGTTAATTGACTTCTGCATGTTGTCCCTAATGTGAAGGGCATGGATGAGAAAATGGGATAACATGAACTAATGACCAGGTGATCGATGGTTGGCATTGACTCGATGGGTCGAAGGTCCCGTTTCATGCTGTACCTTTCAAACAATCAATCTTTAAACTAAAATGAATAAAAAACATAATTCATCCAAGTAGTAAAAGCACAAAGTTAAAATTCCACAATGAAAATGTTCTTGTGTAAATTAACAACTGTTAAAATGTGCCTTCCCTTTATCAACCTTCTACCTGTAAAAGCTAATTAGGCATGTACTCCACGCACACATTTCCAGAAATTGCATTGGCACTCATTACCTGCATATACTGTTACCATGACTACCAATTACATTAAAGTTAATATTTTAATTGAGCTCTTACATATTTTGCAATAATACGTTTCAGCTGAGATTCATTGTTAAATTATGCTAAGCAGAGAAAAGACAAAGATTAAAGGTTCAGTCCCCTGACCCTTGACCCCTACCTGCAGAGATCTGAACATAAGGTTGCAAAATTATCCTTCTTTTGTGAGAAAGCACTTTAAAATGGTATGTCATTTTAAAACGGTATGTCAGAAGATCAGATCTTGTGCAAATTGGGCAGGAATTCTGTAAAATGGAAATACTACTTAATTTAAATTTGACTCACAAATTTTATGATAGCATGATTAAATCTATGGGTGGAAAATATTCTGTTATAATGATTCATTGAGCTATACAGTATGGGAAGAAACCTCTTCAACCTAAATTTGCAACTCAGTCTCTTTCAAAGCTGTTCTCTCTCACCTTTGGCCTATCTATATTACTAAAAGTCTGATCATGACCAATTTTGGCTCGCTGTGCTGTTAATTTCCGAGAGAACGCCGCCACCTATGCCGTCATTTTTGGCCACCTTGCTCAGAGTCCCCTCCGCCTTCCTGGACTGGAAGATTTTTCCCATCGATGAAAAATCAGAGAGATATTAATGTTTTTAAAAAATTTGCCATTCTATCTGCTGCCCCCGCTTGCCATTCTATCTGCTGCCCCCGCTTGCAGCAGGGGGGAGGGACTATAAAACCCGGAAATGTCATGCCTCACTCAGTCTCTGCCAGACCCAGGAAGCGAGAGGCTCATGGCTCTCTGAGCTGTGAATAACACTGAATGCACATCTACTCCGCGGGGAGTCCCCTCGATGTGGTTGTCAAGTGGCTGCTGCCAAATTGTTTGCCTCGCCTTTTAAAAAGTTTGTGTTCACAAAATGAATTTTGGTTGTCAAGTGGCTGCTGCCAAATTGTTTGCCTCGACTTTTTTAAACGTTTGTGTTCACAAAATGAATTTTGGTTGTCAAGTGGCTGCTGCCAAATTGTTTGCCTCGCCTGTTAAAAAGTTTGTGTTCACAAAATGGATTTTGGTTGTTAAGTGGCTGCTGCCAAATTGTTTGCCTCGCCTTTTAAAATGTTCGTGTTCACAAAATGAATTTTGGTTGTCAAGTGGCTGCTGCCAAATTGTTTGCCTTGGCTTGGTTTTAAAAATCTTGCAACAGTTTTCGGATGGATAAAGCGTGAATAAACATTTTATTAGATCAGGACTGTGTTTAATTGCAAAATTGGCGCTCATTCCGTGACTTCCGCTTAGTGGCAAGATGGCGCTGATGACGTCATCTCCAGTTAGCATCAAGATGGCACTGACTGCGTCATTTCTGGTTCATGGCAAGATGGCGATCACCGCAGAAGGCATAGTGAAGACGTTGTTGAATAATTCAAGAGAGCTTACTGCTCTGTCTATGGTGAGTGTGTTTGTTGGACGTTATTTAAAGCATGTTTTTGCTTCACCAGCAGCCGCCTCTACAGGAGGCTTTAAAAGTTTGAATCATTCGGTTTACACACTATGTTTACCAAGTTCTGAAGTTATTTGGCATTTTCGTATTGGTTGTGAGTCTGTGTGTGAGTCTGTGTGAGTGAGTCCGTCTGTGTGTGTGAGTGTGCGTGTGCGTGTGCGTGTGCGTGCGTGCGTGTGCGTGTGTGAGAGTGTCTGTGTGTGTATGTGTGTGTGCCTGAGAGTCTGTATGTGTCTGAGAGTCTGTGTCTGTGTATGTGTGTGTGAGAGTCTGTGTGTGTGTGTGTGAGTGTATGTGTGAGGTGGAAGGTGTGTGTGTGTGTGATCTACAAATAACAAATAGTACAAATAATATAGTCTTTCGTAGTTTAGAGCTTATTCGTTATGTTTAATAGCCTGATGGCTGTTAGGAAGAGGCTGTTCCTCAATGTGGATGTTACAGTTTTCAGTTTACAAAATTCGGACCTGACTCCAGAAGTAGGGCATATGTCAGTCAGTCCACAAGCCGTGATTCAGTCTGGCAGTCCAGAGGCCATGAGTGAGTCAGTCAGTCCAGAGACCATGAGTTAGTCCCAAGGCAGTGAGTCCAGAGGCCATGAGTAGGTCGCTCACCGCCCCCACCCCCCACACTGACATTCCCACCTCAAGACGCTGACCTCCGCCTGGCTATAGGATGCTCCCCCTCCTGAAGCCGCCCTATCTCCCGCTGCATTACACCCCGTCCCTCAGCAGCCCATGAGAGCCCCCGCCTGAAGTTACCCCCTTCCCATGGCTGCAGGACGTTTGCCACCCCTGGGGTGGAAGATTGCAACCTTCACATGGTCCTCCCTGGTTCAACTAATGCAATCAACTCGACGTGCATAAGCAGAAGATCAAATAGAACAAGTTGTCCTACAACTTTAGGCTGTGCATGCCACACAAAAGAAGCCACCTCCCACCCCACCAGCCCCCGCCTCAAAAAAATGTTTTGCACAAATTCTTCAGTGAATCCAGAGAATTGAGATTTACAACAAATTACAACTGCTCAATCTCTCTATGTTAAAATTGTCTCTTTTTCTAATCAATAGCAAATAGCCATCAAGAGGCAGTGAGCAGCTGAACACAACAAGAGACAAAACAAGAAAAAACTTAACAATTCTCATCTTTAACATTTAATTTGTTCTTATATTTTACGAGTAATTCACAATTTAAACTTTAATAAATCCTTTTTCCACTTTCCATGGCTGCGTGTTCTTCATCACAATGGGAACCTAATAGGCAGGAATGGCTGCTCTGTGGGAGAGCCGCTAAGAAAGCATGGGGGGAGGTTGTGTGGGGATGGACTGAATGCGTGGGGGGAGGGGAATGACAAGGAGCAGAGTGGGGGGGATGAAGGGAGGAGGGGTCACTGAATGAACTGCCAGCGTACCAGGTGTGAGTGACTGAACTGCCTGCCCACCAGCCATGAGTGACTGCATTGCCGGCCCACCAGCCATGAGGAAGTCAACTGCCAGCCCACCAGCTGTAAGTGACTGAACTGCCAGCCCAGCAGCTGTGAGTGACTGCAGTGCCAGCCCACCAGCCCTGAGTAAGTGAACTGCCAGACCACCAGCTGTAAGTGACTGAACAGCCAGCCCAGCAGCCGTGAGTGACTGCACTGCCAGCCATCCAGCCATGACTCACTGAACTGCCAGCCCAATAATCCATTTAGTCCACCCTCTCCCCCTTCTCTCTCTCACAGAGTCTGTCACCTGTTGTGGGCACAATTTCTGGCAGTTTCTCAGCTGCCAGCCTGCCAGAGTGATTGTAGTGCCAGGCCTAAGTGACTGAGCTGCCAGCCCAAGAATCCATTCGGCCCACAATGTCCATACTATCCCTCTTGAAGCCAGACCCTTTGACCCACAACATCCATACTAGCACAACAGAAAGCCCCCCACCCCCATTGGCCAGCAATATTGGAATTGGTGGAGACGTGGAATATTGCATTAGGTGACCAGCCCTCCCGTGTGATGCTGGGACCCAATGGGTCCCACTTAGTCTAGTATCCTATAGATTTAGGCACCTCTAGTTTGGAAACAAACACTATCTATTGGAGACTGAAGAAGGGTCTCAACCCGAAACGGCACCCAAAATGTCACCTATTCCTTTTCCCGAGAGATGCTGTCTGACCAGCTGAGTTACTGCAGCTTTTTGTGACTATCTTCAGTTTAAATTAACATCTGCAGTTCCTTCCCACATACTACTTATCTAATGTATCTGTGTCCTTCATAATATTATTAATCTCGATAGGGTCATCCCTCAGACTCCTTCACACCAGAGATAATAGGCCCAGTCTAACCATCACTCATCGTACCTTGTCCCGTCCAGGCAACTTTCTTGTGAATCATTTCTGCACCCTCTGCAAATTAAGGACCTCCTTCTGTAGTGGTGATGAGAACTGCATACAATACTCCAATTGCAGCTTACCCAATGAATTGTGCAACTGTTATCCCAACTCCTATACTCAATGACTCCACCAACTCCCAAATACATCGCTTTGGCCTTATCTGAATTATATTTTCTTGGCCCTTTTCACAGATGATCTAGGCCTTCTTCATTTTCGATTATACAACCAATGTTGGCGTCGTCTGCATACTTATTAATCATGCCACCTAAATTATTGATATTGAATAAAGACCCAGCACCAATCTTTGCTTTACTCTATTGGTTACAGGCCTCCAATCTGAAAAGCAACGGACCACTACCACCTTCAACCTCCTACGACCAAGCAAATTCAATATTGCATTTCTTATTTCATCCTTTATTCCCTGGTCTCTCAGTCTTAGTTCCCCTAAATGTTGTCTTCCATCAATACAAATGTTGTCCACCTTCTGGACAAACTGGCTATGCAGTGTCTATTCAAATATCTTGTTAAAATCCATGTGGACAATGTCTACAGTCCTGCCCTCATCAATCCTTTTCTTCACTTCCTCCCAAAAAACCCATATCAAATTTGTGTTAGACGATCTCCCACGAACAAAGCCATGCTGAGTATCCCTGATCTGCCAATGCCTTTCCAAATGCAAATAAATCCTGTCTACGAGAATCCTTTCTAGTAAATGTCCCACTGCTGATGTCAGACTCACTGGCCTATAGTCACTTGACTTGCCACTACTTACTACGCTTCTTAAGTGAAAGCACAACTTTAGCTATCCACTTCATAGATTCATGGAATTGTAGAACATGGAAGCAGGCCTTTCAGTCCAACGTGCTTATGCTGACTAAGGTGCCTACCTGAGTTAGCCCTATTTGTCTGCAGTTGGCCCAGATCTCTTTAACCATGAACCTATCCAAGTATTTCAAAGTTCAAATTATATCCATCTCAACAACTTATTTTGGCAACTTGTTCCACATACCCAAGTCCCTCTGTGTGCAAAGGCCTCCCTGGTCCCCATTGGATACTTCCCTTCTCATCTCTAGTTTTTGACCTCTAGTTTTAAACTCCCCTGATTTAGACTGTGATCATATACTTTATCTATATCCCACATGTCTTCATAAAATTCTACAAGGTCACCCCTCAACCTCTTTTGCCCCAAGTAAAACAGTCCCAGCTTATCCAAAAAAGCTTGAAACAAATTGAACTGTGGTTACTCATCCAAAAGTGCTTTCCTGGTGACACATGAGCCATTAGCCCACCCTTATTTCCAAAGAGGAGGTTGAGTGTCTACAGGGCAACCATCTATATATTTCTTCAGAAAACCTTCCAGGATCAATTTACAAATTCTATACATCTAATCCCTCAGCACTATGGCAGTCCCAGGCAGTATAAGGGATATTATAATCACAAATTATTACAAGTTTATTATTCCAAAACCAAGTGCAATTTCTGCAAATATTTGTTCTATTAGTTATATTTGTCTAATGATTGGTTTGGTAAACAGCACTTGCATTTAATGCCAAATGTGAAACTGTTTTAGACAAGGAAAGGACCAAACTATTGCTTTTCATAGAAATTAATACTCACGTGCACTGGAAAAAAAGATGTTGGTACAATTTACCATCTATGTCACAGGTATCATTCAGACCCCAGCTGGATCTGTCATTTGCTCTTGAGGATGGCTCCTTTTTGTCAATTTTCCAAAGCCTCTGCAGCAAGAATGATTACAAAGTTATTCTCTGTGGTGTACTTTTTGACAGCTGGATTCCTCCGAGTCTTTGATTCTATCACTTCAACCCATATGCTAGGCAAAATTTTACAGAAAATGCACAATCCAACACAGCAGGAAGTGATTTCAGTTTGTTAATGAATATTTTGCAAAGCCATTGGTAATATTTCAAAGCACTTTATTCCCAGATTTATACTTAATCTTAAGAAAGAGAATCATGGCAATACTTGATTAACGTATATAAAATTATGATATGTATATATAATTATGAGAGGCATGGGTAAGGTAGACAGTCAGAAGCTTATTTTCCCGAGGCTAGAAATATCAAATATCAGATGGCGTAGCTTTAAGGTAAGAGGGGTAAAGTTCTAATGAGATGCGCATGGCAAGTTGTTTTTAAAGAGATGGTGATGAGTGTCTGGAATGTGCT